>OZ010788.1:661577349-662004849 GCA_963932465.1 Maratus speciosus
TAATTGCATCAAATAATGAAACTGAACATTTAGAACACCTTGAGTTGTTGTTTTCTAGACTTAAAGAATACGGTCTGTGTATTAATGTTGATAAATGTAAATTTGGCCAATCCACTATCGATTTTCTAGGATTCAAACTTTCAGCTGCAGGAATTGAACCCTTACCCGATCGTGTAAAATGCATCCTAGATTTCCCCCAGCCCTCTACCTTAACTCAACTAAGACGCTACTTAGGTCTTTTCAATTTTTATCGACGGTACATTCCCAAAGCTGTCGATATTTTAGCTCCACTCGTTAAATTCTTAGAAGGACACAAAAATACGAAAAAACATCCCCGTTCCAATGCTAACAAAACTGAGCAATTGCAATGGAACGATGAAGCCATTCTTTCCTTCACTGCTTCAAAAGAAGCTATAGCTCGAGCTACATTATTACGACATCCAATTCCTGGCGCCCAGCTAAGCTTATGGGTCGATGCCAGCAATGTCGCAATTGGTGGATCTTTAATGCAACTCTCCGAAAAACAATGGGAACCAATAGCATTTTATTCCTGTAAATTAAATAAATCTCAAAGAAATTGGTCTACTTATGATCGTGAATTATTTGCTATTTATTGTTCTATAAAAAAATTCAGACACATGCTAGAAGGTCGGAATTTCATTATTTATACAGACCAAAAACCCCTTACATTCGCATTTCAACAAAACCCTGATAAATGTAGCCCACGTCAATTGAGACATTTAGACTATATTTCACAGTTTTCTACTGATATTAGATATACTAAAGGCTCTGACAACATTGTGGCCGATGCATTATCTCGAATTGAGATAGATTCAATTTCTCCTAATGTGTTAAATTTTAAAGAGTTTGCCACTGCTCAGACCAATAATGAAGAGCTAAAATAACTTCTCGAATTTGACACCACTTCATTAAAATTAGAAAAACATTATTTTCCACTCGAAGATGTACATTTATATTACGATATGTCACAAAAACATCCTCGACCATTTGTTCCTAAAAGTATGCGACAATCAGTTTTTTCAACCTTGCATTATTTCTCGCATCCTGGTATCTCAGCTTCATTAGATTTAATTTCCAAACGATTTGTATGGCCTGGCATGCGTAAGGACATAAAATCTATGGTTCGCAGCTGTACGAAATGTCAAAAAGCTAAAATCTTTCAACACACCAAATCACCAATTGGTACATTCTCTGAACCTGATGCTCGTTTTGCCCATATTCATATTGATTTTATCGGACCTTTACCATCATCCGATGGCAATCAGTATTGCATGACCATCATTGATAGGTTCACGAGGTGGCCCGAAGTTATACCCACATCTGATATGACTGCAGAAACAACTGCTCGTACATTGATACACAGTTGGATTTCCAGATTTGGAACCCCTGTTACCATTACTACTGATCAGGGTAGAAATTTTGAGTCCACTCTTTTCAAAGAGCTTACAGATAGATTAGGATGTAAACGCATCAGAACTACAGCATACCATCCACAGTCTAACGGTTTTATTGAAAGATTCCATCGCCATCTTAAGAGTTCTCTTAAAGCTCACAATCAAATTCAATGGACTGAAATCCTCCCCATTGTCTTACTTGGTTTACGCACTGCTCTTAAAAATGATATCCAAGCGACCTGTGCTCAACTTGTTTATGGCACAAATATCAGACTACCCTCTGATCTCATAAACACTGAAACTATAAATCAACCACCCACTCTTACATACGTCACTGAGTTAACTGAAAAAATGAGAAAGTTAAATCCCATTGCCACTGCAATGCACGACAATCCTAAAATTTATGTCAATCCCTCATTAAAAACCTGTTCACACGTGTTTCTTAGATCAGATAAAGTCAATCCTCCCTTATCACCCCCTTATACAAGACCTCATCGAGTGATTGACAGGTCTGAAAAAACGTTTGACTTGGAAATAAACGGGAAGCGCTGTACTGTATCTATTGATCGCATTAAACCTGCGTATCAATTAGCAGATTCTATTTCACCTTCCCAACCTCAAAAACAAAATGAGCCCATAAATTTTCCAACTACTCCTGTTGAACACCCTACCACCAAATCTGGTCGTAAAGTTCATTTTCCGAAACATCTCGTTACGGATTATATTGTTTAAAACATTTGATGTATATAGTGTGCATATTATTTCCTTCTCAAAAGTATTGTTTTTCATGTAATGCATAATATATTTTCTATTTTTTTTGTGTCATATGTACTTTAATTTTACTCAAGATCTTTCTTATGTATCTTATCAATTGCTACCTTTTTGTAATCGCGACTTCGTCACTGGGGGCATACTCTGTAGCCATCTGCTATTTCTCTCTCTCTCGCACGCGAGGAGCCAGCCAATGGCAATGAGGCGCATTTCCTCCCCCCGCGATTTCTGCGGAGAGCTTTTGAAGTCACGTGACGCAGTAACATTCGAACTCTGCAGGGAGCGGAAGATTATTCTGTCAGTGACGATGGCGAATATTTGACTATGTGTTGTTATGTTAATAAAGTTTATTTTTCTACAAAACCTTCTGATTATTTGAGTCACCGAGATATTTTTATCATCTCCCTTCAATCCATTCTCTAAAGCTTAAAGAAAATATCTTGAGTTTAAGTTTTTTTACGCATAATACTGAAAGCTATTTTGCGACAAAGTTAGTGATTTCTTAATCGACGTATAAAATTATAAAGATGCATCCCTTTTTCGATAAGATATCGGTATCAAACCTCAAACAACTCTTCTTCCCCACACGTCCTCGCTCCCTTAGAAATCCATAAATAAAATACAGTCATTCAGGATAACTTTGAATCCTATTTTTCAATATTTTTGACTCCAAAAGATTAAGTAAACTCCAGAACTGTGCTTTGTTGGCAAGGTTCTAAACTGGAATTTCTACTCTTCATTTTAGAAAATAAATTAGCAACATTATGCGCAATTAATTGCATCATCTAACTATTTTTGTGAAGTACTGTTTTCAAGTTAATTTTGTTAGCTGTTTTGAAGCTGTTGTAATCCAATTAAATTTTCATAGTAAGTAGCAATATACTCATTTATAAGACATATTATTATCTAAATGTTGTAAATGTGTTAATATTTTGTGATTATTTATTTATTAATAGTTAATAAAATGTAAAATAAGAAGGCGCTAGCATTTTACCGCATTTTCAAGGTAACTTTGGGCCGGCTCAAAGTTACACTGGTGCTTATAATTTACTGATTATAGGTGCTACTGTCGAAAATTTCCCATATTTGCACGTATATTTTATATAAATGCCGAAAGTGTGCATTAGATATGACATGTAAATATTTTTACAAATATGTGTAAAATACATAAAATTCATTTAGGGGCGTGATTATGGGCGGAGCTACTTAAATTTGACATTTCGTACGTTCGACGTTTTTCATTCTTGTTTGAATAATACTAGTACTTGTATGTATTACTGTAACTATGGATATATTATAGAGTTAAAACATTGAAAATTGTTTTTCACTGCATTTTTATGTTTTATATGAACAATAAACAGTTTTTTTTTTATTTCTGAATGTTCATGGTTCGCTTCTTCCACTTTTCTTATGCCTGATATTTGTTGTAATATCATAAATTATACAAATCTTGTGATGTTGGGAAATGTATATTCGCAGTCTTTACATATCTGAAAACATTTTTTGGCCTTTAAAGTTGTCCTGACTACAATACTTTTTTTATAATTAATTATTTTATATAAAAATTTATCATATGGTGCAAAGTTACCCTAAATGGCTGGGTAATTTTGAACCGGGCTAAAAATCCATTTTTAATTTCTTTTATCCTTATTATTCCTTAATTTTTTATAGTCAAACAATAATTTAGGATCAGATAAAGTTAAAAAATGCTATAAAAAGTGATGGAAAATCTTTATTAAGATTGACGATCGTTTCATTGCACAAACGGCAACATTTTAAAAATCATTCAGCGATAGAAAATATTTTCACATAATTTAAAAACAGTAAACAATGTCACGCGACATGATGCATAATGAAAAACATTGTAAACATAAAATTAATTTAAAAGATTAGATTAGCTATTGGTGAGCGTGGATTAATTTTCAAAACGATAACATGGTAAACAATGTCACGAGACAACATGCATAATGAAAAGCATTGCAAAATATAAAATAAAAATAAAATTATCTTGGCTATTTGCGAGCGTGGATTAATTTTTACTATTGTTTCTAAAATTACATAGCATCTCTTTCCAAATTTTAGGTAATTCTATGGACACCGAATCATTGCAAATATTCTTGTTGCGTAAAAATATCTCTATTGATTCTCGGATTATGGATGGTAAATAAAATCTTGATGTATAAATTAACTTGCTATTTTTAAAATCGATCTGTAACGGTTCTTCGCTGTATAATCTGGCCAAAGCTGTGGTTCTTCTGTTGTATTTGATGTCTGCTATATGTTCTTTGATTCTTGTTTTAAGTTTTCTAGTTGTCATACCTATATAAAACTGCTTGGTTCCATCTTCTTTGGTGAAAGGTATTTCGTATACTCCCGATAAATGGTTTGACTCAACTGGATGTATTTTCTTGCATACTATATTTCTTAATTTCATAGAAGGTTTTGCGACTAGGGAGATATTGTATTTATTGAGTTTATATTTCAGACGTTCGAAGAAACCAGGAAAATATTGTAAAGTGGATAACATGGAATTTTGTGGATTGAAATTTCTTGTGAACAAGAAAAGAAATTTCAATTGTGTGGTTTTGATAAAAAGATTACTAATGAAAAAAGAGAACATGTTTGCGTTATCAAGTTGAGTGCATGGGTGGAAGGGGGCTTGTTAACAAGACTTGGGGTTTCTCCGAAATGAAAAGCCTGAGAAAGAGGTACTTGAAAGAAAAAAGGTTCCGGAAGCGCTGCTTTAAATCTTGAAAAGCCTAAACTTGATACAGATATGTGGCAAAGACGAAAGCGCGCTCACTTGATAATAGGGTGATTAACCTCTGAATGGTACGGCCTCCACTATTTGGCGTATTACCATTTTTCAATAATTAAATTTAAAAAAATTCATAATTTGTCCGAGTATTAAGAGTTAAAACTTCCTTTATTTATAACAATTTTTATGGAAAAAATATCAAAAGAACACTCTAAAGACCAAAATTTTGCATAAACTTATTTATTTAGAAAACAATGTTTAAAAAGCTATTTATGCACGAAATTTGTTTTCAAGAAAACTCCAATGAAACAAAACTGAATTATTTAACACTGGGATTTGTACTCAGTAAGACCGATTTAAACCACTTTGGTTGCGGTTGGATAATTTATACCCCACTTAATTTTATTCAAGGTTTCACCAGAATTTTTTCATTAAATTTGACTTTTATAACTTTGATGAAAAATGGCTTTAACCCGGGAGAACTCGCTGCATAAGATTTTCTCTCACAGTCGTACTTTTTTAATATTATTTAAATCATTTTCATTTTAATTAAAATTTCAAAATGTTTTACAATTACTTTACCTATTTTGTGAATAAAAGTACTAAGCCAACCAAAAAAGTTGATATTATATTAATGTAAAGTAAAAGAAAAGCAACTGGGAATTCTCAGTAGCGAGTTCTCCCGGGTTAAAAATTGCATTTGCATATTTTCAAATAAATCTTTTCTAAAATTGCGGCGTGAATCGAAAATTACAGAAACACAATCACTTGCCCTGTAATGATTGATAAAACTTCAAATGTCAACATCTTAAAAGGTTATATTTAATTTATTCTACATCAGAAAAAATTAAATGTACTATATAGGTCCTTCAGAAAATTGAAATGTGTGCTGATGCGTACGAGATAAACTATAATAATTTCAATATCATTGTCATTTATTAACTAATGTCGTTTAAATGATGGATGTCTCATCAATTTCCAATCTGAAAGTGTGGTAAGAGACACTGTCATAATGCAATAAAAATAATTTTCCCGTTGAGATCTTTTCCTTCTAAATGTAAAATAACATGATCGACCTTATATATAAATGTCCCAAAACTGGCACAATGTTTGCGTAATTCGTTAATTTAATTTTTAATTGAATATTTATTTCGCTTTGCGTTCATCGTCTAAGAAAAAGACTTTTAAATTACGAGTATTTTTTAACCCCTTCGGGACGAGAGCCTTTTACGAAATTTTTAATCTTTTGTCGCCGTTTTTTAAAAACAGAAATTTGTGTCTTCTAGAATGGAGAAAATGCGCTAATTAAACAAGGCAAATTTTACAGTACAATTTTACTGGTGAGGAAAAACAAGGATTCTAAACGCTTCATGCGGCACGTATACGCTCGTCTTTAAGGGGTTAAAATTTAAAAATAATTAAATAATGTTTTAATTTTGTTATTAATTAATTTACATGTAAAACATTTAATAAGACTATTCAGTGATAATTTCGGGTACATTTTATTTGAGCAACATGTAAACAATTTAGGGTGTTTTAAATTAAAGCTTAACCCTCTCAGTGGCAAGTAATTGTTTATGTGTAATGTTGAATTGCCTCTTATTTATTTCACTTAAAAATTTTATAGCAAAATAAGGAAAAGCAATTTAGCCACCTTTTTCCACCAAAGTTAGAAAAGTAAAATTGAATAATTTTTTTATGTTGCGAATCTTCGTTAATCAAAGGTTGGATATAAAATATACCATCGTCCCTCAAGGGGTTAAAAAACTCAGTTTTCAGATCAACGTCAACACAATCACTTGTAAGTTTGCTGTTGACAATATTACCGAATAAAGGATAACTCTGTTGTTCCATTCGGTATTTCTATCAAGCTACCAGCACCGATAGCTTTTACGTGAAGCTCAGTTTGAAAACAGAAATTTGCACGTACGACTTTAGATTTCAATTACTACATTTCTTTTCTTTATTATTTTTCTGGTATCAGTTTTAGTTATTTTAAATGCAACATTACGTATGATGTTTTCTCGTAATAATTACCTGTCACATATCCGGATTTTAAGAAATCAAAGAAAGAACGAAGTACAATAGACAGAGATATAGTATATGCTTTATGATATGGATTTCATTTCACGCATACTCTATTATGCCTATGGTATCTGTTGTAACAGTATAAAGAGATATTTATGGCAAATTTTATGGACGTTGGGCTATAAAGGGGAACAGGAAATTTCCCCTTCATTTAACATAACAGGAGACACTGAAAAAGTGGTGCCAAATCTTACAATGTTTCAATTTGTAAGATTGTATTTGTAAGACAGAGATATAGTATATGCTTTATGATATGGATTTCATTTCACGCATACTCTATTATGCCTATGGTATCTGTTGTAACAGTATAAAGAGATATTTATGGCAAATTTTATGGACGTTGGGCTATAAAGGGGAACAGGAAATTTCCCCTTCATTTAACATAACAGGAGACACTGAAAAAGTGGTGCCAAATCTTACAATGTTTCAATTTGCCTCATATTCTCTGCTATATAAAACAAAATTAACAGTGATAATAGAAGTATGCATTTTACCCTTTTAGCGGTTGCTAGAATGCTGAAATGATTGACGGACACCAGGTTTTATGAATAAGTTCGTTTGAAAATAAGTAAAAGTTTATTATTATTATTATTATTCGCGTGTACTAAAAATGCAAAATTTTATTTAAGAATTCTGGTGCCATTGTGGCATTTGATAATTAAAATTAGGTGGAACATATATATCTTACATTTCTTCAAAGGATTAAACTATTGACACTTGAAACTCTTGTTTTGTCCATTTCGCTCCTCATATGCGCATCTCATATTAGACCTTAATTGAAATTAATAAAGTTATATTTTAATAGAAGCTGAAAATATGACTTACAATATTGGTTTTTATATACAAAATTTACGATCAGATTTTTCTGAAAATGCCGTGATTTCATCTGACGCGGATTCGTAAAATACGGCTTAGTTCTCGCGTATATATCTTGTACTATGCATTATTATTATTCTGTCATATTTAATAATAAGTTAAAAAAGAACGTTTCCAAAACAATACCCAAAATTCTGAATTATAATTTGTTTTATGACAGACGCTTCAAGATTACTTACAGTAAAAATATTGTTTCGGAATTTTCGATGTGAATTCGAATTTTCTAAGTAAAAAAGAAATGCCTAAATGTGTCTGTGATGTAAATGTGTTACAGGGTTCGTACGCATCAAGGTATTCAAGGAATTTTAGGTATTTTAGTGCAAGAAATTTCGTAAAGTATTGATCGCTATATCTGAAGATAGATTGTTTTTTCATTAAATAAGGAAAATATTACTTTTTGAAAATTCTGGTAAAAGAGTACGAACCCTGGTGTTAGCATATGCATCCTGTTCTCCTCCTTATGTAATTATGCAACATTTCGTGTAAAATAACACCTAAATAGAATATTAAGTCCTTAAGTTCTCATTCTAATAAATTACACAAATATCATTTGTCTCGAAAAGATATAGAGGTAAAACTGTTTTAAAGCATTTATCCCCTTCGCGACGAGACCTCTCTGCTTAATTGTTAATCTTTTGTCACCGGTTTCTTAAAACAGATAATTTTCAGTAATTGAATCGCGAATATGGTCTGATTAAATAAGGTAAACTTTCCGATAAAAAATAATTGGTGAGAAAAATGAAGGATTCTGAACACCTTAAGTGGAACGTATACAGTTCGCTCGTCCCTAATGAGTTAACCCTTTAACTGTTTCGTTTGTTTATACCATAAACTAAAAACAGGGATCAAACACCACTTTTTAAGTACTAAAATATTTGCCTTAAACAATCGCAAAATGTTCTGTCAATTAATGAACCGAAGATTACAGGTAAGAATTAGTGATATCGAAAAGCTTTTAATTACGAAGCAGGGTAAATGAGTTCGGTTAAATTGTTCGGTAAAAACAGTTAAATGGTTAATGCGGTTCCTAAACTCCCTGCTCAACAAACGCGAAACGCCCAGACGCATTGTTAAACGTAATGACACATAATTGATAGACAATTGAAATCGAAGCGATTTGGAATCGAAATTCGTTTTCCATTTTTTTAAATAAATAAATTACTTATACATAAATAAGCTATTTTTGTCACATGACGGCAGGTTTCTATCATTTCTCTCTTCACATATGGGAATTCTTTTCAAAATTGCAACTTTGACAGATAAGAATGTATAAAGATCTTTTTCGTTTACCAAAAAATGGAAATCGTCTTCCCGTTACACAATTTCTGAATAACAACACCTGCCGATTTCATGCGTTTTCGAACAAAAATTAATTAAAAAATGTTTAAGAAAGTAGCTTCAATAGATTAGAGAACAACATCATTAATACCTGGTACTACATGGCATTTTGCAGATTTAATAATTGAGATATTTAAATAAAAATAATTCTAATTTGAATGATTTTTTTTAAGTCGATAAATATTTTAATAGCTATATATTATATATATATATAAAGAAACAACTAGCATTGGCCTAATTGCAGAGCAATTTGCTTTTTTAACCGAAACTTGTTATATTTTTTAATTCCTTTTTTTAATTTCATGAATAATGTTTTGCGCTCCCCACTAAAATTATATAATTTCGAAATACGAAAAATAACAAAAGACAGGTTTTTAAATTGAACATTGCATACTCAAATATCACAAGACTTGTTTTCATTAACACATTGCCGACGGGCAATTTTTATCGAATCTGAATTTGAAAACAGTAGAAACTCCTTCCTGTTCTTCCCTGTTCCTCCCTGTTGAAGCTTCTCCCTGTTGAAAGTCTTTTGAAAATTGGTGTTCTAGATTGATTTCATAAGTTCATGCATCGGTAAATATCTTCCAATATACGAATTTAATATAAAATGTCTTACAATCTAAAAGAACATGGACAACATGATATAAATGCATTTTACGTAAAGTAGAAAGTCACGCTCTTAGTCAATGATGTTTTTTGAATGAAAACGAGAATCCTCGTTTCCCGTCGTGAATATGTTAATATATCGGGTTTAGAAGTAAATCATTTTAGAGAAGTTTGACAGTTTGGCCTTCTTTTTATTCAGAAATGCCGATTTCTCACCAGAAAATTCAAAGGCTAATTCCATGGGTATTTATAGTGTAAGTGTCATAGATAATAACTGCTATGCTTGTTGGCCACCGTTATTTTCAAAATATTTGCTTCGCCTTATTCAATTAATCAGATTTCTCTGATAAAATAAGTCACATTTTACCATTCTAAAATACTGGTAGCCAAAAATTTTAGCCTGTGACTTACACTACAATATCTCATGGAACTAGCCCAAATTAAATGTTGTGCCTTATTTATTGGGTATGGAACAATGGAACCACGTAAGGCTTCTCAATGGATTTTCTAGTTTCAGGACAACTTTACATCCAGCATATAGGTAAGCGTCTGAGACATTACGGAGCCATGTGAAAAAATAAAGTTAAAATGTAGATCTTTTTATAACTACTAAAATAGAAAGAAAAAATATATTTAAAAATAAATTTAAGATATAAATTTAAGGTTAAAGTTTAAGACTAAAATATAAAAGATAAAAATTTAAAATTAAAACTAATTTAATGAGAAATAAAAATAAAGAAAAAGGAAAGAAAGAAAATACCCTATTCAGACGAAAAATCTACCGAAGCAAAATAAACCCAAGACTACTCCTTAAAAAAAAGACACTTTACAGTAACCAAACATTAAGTTTAAATTTAAAATAAATGGTACTAAAGTAACAGATCAACAGTTTTTTTAAAAATAGACAAGCAAGACAAACCAAGAAGAGAGTTTAACATGAGATAGAAACCACTCAGGTTTTTTTCTCAATCAACAAAGCAAATCTAGGTCTTTTTTTACTGATGGGGTCGGAGACCTCGTAGTCTGGTAGTTCTGAAATGATTTCATTTTGGATATTGTTGATGTTCTCATAAAATATTTCATTAAATTAATGCAATTTTTTTAAGTGAAACAGTGCAAATGTCTCTGAGAATGGTTGTATTTCTAAGATATTTATAGCCATTACGGATGAATCTAAGTTGTCTATTGTGAGTTTTCTAAAAGTCTAGGAGTCAATCCATTTGAAATCACGGTGGTGTCGGTCGGCATACTTAATTTTCCTAATCTTTTAACCCAGTTTTCTTTATAGTTTTCTTGGTTTAAAAACATGGTTAAATTTTTTTTTATCATATAGTATTTTGGTAGTGGTCATTTTAACAAGCTACATAGACATTTTTGGGCGAAAAATGTGTTTTACGGAAAATACTGTAACTGCTTTATTTTTTTACCTATCAAGATGAATCAAAATCAAAATGTTCAGAATAAAATTGTAGACAGTTTATGTAATTTTAAAATTTCCATTAGACTTAAGGATCTTGCCTAAAAACATGCTTAACAACCAGAGAAATAAAAGGTCAAACACTACATATCGCTGCTATTACTTTTTATGAAGGAGGTCAGACTCACTTTAAATATTTTTTTCCTTACTGGACTACTTATTTGCAGGGTCTTGCTGTCCCTCGCTATTGCGCCAAATCGCGACAAAATGCTTCATTTGGCGAATAAATGAACAATCAGACTCGCCAAATTGTGAGTGCACAATTTCTGCTCTTTTTTGTGTGTGTGTTTGCCAATATAGTCTAGATTCTTATCCTCGTTGCCCAGAGGTTGATGTCGCTTTAACCCCTTGAGGGGCACCGGTGTATATTATATACCACCTACGACTAATGAAGTTTTACACCAGAAAAAATTTATTAAATTTTACTTTTCTAACTTTGGTGGAAAAAAGCCGTAAAATTGCTTTTACTTATTTTGAAATAGAATTTTTCAAAGAATCCGGTGGGAATTCAGCATTTCACAAACGTAATTGCTTGCCCCTCAAGGGGTTAAATGTTTAATCGCACTGAACATTTAACCCCTTGATTTAACATGCTATATCTATAGCGGTACTGACTCAACACCAATTCACTTTAGCATCAGCCAAAGACACAGAAAGGATTATACGACAGGCATTTCTTTGCTGTCAGTTAACCCTTTCAAGAGCGGTGGCTACACGGTCTAGCCACCTAATTTTAGTTCCAAAACTGACAAGTGGAGACAAAAAATTTTTAATAAAATTTTGCTTTTCTAATGAAAGTGTAAAATAGCGGAGTTTTATTTTCTAAGAAATTCGTTTGAAAATTCTGGTGTCAGTCAATTATGCCACCATTGTATGAACAGAATTCTTATGCCTCTGAAAGGGTTAATCACCATCTATGCGCCGGCGTCATGTCGCATCGGTAGAAACACAAACAAAATTACTCAAATCAAGCGCCAAAGAAATATTTTACTGGAATGCGGTGTTGAAATTAGCCATTTACCATACTATTTGTTAGTTGCATGCAAAGTATAACTGGCCTGTCAATTACTTCTATCATTTAGAGTCGAAATCTCATAGTAAGTTTTAGTGTATATTTTCAAAATTGTAAATCGCTAGATTGCAGATAGCTGTTTTAAATTTTTATTTAGACTTCTAAAAGAATGTCTGAAAGATTTACACATTTAGAAGACATTTATAATTAGTAGGCTCTAAAGTGGATAATCGAATTTCTATTTTATAAGCAATTACAAAAAAAATGTGTTATTTTAGAACATATTGAGAAAAAGGGATACAATAAGGGGTTCAAGAGAGATTTTTCAGTACTTCAAGCCGAATCTCTTTTGCTAATATTTTTCCGTTTGGCTACTGTTTTTTATTTCTTATTCGCCAAATCGCTAATGTTGGTCAAACACGAGAGCCCTACTTATTTGCATAAATTACAGTTTTGAAAGCCTTTTCCTTTTTTTCGTACAGCTCATCAGAAAATATGTTAAGTCTGTTTTGGGTAATATTCACTAATTAATATCTCAAAAAGGACTAACTAAAAAATTCTAAAAACTGAAGACAATACACATCTTTGTAATATAAAGTTAAACTGTAAATTTTATGAATGAGGCTTGATTGGTTTTGAATCACTATTCACTAAAAATAAACCTCACCATTTTTCTCCTTTTTGTTTCGTTCCAGATACATAGCATTACAGATACTTTTTGCTTAGATGGAAACAAATTAAAAGACGATAAAAAACTAAAGACAACAAAAACAAATTTTACACATTATCGCTTAGTTAAATAGGGTAGTGGCACCTTTTCAAAACTTTCTTGAAATGGGGTGGTGGGTACAGTCTTTTGATTTTATTGTGCACAGCTGTGGAGCACCTGATACAGTTTCATCCTGACATGTTTTTGAAACTAACCTAAGTACTCTCTTTGAGGTTACTTCACTTACGGAAAAGCGAAAACACCTGCTCACTAATAAAATTTTATAAAATATCTCGTAAAAGGCAATGGGCAATGGCGTATGCAATAAATAATAACAGTTGTAAATTTCGAATTGGGTGAAGTCCCGGAATTTTTTCACCCACTTGGTGTTGAATATTTTGCAACCCTCTCTCGAACAGTCAGCCAGACTGCTTAGGCGCCGCGAAGGATCACGTGACCTTCGAGAGAATTGATATTTGAAAACATTTTTTACTCTCTCTTTCTTTTTTAGTTGAGTTTTGTTGTGAATGTGAATCTTGAACGCAGCAGGTAATAAGCTGCGTATAGGTTTTTTCGTGGTCTTCTATTCGAAGAAATGATGTTTAATTTTGAAAAGGAAAATTTATTTTCGAATATTAAATAATGCTATTTTCGTGGCTTCTTTTTAGAAGAACATAATTGCTGAAATTTTAATATGATCATCTTGAATTCCCAGTGTGGAATTTATTTAACAAATATTATCCAAATGTTTTCGTTGTATGTATATTGTAAATATTTAAAAGTGTAAATAGAATTTTCAAGTTTTTTATCATTATGTGCTCTTTTATTGAACAACACCTGCGCCACTTTCAACGGGAAATATGCTTAATTATTTTAATGTGATTTTACATGATTCGTGAAGTTTTCATCTAATAAGCTCTCCCAAATATGATTTAAAACGAATCGTAAATTCTACAACTATGCTCTCCCAATAAAAATATCTTGAATTGTGATAACGTGAAATTTCGTGGAATACATGAAGATTATTCTTTATTTTTTTGGTGCCTCAACAACCGGGAAAAAAGGTAAGAAATACCTTTATTATTCTGCATGACTGTTGATTTGTTGAAAATATACATTTTTCATGATAATTTATTTTGAAAATTGAATTTAATTTTAAACATGGATAAGCCTGATAATCTTAAAAGTAAAAGAGCTACCGTTCGCGCGGCAGTTACAAAATTAATCTCAAAATGTGATACATTATTATCTGTTGATATTGATAAAACTGATTGCGATTCTTTAATGGAATCATTAGAGCTCGTAAATGAAAAGGAAGCTCAACTAAAGGAATTAGATTCCAAAATGGATGACCTAATTCAGGAAAAAACTGAATATGAAAAAGAACTAAAATCGGTAGAAGAATATTCTGAAAAAATATCAAGTTTGAAATTTAAAATTAAGATGAGGCTTAAAAAATGTAAAATCGAAACTGAACCAAAAGTTTTACTAGAATCAAGTAACGGTTCAAAAATCGGAAGTAAACCAGTTTCGGCAGTGAAGCTTCCTAAACTTAACATAGAAAAATTTTCTGGTGATGCAAGCCAGTTCTTATTATTTTTTAATTTATTTACTAGTGCGATAGATTCAAACGAATCGTTATCAAAAATTGAAAAATTCCAATATCTAAAATCTTTGTTGTCTGGACCTGCATATAATATTGTAGCTGGTTTTGAACTGACAGATCAAAATTATTCAACGTGTTTAAAGTTGTTAGAAGAGAGGTATGGTAAGCGGGAAAATATCATAAACTGTTACATGAATAAAATTCTAAATCTTGAACCAGGAAAATCCACTAACAATGTTACTTCTTTATGAAAGTTGTATGATAATATTGAAACGTGTATGAGAAATCTTGATGCGTTAGGAGTAACATCAGGCTCTTACGGCCATTTATTACTACCCATTTTATTAAGGTTATTACCAGAAAATTTGATACTAGATTTCCATCGAAAACGTGACCCCGATAAGGACTGTGAAGTCACCGATTTAATAAATTTTATTAAAACGAACTAAGATGCCGGGAAGCTACTAATTTAGTAAATAATTCCCAAAGCAAAGCTTATGAAAATTCTAAAACTAAATATGAAAATTCTTCAAGTAAATATCAAAATTTTCCTCAAAAGAAAAATATACCTTCAGCTGCTGCTTTAAATACATCTACAAAACAGTTTTGCATATTTTGCAAGTCTTCTGATCATGTAGGACTAAATTGTTCGAAATTCACTGATGAACAAAAACGATATAAATTAAAGAAAGATGGTCGCTGTTACAAACGCCTTTACAAGTCACATTTATCAATTAACTGTAGAACAAAAATTAACCCTTGTTCCAAATGTGGTAACACTACGATAGTCATTTGTTTTGTTTTAAAGAAACAGCGAAAGAAAATCCTGAAAAAAAATGAAAGGTGCAATTGTATCTATGATGTCGGAACAAAAATATAAACAAAATAAAGCAACATTATTGCAGACTTGTACAGTTTCTGTGTCTGCTGGTAAACAATGCTTGTTGGCTCGCGTTTTATGTGATAGTGGTTCAGAAAAATGCTTCGTGAAGAGATCGCTAGTACAAAAATTAAAATTGAAGCCATTCCGAAGAGAAAATTTATTAGTTTATCATTTTGGGCGGAGACGCCCTTATGAATCTTGTTATGAAGTAGTTGCTCTAGAATTATCCAGTGTTGTGCAACCTATTAACTCGATAAATATCGAAGCACTAGTGGTTGATAATATAACTGGAGCTTCTGTGAAAACCCTAGAACCAGAACTTCTAGAGATAACGAGAACTGTTGGCGCCACTGTATGTTGTTATGACGTCACAGTATTTACCCTCCCACAGATGTTTCATAATTCCTTCAGTAGTATTGTACGCCGCCAAGGCAGTCGCAGCTCTCTAAGAGCACGCATTTATAATCTAAATAAACAGTCCATTATATTAAAGTTTAAAGTTATCGACTTTTAATTTATGTTTATGCTCGCAGTCGCAGCATTGGTCAAGTCGAGCCTCAGGTATTTATTTAAAAAAAAAGAATTTAGTCTGAAATAATGAAAAAACATCGCAGTTGAAAGGAAAAGTTCCCCTTCTTTCATTTGAAGTTTCGACATCGAGTTTTATACTTGCAGTTTTAGAACAGTGATTGCGCAAGCTTCCGTAATGGATTAAAGCGAAAACGAAATCGTCTGCGTGAAACAAGGTAGGAAATATTTGATTATTCTTTTTGATTATTGAATGATAAGTTTTTTATAAAATGGAACCGCTTGAGAAATTAAAAAAGAAACGTGCAGCTTTAAGAACATCCGTTACCAAATTGATCACTAAATTTGAAACGTTAATAGATGATGACAATAAAGAAACCGATGACTATTTAGAAATTCTGGAACAATTAAATGATAAGGAAGACTTGCTAAAAAACTTAAATAGCGAAATAGAAGCTGCCATAAGCATTCCTAAGGATTATGAAAATGATATTAACACTAGTGAAGAATACAGTGAAAATATTATAAAAACTAAATTCAAAATAAAGAAACAAATTAAGCATTTAGAAGTGGGTAAGGTTCTCAATGAAAATCAATTAAAACCTACTCTTACAAACAATGCGCTAAACATTAACTTACCGGAAATACCACTTCCTAAATTTTCCGGAAAACCTGAAGAATGGAGCACATTTAAACTACAGTTTGATAATATTATAACATTAACCGAGCAGTTGTCAGAAGCGCAAAAACTACATTATCTATCAGCTGCATTAGTAAGTGACGCAAGAGCTTTGCAAACAACCGAAGATACTTTTTCTTCTTTATTTCAAGCGTTAAAAGACAGGTACGAAAATGAAAGAGTTATAGTACAAATACACATAAACTCACTTTTAGATGCAGATAAAATTACACAGCCTTCCGCAAAAGATCTAAGAAATCTAGTAGACAGCGTTAAAAAAAGCATTCGCGCATTAAAGGTTTTAGATTACAACAGAAACAATCTCTCTGACGTTTTAATTTTAAATATCATTCTTGAAAAGTTGGATAAAGATACACGGAAAAATTATGAAATGACAATAAGTTCAAATGAAGTTCCAAAGTTAGATGATTTAATTTTATTTTTAGAAAAACGTTCTCAAATTTTGGAAAACATAAGTAAAACCATTGCAGTAAAACCCAAATCAATTCAAGATCGTAATTTTAAGCAAAAATCTCTCTTTGTTAAGTCAACAAATTCCATTAATTTCTGTGTAATGTGTAAGCAAAATCATGCAATATATAAATGTGACGCATTTTTGAAATTAAATGCTTTTCAGAGAAAAGATGTAGCAATGAAAAATAAGCTTTGTTTCAACTGCTTAAGTAGCCAACACGCGATTGCTAATTGCAAGTCTAAAAGTTCCTGCAACATTTGTCAGGCAAGACACAACACATTACTCCATAGAAATATAAACAATTCTTTTCCGAGCAAAGTTGATGAAGTTAACCCCACCGCGCAAGGTCATAAATTGAATCCGAACGCAGATGAGTTTTACGGACAGACAGAAACTAAATCAACTGTATCATCTTCTTTATCTTGCGTTAATAACAGAAATAAATCTGTCATTCTCTCCACTGCTTTAGTTTGGGTCTTTAACCCTTGTTCTGGAAGTTATTTACAAGCACGTGTAATAATGGACTCTGGAAGTATGTCCAATATTGTGACTTCAGAATTCGCTAATCGATTAGGAATTCCACTAAAGCGATTGAACATCGCCATCTCAGGCTTAGATGGAAAGGAAATGAACGTTAAACACAAAATTCATGCTAAAATTATAAACGGAAATGGATCTTTTGAAACATCATTGGATTTTCTTGTTGTCTCAAAAATAACGGATTCACTCCCAGTTACAAACTTAAACATTGATAACTTAAAAATTCCTCATCAGTTAGCAGATCCGAAATTTAGCATTCCTGGCAAAATTGATATGCTGCTCGGCGCTGAATCCTTCTTTCATATAATAAAAGATGGAGAAATTCGCATTCCAAACAGTAATTTAGTGTTTCGCAATTCAGTATTCGGATACATCGCGACAGGAACCATAGACTCTGTCAGCCAAATGCAATATTGTGGTTTTGTTTCGCAGTCGCAAAGCATTGATGAATGTTTAGAAAAGTTTTGGAAGTTAGAAACCATTGATTAAACTTCGAAAAACCTTAGTAAAGAAGAAGAATACTGTGAAGAGCATTACAAAACTACGCATGAACGAAATGACGCAGGTAGATACATCGTACAGATGCCAACCAAGGATTTGGAAAATTTAGGTGATTCTAAAGAGCTTGCGAAAAAACGTCTGAATCAGTTATGGAAAAGATTAGCTAAGGATAAAACTATGAAAGCATTGTATCAGCAGTTTATGCAAGAATACTTAGAATTAGGTCACATGGAGAAGGTTGCAGACCCTCATTCCGAACATCCAGAAAATCACTCATGTTACTATTTGCCGCATCATGGTGTTCTCAGGCCAGACAAAACCACAACTAAATTACGTGTGGTGTTCAATGCATCAGCTGCCACTACATCTGGCTTCAGTCTCAATGATTGTCTGTTGAAAGGAGAAGTAAAAGAAGACATATTTGAAATTATGACAAGATTTCGTGTTTATAGGTATGCCTTTACGACGGACGTTCAAAAAATGTTCAGACAAATTTTAATAGATCCATCTCAACGCGACCTTCTGAGAATTTTGTGGAAGACCGACGAGAATGAAGAAACTGTTATTTACAGATTGAATACTGTCACATATGGCACATCTAGCGCACCATTTCTCGCAATAAGGACTCTGAAATAGTTAGCCATAGATGAAGCACCGCAATTCCCTTTAGCTGCGGAAGTAATAAAGGAAGATGTGTATATGGATGACATAGTGACAGGCGCACATGATCTAGATACAGCTATAGAACTCCAACATCAGTTATGCAACATGTTAGAAACATGCGGTATGTCCCTCCATAAATGGAATTCCAATTCAAGGGAATTAATGAACAATAAGCCATTGGAAGTTCAAGATTATAACTTTTCCATAAATGAGGAATCAACAAGTAAAACTCTAGGGGTTATCTGGAAACCCGTTAAAGATCAGTTTATGTTCAAGATTTCAATAACGGAGAAATCATCATACACGAAACGAGATGTGCTAAGCGCTATTGCAAGGCTTTATGACCCTTTAGGTCTTCTAGGACCAATTATTACACGAGCAAAGATATTTCTTCAGAAATTGTGGCTCATAAAATTAGGTTGGGAAGATGAAATCCCAAATCCAGTTGCAAGTGAATGGATAAATTTTGTGTCGTCCCTGAAACAAATCGAAGAGATCAGAATCGACAGATACATTCTAACCGATTCTTTTCAGGAATTAGTGTTGCTAGGATTTGCAGACACTTCGGAATTAGCTTATGGAGCTGTAGTTTATATGCATTGCACAAGTGAAACAAGTACTGTATCAACTAAACTGATCGCTAGTAAATCGCGTGTAGCTCCTTTAAAGACAATTTCCATTCCCCGCCTCGAACTGTCAGCTTGCCTTCTTCTCTCTCAACTTATAGAAAAAGTTCGTCTGTCTCTAAAAATGATAGTGAGTGATATCTATTTGCACACCGATTCAAAAATAGCAATTGCTTGGATCAATACATCGCCAAACAAACTAAAAACCTCCATTGCCAACAGAGTATCCAAGATACAAACGTTGACTGAGAACTATCATTGGAAGCATGTCCCATCACATTTAAATCCAGCAGATATTATATCACGTGGATTAGGTCATCAAGAACTTTCCAAAATGAATCTTTGGTGGGATGGCCCCCTGAACTTTCATAAACTTTCTGATGAATCTAGTGACAATACTGACATTTTATCGCACGAACTTTATGCGCAAGAACTTAAAAAAATGGACAATATCAATTTAATTTCCACTTCTGAAAATTCCTTTGTGGATGATTTTCTTAATTTAAGTAACAATTATTTAAAATTAATTCGTATTCTAAGTTTTATTTTCAGATTCCTATTTAATGCCAAAAATGCCATTCGACGTCGCGGCCCAATCACAACAGAGGAACTTCGAACCGCAAAGACTTTTTTAGTCAAAATGGTACAGGTAAAAGCATTCGATTATGAGATAAAAACCCTTGAACAGGGAGAAATTCCCAAAAAGGGACAGGTGAGTTGTTTGCACCCCTTTCTTGATAAACAGAATTTGTTAAGGGTAGGCGGTAGATTAAATAACGCTGATTTATCTTTTGATAAGAAATTTCCAATATTGCTCCCTAAAGATCACAAATTGACTTTATTGATAATGACATATTTTCATCTTAAATACTTGCACGTTGGAGCCCAAACTTTACTTTATCTTGTAAGGCAAGAATTTTGGCCATTGGGTGGTCGAAATACTGCTAGAAAAATTGTTCATGATTGCATAGTTTGTTTCAAAAACAAGCCTAAATGTACTGAGCAGATTATGGGAAATCTTCCTTCTGCGAGAATTACTCCTAGTTCGCCATTCACTAATGTAGGGATTGATTTTTGTGGCCCGTTTTATATAAAATATAAGGGTCAAAGGAAGGGTATATATCATAAATGTTATCTTGCCATTTTTATTTGTTTCGTAACAAAAGCGATTCATTTAGAAGTGGTCACCGACATAACTTCAGAAGCAATGATAGCAACCTTAAAAAGATTTTTCAGTAGGAGAGGTAAAAGTTTTTCTATTTGTACTGACAATGCCAAAAATTTTGTTGGAGCCAGTGCAGAGTTAAAACGTATGGCGAACATGATTAGAAACCCCCCAGATGTTTTGGCTCATTATTTAACAAGTGAGGAAATCGCCTGGAATTTCATTCCACCCAGGTCACCCAATTTCGGTGGTTTGTGGGAAGCTGGGGTGAAGTCGTTTAAGTACCAACTAAAAAGAACTGTTGGAAATTCGCGATTAACTCTTGAGCAATTTTTAACAGTTACCACGCAAATTGAAGGCATTTTAAACAGTCGGCCTCTCACACCCATGTCTTCTGACCCCAATGATTTTGAAATTCTAACTCCAGGCCATTTTCTCATAGGCAAACCTCTGAGCAGTGTGTCTGAACCGGACCTGACTGGCGAACGTGATAATCATTTGTCCCAATGGCAAAGATTAAATAAAATGGTTCAATTTATTTGGCGAAAGTGAAAATTGGACTATCTTAACAACTTACAAGCCAGACATAAATGGCAATTTGAGAAGGATAATATTATTCCAAATTCAATGGTCCTTTTAAAAGAGGATAATCTTCCACCCTGCAGATGGACAATGGGTAGAGTTCAGGAAGTAGTTAAAGGACCAGATGGTAAGGTTAGAGTGGTTCTTGTGAAAACGCCTCATGGTATTTTCAGGAGGGGCATATCGAAATTATGCTTGCTGCCTTGTCAGTAAACTGACATATTATCATTAAATTTGACACTGTATAACCATTCAATTGTAAACTTTATGTAAACAAATGTTCGAAGCATATTTAATTATTCATTGTTATATTCATTATTATTCTATTCTGCATTTCATTGTATTGTATGTTATTCATTGTAAATTTAGATATTATATATTGAATATTAAAATGTTATTTCAACGTGGGGCGGTATGTTGGCGCCACTGTATGTTGTTATGACATCACAGTATTTACCCTCCCACAGATGTTTCATAATTCCTTCAGTAGTATTGTACACCGCCAAGGCAGTCGCAGCTCTCTAAGAGCACGCATTTATAATCTAAATAAACAGTCCATTATATTAAAGTTTAAAGTTATCGACTTTTAATTTATGTTTATGCTCGCAGTCGCAACAAGAACAAGAGGCTTTAAGCCTGCTGATACAGGTCTTGAACAGGAAATAAATATTTTGCTAGGGTCTGACTTTTTGTGGAAAATATTAAAGGGAATCGAGGGAAAATTGACAAAAGAATTATACGTTGCAGAAACTATTTTCGGTCATACGGTGCAAGGGCAAATAGAGTCTAATAAAAAAGAAGTAGCTTGTTTGCGTGTTTCAGTTGAAAATATAAATACCCAACTGAAAGCATTTTGGGATCTTGAATCAATTGGCATTGCTGAAAGCAATGAAAAGAACATTACCGATCATGAGGTAATAAAAGAATTTAAAGAAAATCTAAAATTCGTAAATGGATGTTATGAAGCAAAACTATTGTGGAAAAATTCTCGTGAATTGCTTAGAAATAATCTTGAAGTAGCAAAAAAGCGGTTTTCTAGTTTAGAAAATAAATTCTTGAAAAACGATTCTTTATTTAAAGAATATAACTCCATTTTGCTAGAGCAGTTTAATGAGGGTGTAATAGAATTGTGCACCGAGAAAGATTCTAATAATTCCTATTACATGCCACACAGACCTGTTATCCGTGACGACAAAACTACAACAAAAATGCACATAGTCTATGATGCTTCTTCCAAATATGATGATTCTCTATCATTAAACGAATGTTTGTATCATGTCCCTAACTTGAATTCTAATGTTTTAGATGATGAAAATATTCCTGTTTCGTGTTTCGAACCCCCAAATACTTCCTTGAAAATTTTAGGATTGATCTGGAACAATACAGAGGATAAATTAGGACTAGAATTACGACCCTTGTTAGAAAAAATAAATAACGATTCTTCTACGAAACGCAGTGTTTTGAAAATTGTAACTATGTTATTTGATCCAGCCGGATATATTGCCCCTTTTGTTATTCGCATCAAATGCCTCTTACAATATTTATTGTTAATGAGAATATCATGGGATGAAATTTTTTCTGGTGAACTAGAAAATAATTGGCAAAACTGGCTTTCGGAAATCCCGGATCTCGCTCACTTGAAAATTCCCTGGCAGTATTTTAGCAACCTGATCATGGAAAAGGAGCATCTCCAATTGCATGTTTTTCCTGATGCTAACCCTAATGTGTATGTTCCTGAATTTCTTTCCTTGCCTGAAAATCAGTGGCCTAGTGTTAAAATTTCTGCATCTCGATTACCTGATGTTTCTGAAGAGAAGTATAAAAAAGCAGCCACCATCTCTTCTGTTGTTCATGCCAGACAGACCTGTTATCCGTGACGACAAAACTACAACAAAAATGCGCATAGTCTATGATGCTTCTTCCAAATATGGTGATTCTCTATCATTAAACGAATGTTTGAATCACGGCCCTAACTTAAATCCTAATGTTTTAGACATAATTTTGAAATTTCGTTTACATAAAATTGCCTTTTCGGCTGATATTGAAAAAGCTTTTCTGCAAATATCTGTAGCCGAGGAAGATCGCGATTATCTTAGATTCTTATATTATGAAGATTTTGATAAGAATAAAAACATAGTACCCTATAGAATGACCAGAGCTACTTTTGTTGTCACCTGCAGTCCCTTTATCCTTGCTTGTACTATTAAGCACCATATTAATAAATATAAAAGCTCTCATAATAAAACATTTGAAATTCTAAATTCTTCTTTTTATGTTGATGATTTGTTTTCAGGAGAAAACGATGTTCTAAAAGCCTTTAATTTAACTAAAGAAGCTGTTGATATTTTGAAAGAGGGGGGGATGAAGTTAAGAAAATTTGAAAGCAATTCTCAGGAACTTAGGAAAAAATGGGTTGACGAACACATTCCTGTTTCTAGTCCCGAACCCCCAAATACTTCCTTGAAAATTTTAGGATTGATCTGGAACAACACAGAAGATAAATTAGGACTAGAATTACGACCATTGTTAGAAAATTTAAGCGATGATTCTTGTACAAAACGGAACGTTTTGAAAATTGCAGCTACGTTGTTTGATCCAGCCGGATTTACTGCCCCTTT
This sequence comes from Maratus speciosus, assembly GCA_963932465.1. Lineage (NCBI taxonomy): Eukaryota > Metazoa > Arthropoda > Arachnida > Araneae > Salticidae > Maratus > Maratus speciosus. The sequence continues at coordinate 661,601,269 of OZ010788.1, forward strand.
TGTTTCTGGTGAACTAGAAAATGATTGGCAAAATTGGCTTACAGAAATCCCTGATCTCGCTCACTTGAAAATTCCCTGGCAGTATTTTAGCAACCTGATCATGGAAAAGGAGCATCTCCAATTGCATGTTTTTCCTGATGCTAACCCTAATGTGTATGTTCCTGAATTTCTTTCCTTGCCTGAAAATCAGTGGCCTAGTGTTAAAATTGCTGCATCTCGATTACCTGATGTTTCTGAAGAGAAGTATAAAAAAGAAACCACCATCTCTTGTGTTGTTCAAACAAATAAATCTGATGAAATTCCCATTTTGAATCTTGAAAAGTATAGCTCCCTAAAGAAATTGTATCGAGTAACTGTATGGCTATTTATATTTATTTCTAATATAAAATTGAAGGTAGAGAAAAGAAAATTTTCACAATTATCAGCTGAGGAAATGTTACATGCTGAAAATTTTTGGTTAAAGTTGGTGCAGGAAGAAAGTTTCCCTGAAGTTATAAAATCCATGAAATGTAACAAGAGTATCCCTAAAGAGTCGAATTTTCTACAGTTAAATCCTATGTTGTCAGATGAAGACTTGCTGTTGGTACGAGGACGGTTACAAAAGTCTGATTCTCCATTTTATGAAAAACATCCCGTTGTGATTCCTGCAAAACATAAATTGACTGAATTAATCGTGGAAGATGCACATGAAAAAGTTTTTCATTCAGGAGTCTCCAGTACATTGGCAAAAACTCATAAAAAGTTTTGGATTTTAAAATCTAGACAGTGCATAAAATCAATCCTAAACAAACGTGCAATCTCCAAGAAATTTAGCCTTCGCCCTGGTCAACTAGTTATAGCAACTCTAAAGCATATCTTGTGTTTACCTGCAACCAAGGAATCCTTAGTGAAACGCTTCCGTTTGCGCGAGACTCTTCTGAATCATTTTTGGAAGCGCTTGAAAAATGAGTATCTTCTTAATTTACAATCTGCTCACTACACGGACCAGAATAAACCTTCTGACTTTGAAATATATGATGTGATTTTTATGCATATGAACATGTATCAAGAACTTTCTGGAAGTTGGGTATTTGTGGGCAGTGATAAAAAAAAAAGAGGTCTTGTGAACTGAATGCAAATAATTCCATCATTAAAAGACCTATTAATTTTTGTGTATAATTTAGAAGTGAAAAAAAACTCTGAACTTTTTTATTAATAGAACTGAAAAAAAAACTTTCATTTCATTAAGAGACTCAAAAACTCTCATGGACATTTGACTTTTAAAACAAATCTTGAACTCTTTTGTTTATTGACTTATAAAAAAAAAACTTTTTATTTTTTTTCACTTAAAAAAATGTTTCTTGTTTGATAATATTTCTAATTTTTAGTTTAAATTTTTTTTTGTATTGAATATTCTAGAAAAATTTGTTTAGATTTAAACTGTTCTTTCTATTTTTAGTAGCAGAAACTTGTTCTCAAATTTTTTAAATTGTTTTATTTTATTGAAGTCCAGTATGTAAGTATATATTTTGATTTTGTATTGTATTTATGTATAGTGTTCTGATGATTTTTTAGAATAATTTTTATTTCTACTTTAATTGTTTGAATCCCCATTTTGATGAACCCTTGTTCATCGGGGGGGGGGGGGGAGTTTGTTGAATATTTTGCAACCCTCTCTCGAGCAGTCAGCCAGACTGCTTAGGCGCCGCGAAGGATCACGTGACCTTCGAGAGAATTGATATTTGAAAACATTTTTTACTCTCTCTTTCTTTTTTAGTTTAGTTTTGTTGTGAATGTGAATCTTGAACGCAGCAGGTAATAAGCTGCGTATAGGTTTTTTCGTGGTCTTCTATTCGAAGAAATGATGTTTAATTTTGAAAAGGAAAATTTATTTTCGAATATTAAATAATGCTATTTTCGTGGCTTCTTTTTAAAAGAACATAATTGCTGAAATTTTAATATGATCACCTTGAATTCCCAGTGTGGAATTTATTTAACAAATATTATCCAAATGTTTTCGTTGTATATATATTGTAAATATTTAAAAGTGTAAATAGAATTTTCAAGTTTTTTATCATTATGTGCTCTTTTATTGAACAACACATGCGCCACTTTCAACGGGAAATATGCTTAATTATTTTAATGTGATTTTACATGATTCGTGAAGTTTTCATCTAATAAGCTCTCCCAAATATGATTTAAAACGAATCGTAAATTCTACAACTATGCTCTCCCAATAAAAATATCTTGAAATGTGATAACGTGAAATTTCGTGGAATACATGAAGATTATTCTTTACTTGGAGAGTTACCTCCAGAATTCGTTCTCCAGATTCGTCCGAGATGGCTCAATTGGAACTGCATTTGCGACGTCAGACAGGACATCCATGGTTCGAATCCTGGCATGGACTTTTTCACCCACTTGGAAATTTATATTATGATTTATTCATCAATTAAATAATAGTGTTAAAAATTAATCTCATGTAGCGTTTAGTGCAGTTCCAAAAATAACCTTAGAGTTATTCTGTTGAGCAGATTCAGATATCATGACCCGATGCTGTGATCGTTAAAGGTTACTTAGGTGAATTAGTCTTCCAGATTCATCCGGGATGGCTCAGTTTGTAGAGCATTGGCGGTTTCAGCCAAGGCATCCCTCAATCAATTTCTTGCCCGGATTTTTCCCCCACTTGGAAATTTACCATTGTTCAATTAACATTATTGTTTGAAAATAGTTTTAGAACAAAAATAAAGTGCTTAATCGGCTGTTCTAGATTTAAAAAAAAATCCTTTGAAATATACAGGATTGATATAACATAACTTTCTATGTTTCAAGGCACTTGTGGATAAAACTAACAATCAGCAGATGATAGAGTTATAGCAAGACAAATTTCGCTAAAATATTAGCAACAATAATGAATGCGTTCAGTAATATGTGCACCAATAATTTGTTCGCCAGTAATCTGAAGTTGAGCATCACTTGTCACTCATAAAACAATTTCTACAGACTGAAAAAAGTACAAACACAATAAAACTTTTTTAAAAATAATTAATCATGTTATGTTATCGATGAAGTATAGCAAAAACTCTCAATTAATTTAAAATCACTCATCATGAGAGTAAAAAAATATTTTCGTTATATAAAATATGTTTTTTAAAAGATAAGATTAAAGAAATACTTTCATTCGACATAATTCTCAGAACGTTATTGTGCTTTATAGCATGGGAAGTTTTATTGTCACATCATTAGTTTGATAATTTTAAGAAACAGTCTTAACCCTTAAATGCCTGATTTTTCAAAAATCATTGTAATAATGTTTTTAGGCTTTCATTTGTTAAATAAATCATTGGAAAAATAATTTAAAAAATCATATTTTGTTTTAAGTATAGTTTACGGCTAAAAAACAGTTTGTTACTAATCGGCAATACTGGTGTTTAATTGAAAAAATAATTTCCCTTGATAAAATTCTACAATATTAAACACACAAGAATTTTAGGGACTTTAATAAGAAATAAATTTTACTTGCTCACTGCATGTCAAAATAGTGTATTTCGCAAGCTTCCAAACAAAACAAAAAGAACAAGTAGAAACATTTGAAAAAATAAATTTATCTTTATTCTTAACAGCACAAGTGTTGCCATCTAAATGTTGAAAATCGATTTAATAATATTTTCAGACTACTTTTTATCGGCAACATTAGGCATTATAGCTTCAATATTATTCTAATAGTATTTTAGAGCCTAAATTGGGTATGTTGCCGAAAAGTAACACCAGGCATTTAAGGGTTAAAACGCTAACAAAAGCTTCTTTATAATTATTTTTGCTTCTTCGATAAAATAAAACCCTTTGTATTTTCTGGTGATGCAAACAAAGATTATAAAGAGCTGAAAAAAATTTGAACAAGCTCATTAATGAAGTTAACTTTCAGAAATTTTAAGTATTCTTATTTAAATAAAACAGTTAGTTTTAACCACGCAATATTTATCCATTCTTTTAAGATAGGAAAAGAGAAAAAATAAAATAAAATAAAATCTTTTTTAAACATAAAGTCATGTTTACTTATATATATATTTTTTAATAAAATGTATGTTATTTAACTGTATACACAATATTTGCTGAAATATCACGTTAGGGTTCACTGAGTGGAAAACATTTTGCTGTCTTTCAGTTAATTAGTCTGTATATCTGTATGTATATATTATTCAGCCATAGCGGTCGCAAAAAACATTCCGTTACCTTGTTAATTTGTAGATATGTTAGCTATAAGGTGTACTTTTTAAATTTGGTTCATTCGATAGTAAAATACGAGTGTAGAACATTTTCTTTTATGACATAATGATCATCTATAATAATACAGACGTTTAAAAATTTCACTACTCTAAACAAAATGATACAAAAGAATAATGGATTTGAAAGTTAAACTGCGGAGGCTTATTTTTCAGTATGCAGATCACATGATATTATAATCGATTTGAAAATTTGAAAATGCATTTTTTAGAAATTCGAAACTAATTTAAAACTCAGTGTGAAATTTTATGGAACTGTTCAAAACACATAAAATGTTTTTCTTTCTCTATTTATACAAATTTTCTCACTTTTTTTTCCGCTTTATTTAATTGTTTCCTAGCCACTGTATTTCGTAGCTTAAGGGGGAAAACGAAAATTCAAGAATATGGCACCATTTTGACACGCAATTTTACTAGTTAAATAGCGTATTTTGGTGTGATTTTACATGAGATTTTAAACAACTTCTAAAAGAGATGCATACCTTTTGTCGTTTAAAAGAAAGCAAGCATTCTTTGTTGTAAATTATAAAATCTTCTGTAAAACAACACAAATATGCAAATGTAATCATAGTGTAAAACACATATACTCGAATCGCGAAATAGCACAGTTACTAGAAATTGCAAATAAAAATTAAATTGAAAAGGGGGACTCGGCCCCCTAAATCCTCGTGGCCCTTCCACACGAGATAAAAGGAGAAAAAACATCAAAGTTTAAAATATCATTTCAGTTACAACTTTTTTTTAAAGTCGGTGATTTCCTTCTTCGTAAAATTATTTCTGTTAATAAACGATCTCAACTTTAGAAGAGCAATATTTCTCTTATTTTTCTATCTCATTTTAATCATTATTTCAAAATTTTCTAACCGTTCATTCAAAAGTGCTAGAACTGTCAAATAGTACATATTTCAACATGCTAAATTGAGAAATTAAACGTAGAAAATGAAAATATTTTCTTAGATGCATAAAAATTATTTCACATAATACATTTCACATAATACAATTATTTCACATAATACAGAATGTACAAGTCGACTTTTTAAACCACTTAAATGCAAAGAAACTCAAGCTGTCGATTTACACACTGCATATATGAAATCAGAGAGCCGACAATCACGCCTATAACTGCAACGTATAGTTACGAAATCAGCGTTTATGTTTTCTTCGCTCTTTTGGTCCAAAAAACTTATTATTTCAGACATATTTTTGACAACATTTAAAAGATTTTAATTTTTCATATTTGTCTTTATAAAAGAATTAATTTATTTTTAAGGAATAAAAACTAATAGTAGTTGATTTGGAGAATTTTTTTTAAATATCAAATGAATTATAGAAAAATATATAAAATATTGCATTTTCAAATACTTTAAGAAAACATTTTAACATAAAAGCGGAATTTGCTTGTAACATACCATCGATCTTACAAATTATTAATATAGAAAAGCTAAATATTTTTAAATATTTTTAGTCACATTTCTGGGAAATGTTCCAAATTTACAGAAACCATGAGATCCAACTTAAGCGCACTGGGTTAAAGAGTACAGAGAAAAAAACCTTTTTTTATTTTGTTGGGGAAAGCTTTGTTAATTTTTTTTCTATATTTCAACTATTTTTTAAATTGTCCAGTAACTACATAAGAAGGCTGTTCTATATGAAAAATATCCATATTGCAAACATATAAAGTTTTGAAATGTATAAAAAGAGTTATTTCCGTATTAAAAGACCCTATGTAAGAAAAAAAAAATCCGCACGCGTTAAAATTCTGAATTTTCTATATTTATATATAACCATTAATTAAACATTACCGACCATCATCAAAAACCGCATTATCGTGAATGAATTGATAATAAAAATGGATGCCACAAACCTATAATATAGAACTGTATGTATAAAATAAAGTACCTTATACTTAATTACAAGAATTAATAAGGAAGAATAAAAAAGAAGAAAATGGATTCCGAAAAAATTGAAAAACTTATATATCGAATTACGTTTTCAAGAGTACAGAATTCAATGATATAAGCAAATCGGTGTTTTCTGTGAGAAAAAAGCTAAAAGCTGATTTTTTTTTTCTGTACCCGAACAACCAATAGAACCAAAAGAATAGTCTCAAGATGACAACAGAACATTATCAAATGGCATGAAATGGAAAAAAACACTACAACCCATTAAATATTTAATTTATAGCAATAGAAATCTTGCACAACTTACCGAATAAATTCCCAGTAGATTTTCAAAATAGATTCCCGCACATGGAATCCATAAGCATGATAAGATTAAGGTGAATAAAACAGTTAAGTTAACACAGAAATTAAAACCTATGGATTCAGTTAATTCATTTTGAAATACTGTGATAAATACAATTAATATAATATAAATAGAAAATAATTACATTATTTAAAATACCTAAAAACAATTTTAAATTGTTTAATATCAATTTTACAATATTGCCAGAATCAGCGTTAAATACCACCTGGTGTAAAAAATTAAAATTATTACTTTAATAGAAGCTTTAAAAAGACAACATTTTTGGTGCTGCCATCTATTATTTTATTTTAAAACTATTATTATTATTCAAATGTCACAAAAAGAAGAACCTAATAAAATCTAAAGAAATAAAAACATATCAACTGCATTACTACACAAATCCTAATATAAAAATACCATACTATATATCATTATTAAAAAAAATTGAAATAAATTAAATGTTAATAAAATGCTTTCAATATATTCTATTACCAAACCCATTTCATCTACACTGAGAAATTAAAAAAAAAATTAACATTGATAATATATATAGAATACAGCTATATGCTATAAAATAAAATAAATTATGTATAATAATAATATAAAAACCTTAATAATTTACCAATACATAAAGAAAATAAATAAATAAATAAATAAATAATGGATGTTTATAGAAGATATCCTAAAGATCACAAATATAGTGTGTGAATTATCTTCATATTAGCCATAAAAAAGCTAAAAAGATATGATTGTGACAATCAAACAAATTAAACCGATAATTAATCATGGAATACAAAGTTGAAAATAAAACAATATTAAAAAGTATAGAGGAATAATAATAAAAACTATTTACCCAATTTTAATACATACAGTATAACATTAGTTATATCAAATAAACTTATATGTATAATAATCACTAAAAAGATGGTATACCAATATTAATTAATATATTGTCCTGAGTAGAATAAATTTTAAAAACAAGTTAATATTGAATTTGATTAAATAAGTTAAATTTAATATGAATTGAAATGAAAAGTCACTTTTCAAAATTTACATATAAAATATCAAATCAACATCCATATAAAATACGTATTAGAAATGTAGTAATAATACTAAAGCCCCATCTTATATATATATATATATATATATATATATATATACACGGAAAAACATATTGCACCCACTTAAAGAGCCTTATTCTTTACCACCTTATTCTTTAGTATCTACATTAGGTTTTAAAAAATTCAATTCTTGCTTGACCCACGATTCGAAGTTCGTTTGAAACCATACAAACTTCCCAAAAAACATGTTAAAGATTTATTTAAGGGAACTTCTATTGTTAACGATGTTCGGTATATTATCAATAAATAATTTATTACCTGCTTTCATTGTCTGGGAGATGTAGAAATATTTAATAGTAACCAAATTTAATTTAACAAACAATAATGCATAACATAATACATACATAATAATAATACATAACAATGATACATACATAATAATAATACATAACAATGATACATACATAGCGTGACATAACAGTAATTTTAATGAAACTTTGAAACGGAAAAATTGTGAAGCAAATACATATCTACTAGAAAGATAGCATGTCAAGAATGACGGTATATGAGATATAAAAATATATACAACACAGGTGCAAGAATATGAGTTTTTCTCGCTTGTTCCGCAGAGATAGACGAAAATAACAGATTTTATAAACGAAACTCATTTATGAAAAACTGTAATACAGTAGAAGACCACTAATCCGCAAAGCTTTGTTCCAAGTGTTGTGCGGATTTGAGGCTTTTTGCGGATTACATGTCATGTCTATATTATATTAGATATATGGCTTCCTTATGCAGATAAATTGTATATATATTAAAAGAAAATGCGTGTATATATGAAATGAAACACGAATAGTTTGCCAGAAAATATGTTACCAATTTTCCTTCTTCGGCAAGGCCCTTAAAGTGGAAAAGTACCGATAATTTAACTTTTGTATCCTTTTTGTGTACTTTTTTAAAGTTTGTCATAATTTGGGCTTCAGAAGTGAGATTTTTTGCCAAATGATATAAAAAGCTATAATGTACTTTTAAGTTTTTTGATATAATCTCTAAACATTTTATTTATATCTACATTATTGTTCTTTTTTTATATACAATTTACTTCAGTTTGTATACAAAAATAGATAAATGGTTCTTTATATTAAATAAATTGTATAAATATTGAAAAATTATTCGTGTATATGAAACAGTGAAAATGTTGCTATAAAATATGTTGCCAACTTTCATCTTCTCTATCCTATCTCGCCAAGGCCCCTATACTGGAAAAATACATAAAGCAGATTAAAATCGGGCAGTTAGGAGCTCAGACAGTACAGCGCCATCTATGGGCTATTATATGATTAGTAGCATCGGGATGCGGATGTAGAGACGTCCATTTTCGCGTACTATTACACTTTAAATTCCCACCCATAGATTTTGAAAAAAAAACCCTTAAAAACGCGGAGTTAAAATTAAATTGAGGTTAACTCTATTATGAAATAATGGTTTTAAATTGGATTTTCGCAAAATTAACTAGCTATCGCCAAGTTGGTTTCATATATGACAACTTATATTTTGTCGCCATATTTGGCGACATTTCGTCAAATTGGAGATATTTCGCCAAGCTGGTCGACATTTGCCGTTCCTATGGTAACCCTGCATTATTACTTTCAACAATTACTCATACAATGAGGCGGTCCTACCGGAATTATGAGGGGCACACAGAGACTTGGATTTTATATAAACTAGGGGATCGAACCCGAGCTCCTCGGGTTACAGAGTATAGGTAAAAACAATTCTTTTTTTTAACTCTATTATTTTTTTACATGTAATATATATTTTAGATTGTCCACTAACATAAAAAAGAATTTTTATATGAAAAATATCAATTAGGCAATCAAATAAAGTTTTAAAATTTGTTAAAAGCGTTACTTGCACATGCCAGGAGATCTTAGCCCAAGATTTTGCGACTTAAGGCAGTCTTTCCGATCATTTCAGTGCTTTAAGCGCGTGGTTCAATCCCATGTTTGTTAAATTTGTTTCTTACTTACATTATTTTATTTATTTTTCTATAGAGGAAGTTTTATTTTTGTTATGGGACATTAGACGGAAACAAACGCTGACATTTTTACATTGTTTTAAAGGCAAGCGGATTAATATTTCATAATTGAGCTACATGTGATATAGATACATTTAAAAATAATTCATGCTTGAAAATCTCTCTCTCTCTCTATATATATATTACGCTATCGCATGTGGCACAGAAATCTCAATTATTTGTTAATTGTTTAATGGCAACCCCCGAATGAAACGCATCTCATTGGTTATTGTGTAATAGTTTTCAAAAGGGAATAACAATAAATAAAAAAAGTTTAATTAATAACTAAAGAAAAAACAATTTATATAATAAAAAAAATAAAAGTAAATAAACAATTTATTAATAAATAAACAACAACATCCGGGTTACCATATCAAGCAAAATAACGACACCTTGGCGCCAGTTAAGTACCCCGGTGCGTATATGACATTGGCGTCAGAAAAAAAGTCGCGTCAACGTGGTGCGTATATGACATCTGTGCCGTCTTTTACTTATTTATTTATTTATTTATCGAACAACAAACATACGACTTCATCTCATTTAAAATACAATAAATAAATAAATAAATAAAGGTACTTTTCCAGTATAGGTACTTGGCGAAATAGAGAAAAGGTCCATGGCGAGGAAAGAAATTTGGCAACGTACTTTCTGGCAACCTATTTAATCAAAATATTTTTTTCGAATAAAACTACATAAAAGTTGCCATGATCAGAAAAAGTTTGTACTTTAATGTTAGCTGGGCGCTATTCTCGCCAATGGCATTTTTTAACTCGCCAGCACATTTTTTTATTTTTCGAGGGATAAATTAAAACAATGCTTTGATGTTGAAATTAAATAGTTTATGGTTTTATTTATTCTTTTTCTTTTTTAAAGATTTTCTTTTTAAGTGAAAGTCATGAATTTTAGACGTTTAAGTTTTAAATTAAAGCTATCCATTTTAAATAAAATGAGTGAAAGGATTATATTTTAATCATGAAATATGAAAAACGGGTACAATGTTTGGCGATTTATCACCTGTGTCCGACTAACATAAAAATACCGAGTTCTTGATTTCTCTCTCAGAATCTTCCTCTTTGGCGAAGGATCGAGCAAGTAAATTAAATTATGAATAAAAGTAACATGATACAATGGGATTACATGACATGATACCTAGGATACATTTAAGGGAGACCAAACTGGTCGCCACGGGCGGATAGTTATTTTCAAAACCATAATAACTCAGTCAATTAAGATACAATTTTCAAACAAATTGCATTTGAAAGTAGGTTTTTTTCTCTATTTGACGGCGTAAAAATTGAAAATGCGCGATATTTAGAAATTTAAAAAATCGCTGACATAGCAAGCATTTTAATTTTTTTTTCAGGTTTTATGGGAAATGACAACAAAATATACAGTATCTCCTATTTTCGACTATTTTCCGTTTACTTTCAATGACTTTCAATAGAAATGGGGTTCTTTTGTTGCCACGATTAGAAAAATGATATTAAAAACTACAAAAAAAAAATAATATCTCAAAAATAAATTAAGATACAGCTTTCAAACAAATTGCATTTAAAAGAGCATTTTTTTCCTCATACAACGGTGTAAAAATTTAAAATGTGCGACGGTTAGAAGTTTAAAAATTTGCAGTAAAGAAAATTGCAAAACCAAAATTTTATTTTAAATTTCAAAGTGTTGCCATTCGCAAAATGACGTATGCGATACGCACAGATATGTTTGTCCTTTATAATATAGATACATATTAATTTTATTTATATTTGATGGCTCAACTCAAAGCCACTGAATAAATAAACCTTGTTACATAAATGGGAGAAAATTAGGGAGTTCAAAATAGCGCCCTCTGGCGGACGGTGATGTTAAATTTCTCCCTGTTTACATATTTGCTTTGGCTGATGAGAGGCATTAACCCTTTCAGGGGCAAGTGTTCCTATAATGTCGAATTCACACCGGAATGTTTAAAAAATTTCATTGCAAAATAATCACATAAAATCACACAAAATAATAACAGCAGTTTTACGACTTTTATACACCAAAGCTAGAAAAGTAAAATTGAATAAAAATTTTCTGGTGCGAATCTTCATTAATCGTATACGGGATATAATATATCCCCCCGCCAATCAAGGGGTTAGGGCTGTTCTCAACTGCTCTTCTCAACAAGTGCAAAACGTTTTCACACATTGCCAAATTCGATTTTTAACAGAAATCAGTGGCGTGGCGTGAACATTTTCGGTGGTCATCGCAATTATTTAAGTTTGTGGTGAAAAATTATTAACTCTAAAATTCAATGGTTGATTGTTCAAAAAAGAAACTTTAAATCTTACCTTCACTTATACATGAACTCCAAATGTTCTGCTAAAACTGGATCGTAGAGTTTTAAAAGCTTATTAAGAGTTTTAAAATATTGCTTGGTCATCGCCGCATCCAGCGATGACCGGACGCCACGCCACTGACAGAAATATATAAAATTGGAAAACCTGGCAATTGAAGCGCTTTGGAATCGAACTGTGTTTTCTATTTTTTGATAAATAAATTACGTATTCAGTTATAAGCGATTTTGTTCAAGTGACAAAGACGTTTTTCACATTTTCTTTAGTGGTTATTCTTCTTTCGCGCGGAAATTCGGTTCAAAACGCCCACTTTAACATTATTTTCTGAAATTTCTATTGTGTCCACAAAAAACCACGGAAAAAATAGATCGATTACATAGTTTCTGAACAAAAACACCTGCTAGTTTCATGCATTTCCGAACAGAAATAAATTAAAACTTATGTAATAAAATTGGCCTTTTGGATTTGAGAACAGCCTTAATGAAGTAAAGTACGTGCTGTGATTTCTAACGTTCTTTCTGACATTTAATTATTTTAAATTCGGGTATAAGATTAACTTTGTATAAGAACTTAAGATAAAAAATCAATAATTGTAATTAAAATTGCCATAATAGCATGATGTTCCAAAGATGTATACAGGCATTTTCCCCTTTAAACTTATTGTTTTGTTTTTACATAGCTACATTTGTTTTTACATTACGCTAGGCCTAAAATAATTGTTTCATATGTGTAATGTAAATAGTTTTACTTATTGTTTTCAGTTATGCAATCTCTTTTTTTTTTTTTTTTTTTTTTTTTGGTGAATTATTTTTTTATAAAATTGTTCGTTTTTTATTACATTTTATTGTTGTTTCTATAAATATTTTTACGATTGTATTTAGAATGAAAACTAAATGAAACGTTCGAATATTGGCCTCAAAGGAACTTATCAAAACTTAATAAAATAGATAACTATGATAATTTTTATGTGATTTTTATATTGTTTTCTTATTTATGCTACGATATTAAAAAATATATTAAATGTAATTTATACATTGTGCTATTACAGGAAACAAGTTGAACACAGAAAATGTCTTGTACGGCTAATTCCATAAAAACTTGACATGTCCGTCACACAGCTGAAAATCGCTATGATTGTTGGCTACCAGTATTTTAAAACGGATAAATGTGGCTTATTTTATCGGAGATATCTCACCAATTGAATAAGGCGAAGCAAACTTTTCGAAAATAACGGTGTCCAACAAACATAGCAATTTTCAGCTGTGTGACGAATATGACAAGTTTTCATGGAATTAGCCGTATGTGAATATTGTTTCACTTTTGAATTATCAGTCACTATTAACCCAGATGTTCTTCAAAAATATTCGTGAAGGAGAAGCGATCCAATTTACTACCTTGCCCAGGGTGAAATTTACTCTAGTTTCGGAACGCAGACACCGACATGGTTTAACATATATAATGATTTCTTACCTTATAGTTTTTCTTATAGTCCATATCGATGATGGAGTCTATATCTGGCTTACAATTTTCTTTGCTATCATTCTTACGATAATGCGAAGTCTATAACTCTTTGATCTTTTCAAAAGAATTATCGGTCTTCCTGTAGCTTTTGCAGTATTATAAAGAGATTATGTAAGAAATTAAAAGTGGCACCAAAGCGATATAAGTAAGCGTCCTATCTTAAATGGGAGAGGTAACCGCAAGATAAAAGGCGAGGTCACATCAATCAAGGTCGCACGCCACGTAGCGGACGGGGTTAAACTACAGCAAGATGCCTCTGAAGTGTTTTCTTACTTCATACCACTAAAATTGTAACAAAAAATTCACCTTGATTAATAGCTGAAATGCAACTGACAAGGTGAAGAAAGCTTCGTAGTGTCTAGTGCATATGGACGCTCCTCTCACTGAGCCATTATTTTGCAATAAATGTGGTAAACAAAATTTAGTTCCATAAGTCACTAAAGATTAACCCCTTGGGGACGAGCGTCACGTATACGTGCCGCATGAAGCGCTCAAAATCCTTGTTTTTCCTCACCAGTAAAATTTTACTGTAAAATTTGCCTTATTTAATCAGCGCATTTTCTCGATTCAAGAAGACACAAATTTCTGTTTTTAAAAAACGGTGACGAAAGATTAAATATTTCGTAAAATGCTCCCGTCCCGAAGGGTTTAAGAAAATGTACGCAGATGATAGATATCCTGTCCAAAGACTTTTAAGATACATAGACCGGCAATTCCCATTCAAAAGTATACGAAATCATGGCAGCCATCTGAAGTAAATTGAAACACCTGAACCGCGAGATTTGTACGTCAGCTGTGGTTGTTTACCATTAAGTGCTATGACTGAATGAGCTTAAAAATTAATTTTTATCAATATATATGAAGTTTATGGCATATTTTTTTACATGAAGCTATTTTTTACATCTAAATATGCGTTATAAATATTGAATTTTCAGTAATAAAGTTAAATAAAGCGATTTATTAATCATTTTATGTATGGCATGTTTGGAAAAGTGTATCTAATTTTAATATGCCTTATAAACCTAAATAAAGGCGAAATTTATATGGAAACTTATTGTTAAAGATTATAATTCCACCTTTTTTTAAGTTTGACTTATAAAAGTAACTGGTAGGGAAGTTCAGATTAAAGCTAGCAACTGTAACATAATATAGCAATTTACAAAATTTTAAATTACTTGTAAAGAAATCTACGTTTTTTAAACTAATTTGTATGCAAAAAGGTAATTAAAAAAATGCATATTAACGAAAGCAACACTATATTTTTATCCTTGGAAAATGTTCATTGAAATGCTTACTTGCTATACGAAAAAAACAAAAAAATTGATGAATAATAAGGTATTTTTTTAAAAAAAAAGGCCTAAATGAAATAGGGTAGACTAATACTTAATGATCCGCAATGAAAAAATACGCTGATAAAAGCATTTTCTTAGGTAAATTAAAATATAAAGCATATATACTGCCGTACAACAGCTGTGATCAAAAATCCTCAGTTAAACTGACACTTTGCAGGTCTATGTATCTTAAAAGTCTTTGATGCTGTCATGTATGACGTCACACTAAAAGCCTGCGTATGAGGATTATCACCCCGTCTACAAGATGGCGCAACTGTGTTAATTTACGCCCGATTCCAGTATTAAATTTGTACGCTTACTTATATCGCTTTGGTGGCATCCTTTGATCGTCTAGTCAGCAATTCTTTTAACACTAGAACGGCGATGAGGGGTCATTTTGATCCGTACCAAACGCATACATGTTGATTCGAACCGGAAAATATACTGCTGAAAAATAAGTTAAATAAGTAAGTTAACCCTTGGGGACCAGGGGGGTACCATTCGTGCGATGCGCCAACTGTAAAGATTCCTTAACTGCTCGCGCATTACGTCACGTGGCGGACAGATTCGCCTCGCTTCGCTCGTTTCAATAGTATTCTGTATGCTGTTCTGCGTTGGATTTTTTTTTCTATGAATGATTTTAATTTTTATATTATTTTAACAGCCTTTTTTTTTAAAAAAACCTAGTGAATGCACTATATCAACGTGTTCTAATAACTCTCGGAGAACACGTATACAGATTTATCAATACAGAGTCTACAATACATAACAGTACAGAGTCTCAAATCCGGAAGTCGAAATTTCGAATTCTTCAAAATCCGGGCATTTTGTTAACTGGCAATTATTATTCTGCAAAATCGCAAAGGACAAAATTTACTATACTAAGCTACAATTTCAAAACCGAATTCCTTTTACGAGCGTCAAAAAATTCCTGCAGAACGCGAAAATCTCTAAGAACTGCATAAAAGAATCGCGAGAAATTCAGAATAAACTTTAATGAAAGAAAAAAAAAAAGAGGGCAGCATTTACTATACTAGAATAAAAGATTAAAACCAGATTTCTTTCACAAATGCAGACAAATCGCCATGAAATAGGAGGAAAAAAGTTCGAAACTCGCAGAGGAGAAAATTTATTATATTTCGCTAAAAGTTGGTAACCGAGTTCCTTTTACAAATCTCAAAATTCTAAAAATCGCATAAAAAATTCGAGAAAAATGCGAAAATCTCTGTACGAACTCCGAATAAACTTTATTGGAAAAAAAATGAAAAGATTTAATGCTATAGTGGGCTAAAAAAATAAAGCCGGTTTAATTTTACTCATATGGAAAAATCGCCGCAAAAATTTAAAAAAGAAAACGTCAAAAATTGCATAAAAATTTTAAAATTTTTCTTTTGTTATAGGGATTTTTTTTTACCTTTAAAAAAAATTCCTCTATTAAAATATTTGCTTTAGCATTATCTTTTTTTACTTTCTTTTATCTATAACAGAAGAACTTAATGTAGTCGAATTTTTGTTCGACTTCCAGTTTTCGACGGATTTACACGTTTTAAATATCAGAGATCCCGAAAAACATGTTTTTACAAAATATCTGTCTGTCCGTATATGTGTATGTCTCATTATATCATCGGAAAGTATACGAAGTTATGTATTTTTGACTATGGCCAGCATGTCAAGGTTAAATTTGGGGATATTCCGCCGGGAGGGGGCGCTGTAATAGCGATTTTTGTTCATTTTCATTATTGATTCACCGGAAAGCATACAAAGTTAGGCATAGATTTGAACCAAACTTCATACGGATACTTTTTACTTTCTTCTATCTTTACAAGAAGAAAGTATTGGATTCGTGAAAATTTTCGACTTCCGGTTTTCGACGGATTTACACGTTTTAGAATGCCCAGAACACGATTTGATGGTTTTTAGAAAATGTCTGTCTGTGAGTCTGTCTGTCACCCTGTCACTCTGTCACTCTGTCACTCTGTCACTCTGTCTGTGAGTCTGTATGTGACAAAAATTTTGTGGGCGCTCTATCTCAAGAACTAATGCACAGAATTTCACAAAACTTATTATTTAGTTATACCTTGATATAAACTAGACCTGATTAGTTTTTGGTGAAAATCGCCCAACAGGTGGCGTTGCTATGCGGCATTTTTCACGATTTCTGCAATAGCTATATCTCAAGAACTACTGCACGGATTTTCATAAAACTTCAGATTCAGTTAGTCCAGGATATAGTTTGGTGCTGATTACTTTTTTGTGAAAATCGCCCAACAGGTGGCGCTGCTATGCTGCATTATTCATGATTATCGCAATAGCTCTAACTCAAGACTAGTATGTTGTGGCCATCACAAAACTTTCTTCTATATAAATCACGTCAATTAAATCATTTAAATAGTAAAAGAAATTATATCAATTTATTCATATAAAAGTATACCTGAATTTGAAGTCTGATGAAAATTCGTGCATTAGTTATTGAGATAGAGCTGTAGGTGAAATTCTAAAAAATGCAGCATAGCAGCGCCATCTGTTGAGCGATTTGCACCAAAACACAAACAGCACTAATTCATATTAACGTATACCGGAATCTGAAGTTTGATGAAAATCCGTGTATTAGTTCTGGAGCTAGAGCTACTGTGGAAATCACAAAAATGCAGCACAGCAGCGCCACCTGTTGAGCGATTTATACCAAAAGGAACAAAACATCAATTCATGTCAAGGACTAACTGAATCTGAAGTTTGATAAAAATCCGTGCATTAGTTCTGGACATTGAGCTATTGTGGAAATCGAGAAAAATGCTGCATAGCAGCGCCACCTGTTGAGCGATTTACAGCAAAACATAAACAGCAGTAATTCATATCCATGTATACCTGAATCTGAAGTTTGTTGAAAACCCAAGCATTAGTTCTTGAGATAGAGCTACTGCGGAAATCACAAAAAATGCAGCATAGCAGCGCCACCTGTTGAGCGATTTACACCACAAGGTGCAAAACGTCAACTCATGTCAAGCACTAACAGAATCTGAAGTTTGATGAAAATCCGTGCATTATTTCTTGAGATAGAGCTATTACGAAAATCGTGTAAATGCTGCAAAATGCAGCATAGCAGCGCCATCTGTTGGGCGATTTGCACCGAAACCTTACCAGCACTAATTCATATCAAGGATTAATTGAATCTGAAGTTTTATGATAATCCGTGCATTAGTTCTTGAGATAGAGCTCGTGCAGAAAACGCGAAAAATGCAGCATAGCAGCGCCACCTGTTGGGCGATTTACACCAAAAACTAATCAGCACCAATTTATATTAGGGACTACTTGAATATAAATTTTTATTAAATTTCGTGCATTAGTTCTTGAGGTAGAGCGCCCACAAAATTTGTGTCACATACACACAGACAGACAGACACACAGACAGACAGACTCACAGAGTCACAGACAGACATTTTGTAAAAACATGTTTTTTGGAATCTCTGACCTCTAAAACGTGTAAATCCGTCGAAAACTGGAAGTCGAAAATTTTTACGAATCCAATACTTTCTTCTTGTAAAGATAGAAGAAAGTAAAAAAATGCACGAATTCTCTTCAAACTTCAGATTTCGTTAGTCCTTGATATAAATTAGTGCTGTTTAATTTTTGATGTAAATCGCCCAACAGGTGGCGCTGTTGTGCTGCATTTTCACGATTTTCGCAAGAGCTGTATCTCAAGAACTATTGCACGGATTTTCATCAAACTTCAGATTTAGTTAGTCCTTGACATGAATTGACGTGTAAGTTAGTGCTGTTTAATTTTTTGGTGTAAATCGCTCAACAGGTGGCGCTGCTATGCTGTATTTTTTGCGATTTCCGCAATAGCTTTATCTCAAGAACCAACGCTTAGATATTCAACAAACTTCAGATTCAGGTATACCTTGATATCATTTAGTGCTGTTTATTTTTAGTGTAAATCGCTCAACAGGTGGCGCTGCTATGCTACATTTTTCAGAATTCCCGCTGTAGCTCTATCTCAAGAACTAATGCACGAATTTTCATCAAACTTCAAATTCAGATATACTTTGATATGAATTGGTGCTAAATTCATGTAATTTCTTGTACTATTTAAATGATTTAATTGACGTGATTTATATAGAAGAAAGTTTTGTGATGGCCACAACATACTAGTTACTATTGACGCCAGATTCCAGTTGAAAATGGCTATGTAACCCTGGAAGGGAGCGCTGTGATAACGATTTTTCGTAGTTTTGTTGTACATCGGCTGCTGATGCAGCGACATGCATTTCGTATCTAACTAACTCGGCGATTCGCAAACAGAATAACGATGATATTTATTTTATTAAATATTATATTCGTGTTACTCTGATTAATAAAATGAAGCAGAAATTTAAGATGAAAATTAACGTAGGGTTGAAGTATTAGCCTATAAGCAGTGCTTAATTTGCGTTAGATATTATCGTTAATATATTCTGTTTGATTCTCAGCTCCGCTACTTCTTTGTTTTTAGTGGAAATTTAAATATTGGTCTGAATTCGCCGGCGCTCACTCCGGAATTTAGTGGAAATAGTGTTTCTAAAAAATCAAAGCCTAAATTTTTATTTCTTTTTTTCCCATCTCTAATATTTTGCGTTCTTTCCTACCAAAGCGCTTACGTATGTGACATAGTGTGTCCTGTGTAGGTTTTTTTTTCAAAGGTTTCAGAATGGCGACGAGGAATGTCAGAATTAGTCGCAACTGTTTCTGCCGTTTTTATTCGCTGCTTTTTGTTCGTGTTTTTAAAATATTCCCTCTGATTAATTTTCTAGCTCTGCACGGTGCTTAATTTCCTCCGATCACAGGAGCGCAGCTCCAGTACTTCTTTATTTTTAGTGAATATTTAAATATTAGTCAGAACAGAGTTTATAAATACTGCGCACCAATACAAAGAAGTCCCTGACGAGTAGGATTTTCTGAAAATTTCCCACTCCTGATTTTAATGTTTTTGCTCTGTTCATTTATTAGAATTTATTAGATATTAATGCCTAAAGATATGTCAAAAATATAAATTTCTTTTTGAGGAAGACAAAATTGCTTTAAAATTTGAAATGGTGTATGAAATATAAATATGCGTATGTGGGGGGGGGCGGCAGGGGGATTATAAACTTTGTTGTTATTACTGCAAAATATTAGAGCTCCGGTACTTTTTTTTTTTTTTTTTTTTTTTTTTTTTTGCTAGAAACTAAGCCCTGTGTACATATATTGTTGCAGATATTTGAATCATATTGATTTTGATCCTGAATAAGCATAGTGACATTCGACATTTTTTGAAAACTTATATCTAGTAATCGGACAATGGATTATTGTTAAAAGTTTTGAAGTGAGTTTTGTTTAATTTATTCTGTTGGATAATTCTAGTCTTTTTATTATTACTGCTGTGTCATCATATTCATATAATTCATCCATTTCATTCATTTTATTTTACAATAGTTTAAAAGTTTTCATTTGTACTTTTACGCATTAAAAATGTAATTTTTTTCGCGAATTTATTGAAGTGTTTGAATGAAACAAATGTATCGCGATATTATTTAACCATTATGTATGTTATATTTAACTAACTCCAATCAGTGTTTGAACAAATTATTTTAAGGAAAGTGATTTCGTTCACTTTACTTTCGAGGATCTGTTTTTTAAAAAATTATTTACTTCATATTCCGTTCTTTTACTCATCTATTTACATTGTCACGGCCGGTCTCTCTCCGATCTTGTCCGCCACGTGACGTTTCAGTCCTGCTCTACTCTGATTGGCTATCCTTCAAATGGAACAACCTTATGTAGAAGAATCTTGTTGGGGACGAGCGACACGTATAAGTGCCGCATGAAACGCTCAGAATCCTTGTTTTTTCTCACCAGTAAAGTTTTACTGTAAAATTTGCCTTATTTAATCAGCGCATTTTCTCGATTCAGGAAGACACAAATTTCTGTTTTTAAAAATCGGTGACAAAAGATTAAAAATTTCCCAAAAGGCTCCCGTCCCGAAGGGGTTAAATAATTTTTTTAATAAAAATTCTGGTATTAAATATTTTTATTAAACTTGAGTAAAATTTCCTGCCGTTCTAGTGTTAAGTGGCATTCGGATGTTGTAATAAGCTAGAATTGGGCCTCTTTCGAAGTTAGAAATCGTTTTTTTTTTTTTTCTCAACATAGCCAAAAAGTTTCAAACTAAAAAATGTTTTCATTTTTTTTAAAACAATGCTTTGCTAAATGATATGCGAAAATGTCCCACAATCAGGAGCCGCGGTTCGAAACGTTCACTGCGTTCTTATCATTTTGCTACAGTGTAAATTTAGAAAAATACATATTACAAAATATATTTAAAAATATATAAGCTATCTTTTAACTATCGCTTTAATATCGCATGGAATAGCATCTCTCTATTCTAAAAAAAAGTAACTACCGCTGTCACCGCCGCCGCCGCCGCCGGTTTTGAATTTTTTGTGACCGGAGGTCTTTCTTCGTTAATATTAAGGAAAATAATGCATACAAAAATATGAAAATCGGTAGTATTATACAAAAATGTTTGATAAACACGCTGATGCAGACAGTTTTCAGATCGAAGAATTATTTTAAGAGATATTTAATGCTAAAGTTGGACAAAATCGTTCCACTAAAAAAGTTTTATAGGAGCAAAAACTGTTCATAGGAATTTAATCATTTTTAGATCATTTTATGCGTTAGAATTTGCCGGAGTGCAGATTGCATTAATTTTTTTATTTTGACTAATTTTTTGAGGTTTTATTTCTATTTTAAATTCAGATTTTCATTATTTCTAGAGATATTTTTAACAAATTTTAGAAAGTGATATTAATTTAAACTGTTGCCAAATGTATAAACAGCGGAAACAATAACGTTTGCTTAAAAAAAAAAAAATATATTTATACGCGTAAATAAATTAAAAATTTATTTACACGTGACTATTATAAACAGAAAAAAACATTTGGAATTAGAATTAAATAATTATGTACAAAAAGCAGGAACTTATTAAAAATTACGTCATAAAAACTATAATTACACGTGAATTTTAAGAGAGAAAAGAATTTGTAAAACAATAAATTTAATAACATGCGTTAGAAGTCTTAAATAGGAGAAATTACATCATATTTACGTCACATTACAGTTATTACATAAAATGAACACAAAATAATATTGCAAAACGGTTTAAATTTAGAAATTGCGCTAGACATTTATTTGATATTTTAAGAGGATACTTTTCAACTATTTTTGTTAGGAAAGCGCAAATAATATTTCATTTCTAACGCAGGTATTTTCATGTGAATATTAAAAACAGAAAGAATAGTTTGGTCAAAATTACGTCAGATTAAAAACGATTAATTTAAAATGTCTCATTTAAAAGAACTTTCTTTTCACTTTGTTAAAAAATACCAGGTGACAAAGACTCTGTTTACTTAATTCCTTTTATATTAGCTTATTTTGAAATGCTGTTACACGTGTCTACGTCATCAAGTTATTTTTATTTCGATGTTTTATTTGTATTTTAATTAATGTTGTACTAATTTATTTGTTTTTTCGTTATTTAAAATAAAAATTATGCCAATTTGTATAATTTGGCGAGTGGTTTGACGATTTATATAATTTGGCGAAATGGGTCAACGGGATAATCAAGTAGTACCGCAACGGATTTGGCGTTAAAATTCCCCAATCAAAGAGAAATGAATAGAAATCCGTTTATAGAGAGATCGCCTCTGTTTTTTAAATTATAATTCAATCTTTCGAAATCTTTTTAAAGCCGATCAAATTAGCGTGCATTTAGAGTCTACGGTGTCTGGACGGGGGGTTGGCGAGCGTAGCTCGTAGGGGGCCGAGCCCCCTAGTGTATTAAAATTTAACACAAAGATTTGCGCACTTGTATAACAAACGGGAGCTGATTTCTTTGTTTTTGTGTCGTTTCTATCATTTTGCGCCCCCATTTTAGTAATGCATTTGGAATAACTACATTAAATAACGGAAAAATAATATAAACAATATACAATTAGAAATTGAAAATTGATTTTACCTCGGCTTTGATAGATGAGTAGTACTAAGGTTCATGGAAAAGCTATCAACGCTGATAGCTTAGCAGAAAATCAAAATTTTAGAACATACATATTACACGAGTGTTTGTATACTTCGAGTGTTTCCGGCAAAGCAGGATATAAAGTAAGCGTCCTATCTTAAATGGGAGAGGTAACCGCAAGATTATAGACGAGGTCACATCAATCAAGGTTACACAACACGTAGCGGACGGGGTTGAACTACAGGAACATGCCTATCTCTTTTCTTCTTTTTTGATAATCTATTAATTGTACAACTATGAAATAACTACGCGAGCTCAAACGTCGTGTTTTTATTTGTTTGTAGTACATACATTCTGACAGCATAGAATATTCTATTATTTTTTTTCGTGATTACTTAATTTATTTATGGTCCTTAATTAATTATTAAGGTCAGAGACGACTGGGACGCCACGCCCACTCACTTTAATTTAACTCTAGCATTTTATACGCATTTATTAAATAAAACTGAATTTTATTCAAGTTTTTATAAATACTTTAATGCATGTGTTTGATAAAACTATACAAGAACTTCACACAAGTGAAAGTGTCTAAGTTTTTTAACTCTCCAAAAACTTGTAGCCCCACCAGTGGCCGAGAGGTTCTACTCTCGAAGCTGGTAGACGGGAGGTGCTGGGTTCGATCCCAATCGCGCCCGTCGGCCTAATCGTTCGGAGTTTTCGTGGTTTTCTTCGAACCTTGGTTCTCCAAGCGTTAATACGGGTTAGGTTCCCTTAGAAAGACCTCCACGGAAGGCACTCCCCCCCCTTAGGGCCTATATCCCACGTGCAGATAATTGGCCGACATAAATACAACCAACCAAAAACTTGTACCTTTCAGCTAAAAACCCATTAAATACTAAAATAGACGTGTGATTTCGACAATTTTTGTTAGTGGTATATGAAATTATTTTGTGGAGCATAAATGTCATATCATGTGTTACAGACACTATAATAAAAAAAATACTAATTAGTTTCAGAAAACAAAAATTCTGAAAATTGGAAATTTCTGAAAAAGTGCTATTGCTCTAAAATAAAAGTTCTAAAAAGTTAGTTCTTTTTAGAACTGATATCATTTGTAAAAATGGCAAAATGTTGGCCATTTAATAACTGTAATTTTCGAAATTGTAAAAAAATTCTTTTTTTCTGATAGAATTAATCTATTTCGGTTTCAAAAGAGTAAAACGAGTTAGTAAAGTGTTTTTATTTTAATTTATAAAACGATGAAATATTATGTATTATACACTTTAAAATTTCACTGATTTAAATTCGCTCAATTTTAATTATTTTTTTTTTATTGTAATGAAAAATGACGCATAAAATTAATTAATATATGTAAAGATAGAATTTTGTAGTCTGATTTTTTTACTCAATTCCTGATGTGCAAAAATTATTAAAAAATGGTATACACGGTTGCATTCCCGATGTGAATCCAACGTTTACGAATATTTAGAATATGTAAAGAATTTAAAATTGAACAATTTATTTATAATTCGGTCATTTTTTTCGTTTGTCGAGCGCAGACGATAAGTTCTCAGTATTCTCTTGATCGCATTCCACTCATGTTATTTAACTTACAAATGTTTCATTCATTTAATCTCAAACGCATTATATTTTATATTCATAATGAGTTTAATTTAAAATGCATGCATTAAATGTTGTATTAATAAACGAGCAAGTATTGTACATTTATTTGTTTAAATATTTTGCGTTTTTAGACAATATCTTCAATAATTTTCTAAAATCGACATATTAGATATATTTTTTAAACAGACAAAGCTATTCAGATAATGCCTATGCAAAATTTAATCATAAATTTTTAAATCGTTACTCACTCACGGAAGATGAATCTTGTTTACCAAATTTATTGCAAAACATTTTTGTTGCAGTTTGTTTTGATACAAATATGTGTACTTAAAAATATCCCCAATGTCATTTTAGTTTCAGGCAAAAGGCAATAATGTTTTCGTAGCATTAGTTAGGATTCGGACGCTTCAAGAGCTGGTAAGGACGTTCGTACCAGAATTTTTTTAATGTAATATTTGCCTTACTTAGTGAAAAATTCCACTTTTACATACAGCGATCAGTACTTTACGAAATTCCTGGAACTCAAACAATTAAAATCACACAAATCCCTTGATGCGTACGAACCCTGTTAGAGCAGAGCTTTTTCTCCCGAAATTAAAATACTATTGTGATTATATTTTTATGTACATAATTTTATCAAAACAAACCGTAACAAAAATAGTTTGCAATAAATCTGGTACACAAGATTCATCTTATAAAGATTCAGATATCAGTAAAGATATTCGTAGATTCACAAAATATGCGCAGATTGTAGATATTCTCTCATATATCTCGCCGTACGAAAAACCGGCGTATTTGCATTAACAACCCAGTCCACAAGATGGCGCAGGTTTGTCAATTTTACGCCAGATTCCAGCGTTAAGATTGTGCGTTCCTTTCTGTGTATTGGGCCTACCTTCCCTACCCCAATGCAACAGCATTTCCCAACCTCCCGATTTTTTTAAATAACAATATTGCTATGCAGAAATACTTGGTCTCATACAATCACGCAGTTTCTGCAATTAAACAAAGCTAACATTTTTGTAATAATTAACTGGTATACAAAAGATCGGGATGGTGGCAACTATGCAACAGAGATCCCACTTAGGCGGCTATTTTTTTTATAATTTTCTAGGAAAAGCATTGTTCGAACATTTTGCTTTACTACTGTAATATCCTGACTTTCTTTAGAAAAGTGTGAAAAGCACTGATGAAAGAACGAAAATCATAGAGACGAATTTCTGAGCATGGGGCAAACTTTAAAATCTTTTATGCTGTGGTACCACTTTTCTAGGAACCTATATAATAAATTTTGGCTGCGTGAAGCCCCACAGCTTCGCTTTTACGGATTAGTGAAATATATTCACTTCATTATTCCGGTTTCTTTACCATAGTTTAAAAATACGAACATCAAGGAGAGTTAAGACAAATCGTAATAAACAAGAAATCGTATTAAGCTCTATCATTATAAATGTTCTCGACTGTTGTTTGTTTTATCCCCTTATAAAAGCCTAAAAACAAATGATTAAAGTATCATAGCAATCTGTTTAATGCAAGCTTATTCATTATTTTTGATTCGCGGAGAGAATTTCCGCTGACCCATATCTGTTTTTCCTTACACACAGTTTAATCCTGTTTTAGGAGATTTATCGGAAGAGAAAGAAAAGCAGGTGAAAAGAAAAAAATGAAAAACGGATAAAAAAAATTGTTATGTAAGTATGTTGTTGTATTTTTTTATGTCTTGTGAACAATAATCTGAAATCATTTTTTTATTAATTAGGTTTAAATAGCTATGTATGTTTTTTACCTATATAATTTTTTATAATTTTCGACATTTTCTTCTTTAATGTCAGAACCTCCACCCCCCCCCCCTCAAAAAAAGTTGATATATTCCTCTACGTTGGGCATCTAAAGATTGAGAAATGTTGGGACTACCTGCGCCCAAGTCCAACTTTGGCAGTTGGCTGTGATTCTGCGACAATTCATGTAAACAAAATGTCTCTGTATCAATTCCATTGTGAAAAACAATACTTTTTCGTTAAAAATAACTAAAATTTGAGTTTTTTTTAATTTAAAATCTGTAAAATTAAGAACAATTGTCGGGACACTGAATTGTGAATCGAGCATATCGTTGCTACCATGTCAAACTATCCAATGTGAAAAAATGTATTTTTTAAATTTTGTGCTATTTTATTGTATTGTGCGTGATACGTACTGAACAAAATCGTCACGTTTCTAGCTTGCTTAGAAACTTAGATAATAACTGTTTCAAAGTATCCAATATGCAATTTTTTCTAAAATTTGCAATGTCAAACTATCCAATATGGAATATTCGATCCTTTGCCGCAAATGTTTGGATATTTTTCTTTTTCTAAGCATCCGTACCATGTCAAACTATCCAATATGAAAATAGTCTTTTTATCGGGAAGACAAATTTTTTTTTTATTTATGTATTGAAATTTAACGTAATTAAATGTTTTTGACGTTTACTATAGCATATGTTTTCTATTGTTAATGGAATGTGAGAAATTTTAGTTCATTTATAGGGTCACTCAAAAGAATATCGTTACATTACACTCAATAGGGAAAAAGAGCGATGTGTTTTAAGGGCCCTGTCCCTGCCGGCGAAGACACTCACGAGCTAATGCTAATCCTATGGGGAGGGATTTTTTTAATATCTCGTTTGCATTTCGACATTTTTAATTTTTTTTTTTTTTTTTTTTTTTTTTTTTCATTGGATAGCCGAGGTCCGTCTCTACAGCGCACCTTGGTTACTTTTTCGATTTTGGTTGCAGATATTTTTTAGAATGACACTTTCATTTTCAGAACCGGTTTTGAAAATGAAAGCAAATTTATTAAAAATATCTGCAACTAAAATAAAAAAAAAGTAACCAAGGTGCGCTGTAGAGACGGACCTCTCGGCTATCCAATGCAAAAAAAAATTATTTAAAAATGTTGAAATGCAAACGAGATATTAGAAAAATCCCTCCCCATAGGATTAGCATTAGCTCGTGAGTGTCTTCGCCGGCAGGGACAGGACCCTTAATGGTGTTACGATATTTAAAACATAATGAAATTAATATGTATTTATCAAGTGTATATTAAAACATGTTTTATGCAGAATATGGTCTGCAAGACATTTATTATTATCTACAGGTTCATACAAAAGAATTTTTTTGTATAATGGTTTATAGTAAAAAAAAAAAAAAAAAAAAAAAAAAAAAAAAAAAATGTTTGAAGCATATAATGTTAAAATATTCCAAACCAAGTGAAATCGACATCCGTAATTGATTTACATTACAAGTTGCTTACTGTAGAATAAGTGATAGTTATCGTTAATTTACAGGGACACACAAGAAAATTCTGCTACACTGCTGTCTATTAGCGATAGTTGTTTGAAGTGCGTTTTCAATTATAGTATGAGTTTTTAACTATTTGAATATTACGTGGTGCGTATAAACTGGATAAATCATATACACGGCTATACAAAAGAATTTGTAAGCATTACTTTGTGTGGGCGTGAATTTCTTAAAGGAGATTTTTAATTGAGTTGTGCGATTTCAGTCTTTTATTTCTTTTTACTATACTAAAATATGTTAGTAGTAATTCCTAATATGCAGGGCTACGCAAAGAACTGAAAACATTGCCGATTATGACTGGTAATTTCTGGAAGTGTGTTTATAACAATTTTTTGCCTGAATTAAATTGTACCATATTATGTAGCATGTATAAAAATCTGTAGATAATACACAGGGTCATACAAGAAGGTCAAGTATATTTCCGTTTATTGGCGGAAATTGCTAAAGGTTGAGTGTGTAAATTGCGTTACACGTTTTCTAATTAACCTAAATTGTCGCATACTATCTTAGATTATATAAAAATCTATAGATCCTTTACAGGGCTTCACAAGCTGTTACGAGTACTTTTTCTGTTTAATTTCGGTAATTGTTTTTTAGTGAATTCTTTTGTGCAGCCCTGTATACGAGATATAGAATTTTTATACAATAAGCAAAAAAATAGTTAAATTTCAAGGAGCATACCAAAATTCAATAACGCGCTTCCAGCAATTATTGCTCAGAGACAGTACTTTAAACCATTTCTTTTGTGTGTCCCTGTAAATGAACTACAAATGCTATGAATGCATTCCCTATTCTGTTGTAAACTTCTTGTAATGAATTGAGTTATTTATATGAGTTGTAACATACATTTGAAATAGCGTAATGGCATTAAAATACTCCCCAAACGATTTTCCCCTCATATACCATAATGTAATAGAAATTTTTTGAGAGCCCCTGTAAATGAACTGCTAATGTTACACACTTCATATGCAATGCCGAACATGCCATTGTAAGCACCATTAACATTTTTCAATTGCATGAAAATCCGAGTATATTTACGTGAGTTAGAGCGTGGACAGAGAAAGCGAATTCATAAACACTTTTCAACCTTGTTGGATAGTGTTAAAAAGTGTAATAGGTTGAAAATTCACATTCAGTAATTTCTACCAAGAGACAAGCATAACTGAATTGTTTTGTACAACCCTGTATATTACCTACAGATTTTTATACATGCCACATAATAAGCTAAAAATTTAATGCAAGCTAAAAGACGCTTAAAACTACTAAAATTATACTTCCAGAAATTATCATCCATAATTGTCCATGTTTCTAGTTTTTTCATCCTGTATATGATTTTGGCCCTGTATATGATTTTACTTATATTCCACAAACATCTCATATACTAATAATAGTTCAGCTTTGAAATAACACAATTAACACATAACACAATTAAAAACTACGATTAAGTAGTTCAGAGTCATACTAATTAATGCTAACTAATTATTTTAGCTAGTCCTGTATACAATCTATAGAATTTATACATACCACGCAGTATGCACACAGTTTTAAAACGCATACCATAATGTAAAATGCATTTCCAGCAATTATTGCTAATAGACTGCACTTTAACCGAAATCTTTTGTGTGTCGCTGAAAATG
Source organism: Maratus speciosus (assembly GCA_963932465.1). Classification (NCBI taxonomy): domain Eukaryota; kingdom Metazoa; phylum Arthropoda; class Arachnida; order Araneae; family Salticidae; genus Maratus; species Maratus speciosus. Next base: position 661,630,728 of record OZ010788.1, read on the forward strand.
AAAGATAGCTGTTGTACACGTCATATTCTAACATAGGCATGTTGCTGTGCACCTCAATAATGTATATAAATTTCATTATCTTTGAAATAGTGTAACATAATTAAACTAAACCACAAACCGGAAAGGGTTAATGGGAGATTAATAAATCAAAGATTTCTATTCGAAAATAGTGGTAGAAAGCGGCCCATGAATTTCTTAGAATTAATAGCTCGAAGATTACTATTTATAATTACGAGTATGAAATGCTTGTTGTTGCTCACCCCATTATTTGAGATATTTTTGTTATCTTATGTTTTATAAAATTAACAGAATGTTTAAAAATCAGGCTTTTATCTTTATTAATTTACTGTATATTCTTTATTAAAATTATTAAAGAAAAATCTTAAGAGTTTCATATTGAATATGTAAATTCCAAAATTTTTACAAATTAAACTATTGAATACAACACATTTGCTATTATGAAACGGCGAATCTGGAAAAAGCGCAAAAAATTTTACAAGTCAAACTATCCAATATAGCATATTCGCTACTACGGAATGGCGAACCTGGGAAAAGCACAAAATTTTTACAAGTCAAACTATCCAATGTGGCATATAGGATAGTTTGAAGCTGAAAAGTTCAACGAAGTTGAAAACGTACAAATATGCATACCATATCAAACTATCCAATGCGATTTTTTGGCGAGTAAAATTATTCAAATGATTTATCTCAATAGCATGCTTAAATACGATATAAAACAACACCCAAAAAATATAATAATTGTTTACTGCTGCTTGGCGCTGATTTTGGATCCACAATTAAACCCGTTTTTTTGCCCTCCTGAAAAGTGGCTATTTTCACATTGGATAGTTTGACATGGTACCGACGATATGTGCTGTCTAGTTGCAAAACCGGCCATCTCCAAAAAATAAAATTTTGGGGGAAAGCTGATTTTTCGCCACACTTATCCAAATAAATTTTGGAATCAAAACTCTTCAGTTTTATAATCATTAGAGCAGTATGTTTCAAAACACGAAATAAGGTAGCAGGGGCACATGAAGGAAGGGGGTTATTTAAGTCTTTGTTTTGGATTTGCCACCTTTGCAACTTACTTTGGAGTAGGCCGGTTTTGCAACAAACCAGAAATTAATTTTTGCTAAATTTAATCTGACATTGAGTTTTTAGGGGTAGTAAATACACAAAAATATTTTGCTAAACTAAATGTTATTTAACAAAAAGAATTTTAGGAAAGTTATTAACGTAAAATGACTTTTACAAAGTTACTGATTGTTAAAACTGACTAATAGTTAAAACTAACTGACTAGCTGTTAAAACTGACTTAAATGTCGCTAAACAAATGATTTAAATGACATGATATTATTTTAAATAAAATTATTAAATTTTAAAAACTTAAACAAAAATGCTATGTACATGTACCTACAATTTCAAATTTTAGTGGTCTCATCGTTTTCGACAGTCTCACAAATTTCGTCACGATGGTCCATCAATGCGTCTTCTTCTTCATCATCTCTGCTTTCTGCTTCTTAAGCAGCTGAAGCCAATATATTTTTGTAAAAAAAAATAATAACCGCTTGTCAGCATCTCAATTTGGTCCGAAATGTTTTGTGAGTAAGTTTTGGACATCCCGAAATTTTAGAGGCTTCACCACGGTATCCGAAGCCACGTCCTCAAGCTTGCTGTTCATAATGCTTCTCTCACTCTTGAGAACAGACTTTCTGACTTCTACCTCAGATTTGTCGAAGATCTCCCCTTGCACCAACACTTTATTTTCATATTTTGTTATGATTTTTTTTTCGTACGAGCAAATTGGAAATGCCACCTTGCAGGTGGTTTGGGGAAGAAATTGATGGTCTTCTTCCAATCATAGTTGGTGTAATCTCTTCCTGTTCTAAACCTGTTCCATGTTCACATAAAATTTCTTCATCCTTTGCAGGCTGAACGAGGGACTCGATTTTTTTCAATGTCCTTTCAATTTGAGCTAAAATACGGTCTGGAGGGATAAAAGAATATTGAATCAACGTAGGCAAGCTATTAGATTAATAACATATTATGACATCATGATGATTAATTAATCAAAATATGCTAACTATGATGCTGTTATGTTATCAATTAATTATGTATTATATTATCAACAGAATGGATTACCCATAAGGGCAGCTTAGGCCATGGCCTAGGGACGTACGTTGGGTAGGTTTCGCAAAATTAAGAACTTCAATGAAATAAGGGCAATTTAAAATTTTAACGAAAAATGTTAAATAAAGAATGAATTTCTAACAATTACATTTAAAACAATTTTTCTACTTTTCGATACATCAACACAAAATTCTTTTAGATTTTAAGTGTAACAAAAGCCCGTTCATTCCCAATCTACAATCCTCAAAATACTAAAATTTATAAAACAAAATTTAAATGGATTTTTAATTAATTAAATAGATTAAAGAATTCTTAAATTTATCAGAGAAAATTGACTTACAGTTTTATGAAGGGGGGAGGGTGGTGGCAGAAAAGTATTTTGGCCTAGTGCGCCAAAAAATGATAAACCGCCCCTGGTTATCAAAAGGTGTACATTACCTTTGGATTTTGGCTTTTCTCCTTTTCCACATCGTAGGTCCACTTTGCCGCTTCCTTGGTTGATTAGTAGACAATTCTTCCACTTTCCATAGTCGGAGAAAACACGACGCTAAATTATTAGAAAATTTGTATGCACCAAGGGAGAGCAGTCACAGGCGAGAGAAAACACGAAAACGTTAATCTAATCAGCAAGTGAGATGTTATTGTGGGTTTGAGCAGAAGCGTCATCTACCGGATATGGAGAAGGGCGGTTTTGAAACTCACCGGCTGAAGGATTTGGCCGGTTTTGCAGCACATCGTGATTTTCAAACGCATATAATACAGGGATTGGCCGGTTTTGGCATGGTTTATAGTTTCCAGAGGGTAGAAACCTTTACTTAGAACTGAAAAAAACACATTTTCCATTTTTGAGGTGTTGGCCGGTTTTGCAACTAGACGACACATATAAATACAGTATACTGTTTTAACAACAATAAAATTACCCTTCCTCACATCGTACGCCACTGAGAACTAGGAACAAGAAATCTGTTTTAGGTTTTTCTAACAGCGCATAAGACACCGTTAGATGACTTGATACAAGACGCACATATCCAATGGAACAATGGAACAATAAAGCTGGTGTATGGATTCCCTAGTTGCTTGGCAACTTTACATCCAGGCTAAGAGTAAATCGTGTTACAATGCAATGGGAGCCTTAGAAAAAAGAGCGTTTAAACGCGGCTAGTAGCCACAAAAAATAGAGAGTAAAAGCTAAAGCGATAGACAATTTTTAAAAGAAAAAATTGTTAGTATAACTAGTAGGGAAAAAAATGTTCCATATGATCCACATATATGTCCAGGACAGGCGAAAAAGCTACCAAAGGAAGCCCCATAAAAAAAGACTAAATTCAGAGACCATACATTTAATATAGCTTGTTAAGTAAAAAAGTTTAACACAGTGAAGAAAAGAAACAAAACTAAATATATACATAATTACAGGAGAATTTTAATTACTTTAAGTAAAAAGGAAGAAAAATGTAAGAAAAAGCTACAGTTCAAACTAAATAAACAGTTAAATGCAAAAGCCGAGGGGATCAAACGACAGCAAGAGGACGGCGTCCACCCAGTCTAGTAATTTGAGGTGAATAAAACATGAGAATGAAAGAAATAAGAGTAATATCATGAGAAGAGCATAAAATACAAGGATAGAAGGTTTTTTTTCTTTTTTTTTTTTTTTAAACAAACAACACAAACAAAAAGAAGGAAAAAAGTTTAGCAAATGAAGAGCTTAATCTTCGTTAATGTTGATATGACTTGCAAGTTTATCAAATTCAGTTAATATAATCATCAATTTTTGCATCGGATTATCGAGTTTCTTAGTCTGAGTTGAGATGTTCTTTATATATTTTAGGAATTTAGTGATTTGAAAGATTTGTTTAACTTCGTTGAAAGTATTAAGAATGTCTCTAATATCATTGGTGTAATTAGTAGGAGCATTAGAATTTTCAATAGTAGGGGAGGAATGCGTGTTTGCGGTAGTACTATCATTGTTATCAGAGTTTAATTCTACATTACTAGTTGAGGGTTCAGAGTCTTTAGTATTTTTGGTATAATTATAATTCTTAAATATATCCGCTAAGATTTGAGTTTCTTGGGATAGATTGCTGACGCTATTACTTGTTTTACGGTTTTGTTTATTTTCTAGTCTATAGGAATTTTTTGGACAACCGCGGAAATTCGCTGGGTGCCCGAGTCCACAATTGGCACAAGTGGGTTTAATACGCCCCTTGTGGGGACAATCTGTACTTAAATGTAGATCTCCGCATTTTACATTTAGCATCGAAGCCACACACTTCTGATGCATGACCGTAACCTTGACATTTGTAACACTGTTTTACACGATTTTTGCTAGTAAAAGCTTCAATCTTAACAGAAATATAATGTATATTGTTAATTTGGTAAATTTCTTCAAAGTTCTTACGAGGTATAACATTTACCATGTATATCGGCATTGGTCGGCCAATTTTACGATTTTTAAGCATGGCAGCCCTAGTGACTGCGAAACCATGCTCCCTGAGACTATCTTCAATAATTTTAGTATCGGTGTAACAGGGGAGGCCCCTACTGCATATTTTTTGGGGTCGAAGTTCTTTAGGATCAAGAGTGGTATATTTCTTTTTGTTTTGGTCTAGCCATTTCTGAGTAGATTTAAAGTCCTTATCAGAGTTACATTGTATAACAATGCGTTCGCCTTTTAGCGTTATTTTGGGTTTTTCTGAGTTTAACTCCGTAATTTCATGGGCGACCGTCGCCCAATTGCTGTCGACTTCGACGTAGAAAGGGTTAACAGATTTTTTAACTTTAACAGTATCCTGTGTATTCTCACTAACATTTGATTCATCCATATCCACATTTTCAGTTACATTAACTTCGCTAGCGATATTATTATATTTATTACTAAGTGGGATAGGAGAACTCTCCTCCGAAATAGGTCGTTTAACTCCTTTCTTAACAGCGTTGAAAATTTCTTTTTTAAGATTAGTGTTAGTAAGAAAAAAATTAGGAGTTTTCTTATACTTAATAGAGCAGAAAAAACTAAAGATTGCTGAATTTAACAAATTATCATGGGTTGGCTCCCTAAGCAAAGTAAAAGCATCAAGGCAAGTTTTCCCTAACTCTTCTTGCTCTGAGGCAGAAGCAGAGTAGCCGTCCTTAGCCTTATATAAAGCCTTATATATCAAAATATATTGATCCACAAATGTGTAGAAATCACCTAATATGGTTTCAGCATATTCTTCAAAATTTGAAGAAAATCTGTCCAACTGGTCCTTGAAATTGCTGTTTACGTTCCATTACATATTTTGTCGATAACTTCCTTAATATAACAATCTTGATCATCTGTAGCCGTCATAATGCAGCATTAAATAGCGAGCGAAAACTATTCTAACGAACCGCCACACCTGCCATTCACACTGCGAAAAATAATCATAATTCCCTCCGGGGTTTCGAAACGTTATAGTAAAAAAACGAAGACGAATATGCAACAATGTTTTCAACAATGCAACAATGTTTTTCCTCTTCGAGTTGATAATTTTTAAGTGCTTATACACTGAACAAATATGTGACTAACAAAAATTCATATTTCTGAATCATTCTTGTTTTTTTTTTTTTTTTTTGCGTCACTTTTTTACATGGTAGTCGAAATAGGAACTGTTATTATATTTCTATTATTGCATATTACACATAATCCATATATAGAGATATAAAGAACATGCTAAGCATCAACAAAATACATGAAACGGAACGGGCTCTACAAAGGTCTGAGAAAGGGTCACTCAATACTTAGGGCCTGATTGCCAACGGGGCAAACTTCCACCAGTATAAAGAAATAGGAAACTTTCCCTTATTGATATAATGCTTGAATAAGACGTTTAATTTAGGCTTAAATTTCGATTAAAATTTATTGGGGGAAGTTTGTCCTATTGATAATCATGTCCTGTTAACCGTTTGAGGGGTGGTGGGATATATTTTATCCCACCTAAGTTTAATCAAGATTCGCACATGAAACTTTTAAATATATTTTATTTTTATTAACTTTGGTGGAAAAAAGGTGGAAAATTGCTTTTCCTTATTTTGAAATGAAATTTTTCAAAGATTCCCGTGTGAATTCAACATTACAGGAACACAATCACGTGCCTCTCAAATGGTTAACCGTTTCTGAATCAGTATGTTGTATACTTGCCACTTAATGTTATCACCAATGCCCCAAATGTCTGATATTTAACAGAATGTTTGAATAAATATATAGATAAGTAGCTAGACATTGAACAAGATTTTGTTTTTAAGTGTAATCTACAAAAGCATTTTATTACTTTCAAATCAAGTTGTGTTTAAATTTTGGTGATATTCAGTACTTTTAACATTCCAGAAATATAATTAATTTGCTTATAAAGGGTTAAATTGTTAAAAACGGGCAAACGAATATTTAATTACACAAGGATCCGAATACAATAGAACTTATAAATAAACAGTAAATACGCATAACTTATTAATAAAACATAAAAGTATTGCAAATAAAATAACGACATCAAAATGATGAGCACGTGGATTATAGTAAAGAGACTCACTTAATTAAATTAAAATTTTTATTATTATTATATTATTTATATATACAAAAAAACCAATTTTATATTCATTTGATGAAAAAAAGACTTCTTTTCTAAAATATTATTAGTATTTATATGAATAAATATCTAAAATATTTTAAATTAGAAAAGAAAGGGATTATTGCGCTATTGAATCAATTGCGTTAGATATCACATATATTAAAACGTAAACCTGATTCTGTAAGTTCAGTCAAACAAATTCACGCATTTGCACATGCGTAAAGTTAAATTTACTAGATCTTCCATTTAGAGGAAAGAGAGAGCAGGTCTGGTTAGCAGAGTGGTCTAAAGCACCAGTTTAAAGTTCTGAACTTTTGTAGGCGATGCAGGTTCGAACCCAACGCTCGGCCAAATGATTTCTGCATCCTTTTCTTTGGCGATAATTCATTTCGATAATGACATATTTTATTGAGAGGAGAAGTTATACGATTTTGGTATTATTATTATTTAAATGGTTTATCATAAAAAAAAAAATTAACACTCAAAAATATTTTGAAAAAATAATAATTTTATATTTAAAATATTTAACCTAAAATAATTTGCATGTAATTATAAATTAAATAAATTGAGCTGATCTACAATTTTTGTTTTGTCACCGTTATCAAGAATATATAGGTGCGTGAGTCAGTAAGAAAAGTTTGCCATTCTTTTCCGTAAAAATAAATAAATAAATAAATAAAGCGGAAAGACAGGAAAATATTCATAGAAGAACTATAAAATAAATTATCTTGATATCCATGGTTTAATACAGTAGAACCCCGGTTATCCGAAAATCGGCTTAACCGAAAGACCTTGAAATTCCCCAAAGTCATTTTTAAATGTGAAGAATTTTATTTTCAACACTATTTTTACCGATGTCAAATGACACCTTTTAACATATTTTGATTTACGATTACATTTTTATATGTAAGTTTTAGATCAAAGCAATTCCGAATCATTTTTAATACATTGAAGTGTTGTTTTAATACTTATTATCTTAAAAGGAAAATAAGTAAAAATCAAAACTTTGAAAGGTGTGTGTGTGTGTGTGTGGGGGGGGGGGGGTGAACTATTAGATACTGGTAGAAATAGTGTTAAAAAAGCATGTTCTTTATGAAATAAATAAATAGAGTTAACTTACTTATTTTGTCCATTGCGGCCACTTTATTAGACACGGTACGACACATCATTTTTTTTTTTTACAAAATATGTTGTGATTTTCTTTTGTTTTTCAACTTTGCATCGTTTCAATGCTGCTTTATCACACCACTTTTTAAATAACAACACATCTGATGCTGTTGCATCTTCTTGTACTTCAACATATCGATCACAGCTTTCCATCAAACAAGTTTTCACCATAAGCCTCCCGGTTATTCGAAAATTCCTATGAAATCCCGGTTATCCGAAAATTCCTATGGAACACCTGTTAACCAAAAATGCTTTGGTCCAATGCTTTTCGGATAACCGGGGTTTTACTGTATTTAAAAAATGAAGAAAAAAGTATAATAAAATTTAAGTAATATAAAATATATATTATAAGCCGTTAGTTGCATCAAGTTTCAAAATTAGACTTTTAGAGAATGAGACTGATATAAATAAAATTCATGGCAACTTTTAAAGGTCGTGTACTTAAAAAAATAAAAATAGATATTGTTATTAGAAAAAAATGACATCGTAGTAAGTAAAAATAAATGCTCTGCCCTGTATTTTATGGTAAATTTCTCATGAAAGTTAAGCATAATTGGTTGTAAATTATAAACTTAAAGTTCTTTAACTTCATTCAATAAGTTAGATTGACAGCAACCTCTAGCTCGCCTTCAAAAAATAGGAATCACTTATGGAATATAAAAATTTGTCACGGTTTCAATAATTAATTTAAAAGCAACTAATTAAAAATTCAAGAATTTTTCTAATGGAACATTCAAGATATTTACCGTCAAATCTTGACGGGTACTACGTAGTTTGTTTTTATGAACAAATTAATATTTTTAAATATAATTATCATTTTCACAAATCAATAATTATTTCTTTACAAAAGATAATCCTTTTAGAAGACAAATTTGTCGTCACGTGTTTCGAAGAAGAAAAACGTCTGGTTTTCAATTGTTCTATTTTTTGTTGTTGCTGTTGTTTCGTGTATAGTAACAATAACAACCCTCAAAACCAACCGGAATAACTACTGATTATTCCCGTCATTAACGTTACATCATGAGAAAACAAATATTTAGGGCTGTCGTTAAAATCCAATTATACTTCCTCGCAAGACTGATATGATTTTAATTATACTTCAATTATATAAAAAGCACTTATTTAGATTTTCGACAGAAAACTTATTATTTTCCATATGTTTTTCAATGTAATTAACGTACAAATAATGCTATTGATTTTCATTGTTAATGACTGTAGTATGTAATGACTGTAATATATATATATTTATTATATTAATTTTTTATGTGATTTTTTTTCTTTGTCTGCTAATGAAATAAAATTAACTCTTATTTCTATTAAGAGATGAGGTTATTGATGCTTATTTTTAAAATATATCTGAAAAAATAAATAACAGAAATAAATCTTTAATAAATAAATTTAATAAATCTTTAATAAATAAATTAAATAAATCTTTAATAAATAAGTTAAATAAATCTTTAATAAATAAATTAAATAAATCTTTAAATAAATCTGAAAAACTGTTGTATGTAATGAAATCTTTCATTTTCATCTATTCATTCCTGCTATACGGCTGTTACTAAAATATCACTTTTAATGTATTTTAAAAATTTAAATGAAAACATTATTGACATTTTTTTAATATAAAAAGGATGTTTTTTGTTATTAATGGACAATGAAAAATATACATATTAAATATAAAAATATATATTAAATTTTAAAAAAAGGAGGTGTTTTCACGTATATTCTGTAATCTGGGAAGCCATCGGTTGGATTCCCTAGTAATAATAAAAGAATGCGTAGAGTAATGTTTGTAAAGACGCCTAATATTATTCGGATTCCGGTCACAAAATGCAGAAAATGTCTAAAAAGCGAGAGTCATTTTCGGTTAATTGATGATTTTGATCTGTTATCAATATCACTTTATTTGACTTCATATTTCAAAATCAGTGGTATTCAGTGGCAGTGTATGCTTTGGGTCGTACGCTTCAAGGAAGTTTACAAGACAAATATCATTATTTTTTATTTTTTTTAGAAAATTAAATCTAGGTTAAACACGTGAAATTTCGCCTTGTTTAAGAAGAGATTCTCTGTAAGAAATTACTGGACCGAAGAATTTGCTGCTTGGAAATTTCAGGATATGTATGATACCTGAGATTCTTTCAAGCAAAAAGAAAACTGTGTGAACATTCAGGATCAGGACTGCCACAGGCGATTATTTGAAAATGTGCTCGCACCAGTATTTTTCTAATATAAATTTTCAAGTATGTCTCTTTTGCAAAGGTTGTCAAAGTATGCGTTAAGAATTTCTGTTTTGAGAAAGTGGCACTAGTCAGAATTTTAAAAAAGTCGCTTGTGGCAGCCTTGCAGCAAACTCAGCTTCTACCAGAATGTTTCCTTATTTCGCTTCATTTATTGGCCGAAAAAAACCCGAAAATTATTTAGATTAAATAATGTGGATGATAAGTCTATTTAAATATTAAAAACAAAATCTCTAATTCTACACGGAAATTCTAAGTTGTGTATGCACCTTTAAAACTTGCACTGCCGTTTCAGAAAGAAAACCATACTGTATTTTTTAAAGAATTTTTCTCAATTTTTTATTAGGATTTTGAAGGGACAATTAGGCCACAACAACCATTACACAGAGGGCTGCCACAGACGACAATTTTTCTATTCTATTCGCACCACTATTTTAAAGAAACTAATTTTGTAGTATATCTCTCTTGCAAATGTTGTTAAACAGTGTATCAAAGATTTCTGTTTTGAGAAAGTGGTGCGAGGTAGAGTTAAGACATAGTCGCTTGTGGCAGCCATGTACATATAATAATATTTTTAAATGCTTGTAAATTTTTTTCACAAAATGTTTAAATGGTGTAACAAAAATTTCATTGCCACAGTTTACTTCTTTCATATGGAATAATTACGTTTGTTACACTGTTGAACTGCTTATTGTTTTAATAACTTCTGGAAAATAAAATTTGACTTATTTATTCGTAAGTTTCTTCAATTAAATAAAAGGAAAAATACTATTGAGTGGAAATCGCATAGCGGATTGTTTTTCCTCTCTTTGGTTGTTATTATATCCGAATAATGATATTTGATTTAGTTTAATGCAAAATTTTGCAACGTTAACAGCTCTATAAACTACCACTACTAAATAAAAAGTTTCGTGCTAATTATGTTGAAAGGGGCATATCACACCTATACAATGGTTGCAATGACGTATCTGCAATATTGACATTTAAGTACACATTATTGAAAAAACTTTATTATTTTCATTTTTATTTATTTGTACTACATAAAGCGATTGCATAAACAAGATTTTAAAAATTAATTTTAAGTTTACACCAGAAAAAATATTTAAAAACTTTTATATATTCTAAATGTTTTTCAAATTACTGATGTGGCGTATCTGAAAACGAAAATGTACGTAATCCGTAACCACCCAAAGCCGCCTCAAGACTACAAGCCAAACACGAGGTTTCGTGACGTCACGACGCGGGGCTTAGATCAGCCGTGAAGAACACATGCGTTATTTAAAACACATTAATTCTTTCATCTATATACCAACTTATTATCACAACATATGGGAAAAAAATAAAACGTATAGTTTAAAGACGCTAATTAAGTGCTTTTTAATCAATTTCGATCACTCGAAACAATAATAATAACGATAACACAAAAACAAAAATTATGAAATAATATCACTGTGTCAGTCAAAATGTGCACTTAATTAAAGTTACATTAAAGAAAAATGATTGGTTAATGAAAAAAAAAATCGAAGTATTAAATTTAATTTAGTGAATAGTTTTCATTATTTATTCTACTTTGAAATTTACAAAAATATCAATTATCTATTTTCTATATATTCTAAAACAAGACATTAATAAATATATATAAACAAAATCTACAAATATGTATATAATATATATATAAACATATATATGTAGTTTTAAACACATAGAGAGAATTACTTTGCTTTCAATTATTTCATTTTCAAAAATAAATAAATAAATACCAATATTCTGTCAATCAAAACCCACATTTAAAATTAAATTAAAGTGGATGAAAAATGATCGTTAAATGAAAACAAATTCAAGTTGTATGCTATTTTTATTATTCATTGTGGCTTGAAATTATACAATAAATATCCTATTAAATATTTAGTGATTTGAAACATGCAAAGGAGTATAATAAATTTAATATAAATAAATACTAGTAAAACTACAGAGTGCATGAAATTAGGTAACAACACAGATAAATTTTTCTTACTGTAAACTTTACTTAGCAGAAGTGGGTAATTTTCACATAAAATCGATTAAATTGAAAAAACACAAAGCTCTCATAATAAAACAAAACAAGGTCATGAAACAGAAAATTATTATTTTCTTAATTTTTGTATTATTTTAAGATATTATGCAAGGCACAAGCAATACAGTTTTTAAAAAGTGTACTGAAACCTGGTGAGAACAAAAGAAAGAAAGAAAACACTTTCATCCATTGGAATTGAAATATTCCTAACATATATTTATTTTGTTCAGATATTCAAGAATTAAGATTTTGGACTTTGTACTATATATCATTAGAAAACTAATGATTTAAATTTTATTATAACAACTTAGTATTACATTGTTTTCAAAAGAAATTCTTCATACACGTTTTCCTCATAACGAGTCAAGTTGAAATCATTTATTATGGACCAATTGGGGGTATTTTTTTAGACACCTTATAACATAAATAGAAAAACAAATAAAAGTTTGCAAACAAATACTCCTTTGCAACAAATCCATGATTTTTTCTACTATTATTCTACTAATATTTTTTCATAAAGTTGTGACCATCTTTTTGTGATACCCTGTATACAAATGTAAATAGTACCTGGTACGAAATTTATGCATGCATACAATACGTATGAAGTTTAGCACTAACCACTTATGCATTATTCGCGAATAATTTCTACCGATAGATAAAAGGGGGGTCCCAGAATGGTGCTTGCTCCGAGGACCTAGATAAACAAAGTCGGGTCCTGACTACACAGGAAAGTAAATTTATAATTATGTAACAATAATTTTATTTATTGTTATGTTTAATTAAACGTTAAAAGTTATATAAAAACAAACAAAATTTTTGCGAATTCGGAAGGGGGGGGGGGATAAATTGTTTACAGTCATTGTAAAAATAAAGAGATTCAGACGTATCATTCCCATATCCGTAATTGTCATGTATAAGCATGCACTGTGTAACAAATATTATAAAATGAATTTTTATTAAGAGTTTAAGATTAAAAAACACCAATAAATTAGTATGTATATTGATCGGGCTTTAAAAGAAATAAACAAGATAACAATGTTATGCATCCATAGAAATTATGATGAAAGTTTCTAGTACATTTCAATTTTTAAGTATGAAAATATCTATAAAAATACATAAATTTTGGTAACAAATTAAAGCCCAATCAATTCTGCCTACAGAATAATCAGAGTTATACTATTCTCACGACCAGTGTTTTCTAATAAAAGTCGATCATTAAAAGTCACTCTAATGAGAGAAAACAAAACAAATTAAAAAGATAGGAAGGTGTGACAAGTTATAAATTACATAATAATTAAGCTTGTAATTAAGACTTTTGGCTGAAAATGTTTTAGCATGATTAGTATCCAAGAAACTCAGTCTGACATAAATTTCAGCTATCTGGTGCCAGTATTTCCGAGTAAATAAAGTCAGAAGTTTTAATCGAAATTATTGAATAGCAAGAAAGGTAAAGTTTAAACTAATAATATTTATGCTGTACTTACTGTATACAAAATTTCCTCAGTTTTCAGTGTTAAATTTCTGAGTAATAAAAAATTTTAAAGTTTTTTTTTATTAATTTGTTTAAATTAAAAGAACTAATTAAAATTTCCACTTGAAAATATAATAGTTTAGGTAGAAAAATATGTCGCATAGGACATTAAAATTTCAAACTGAATTGGCCGTATAGCTTCCAAATTATAAGGAGAAATGTGTTGGCCCGAACAGAGCTGTCTAGCTCTGGCACATATTAAAATGAAGCTATTTTTACATATTTATAAAGAATATAAATAAACAATGAAAACTTTATTAACTAATAACTTTTGTGATAATTCACCGATTCACACCATTCAAGCACCAATTTTTAGCAAATTACGACAGACAGGGAATGATATAAGTCTCGATACAATTTAGTGATTTTTGCCACTTTAAATTACTGCTGTTTTTGAAATGAAACAGAAGTACAATAATATCGTTTTGTTTTGAAACACGTACACGGGATTGTTGACAATACGATACTGGGATTTAATAGTTAATTTATTTTAAAGAAGTTAAAAAAAAAGATATTCTGAACACAAAAAATAGAGCTAGTACTAATAAAATATAAGTAGTTAATTTGAAAATAAAACTTAACTTCAAAAGAATATGTTCTATTAGTTAAGTAAACAACACGTGCATACGTTACATTTTAATTCTAAACAACCAGATACAAGTTTCAAAATCTCGGCATTGGCGCCAGCCCCGGGTCGTTACGTCACATATGTGGGGGAATGAAATCGTGTCTGGCTTGATAGTCTTGAGAAGGCTTTGAACCACCGCTGTCCGCGGCGGAATGAAAAATAACAAAGAAAACGTAATGCCTAAGAAGTGCATGAGATCGTAATAAGCGGATAAATTGTACAACTGACGGATTCTGATTGTTGGAGTTTTGTTCTGTTATCACAGTCCTGATACAACAACGATTCCATTCTAAAAATGTATTTGGACTATAAAACATTTTAAAAACAATTTAACCGCTTAACTGTTTTTTTTTACACAATAATTTAAAAATTAGGACCCGGCATCACTTTTGTTTAAACTATAATATTTGGCGTTGTCCAATCGAAAAAGTTAGGCTAAACAAACCAAATATTACAGTTAAAAGTAACCTTCCTACCCTGAATGGATCTAATCGACCCAGTTCTATAATTCATTTCTTCGATTCGAACTAGAAATGTTTTCTTAAAGTAAGATAAATAAAAAACACCGAAAACTAATATAAAAGAATTCATTAAATAGTTTTTAAAGAAAATTCTGATGTGAAATGTTTTTATTAAGATTGAGTAAAATTTCAACAGGGTAGGAAGGTTAAGTGGTATCCAAAAGTTTTTAGTATCGAACAAAGCAATTTCTTTTTGCCTGAGCGACACTAGGGCAAAACTGTTAAGGGGTTAAATTTCAGCACTGGCTGCAGTTACAATGAATTTTAAAAGACATTTTTGTTTTCCCTTTAGAATATCTATGTTTTCGCAACTGATATCAGACTGATCACCAAACTATATTAAAACCCAATGTTAATTATCATATTCTTTCTGATTCAACATTCCTTTTTCTATACACATACAAAACGTGCAACGATGAAGTTGTTTCATACGAAAGGTTTTGGAACATACTTTTGACATACTAGCGCAATCATATTTCCTGTTTACGTTGTTTGTTAAAATTTGCAATTAGTTAAAAATTAAAGGAAAAATGCATCAGCGTCAAACCACAAATATTGCAATTAAAATTCATACTCGTGTCCAATGGTACTTGATATTATTAAAGCATCAAGTATGAAATTTGGGATTACAAACGGTGAATATTCGTGAAAAATTATTGCCATGAATAACACAAAAAATTCTATTCTCTTTAAATGATGGAAGGCTGGTAATCGGGCCCTTTTGTAGACAGAATTTACTTACTTAAATAAATTTCACATTTCCCTGGTACATATTAAAAATTGTACCCCTTGCACATTTCTACGCGATCCTTACACTATTTATTTTTCAATCAGGGAGTTTTATTGTAAATTGATAAGTATTATGTAATGTTGTTGATGGGAGATGTCGTCAACAAAAGGTTGCGTTTAAATAATAATTCTGTGTCGATTCATGAATTGATGACATGAATTGATTTAATATTGAAGAGTTATTTCATTTTTTAAATAATCTACCTTAAGATACATGAAATGAATTAATTTTGTTATTGCTATTCGTGCTTACTTTACTTTATCCTATAGCAGTATATATGTATATTATAATCTCTTAAAAAAATAATATAAAACACACAATACCGTAAAACCGGATCGCAGAAAATTTAATTTTCATTAGGTGCAGAAATAATACTAGATTAAAGGCAACTCCTTGTGTTTTGTTTCAATGACAGGCTATAGATGCTTTTATATTATTGTAATAAGTAAGAAACGTATATTCAATAAAACAAATAAATACGGATGTTTTAAAACCAAATAGGAAAATCATAATAAAATAATATTTAAACAAAATGTCCGGAAAAGTTTAAACAACATTATTAATTGCATTTTAAATGTAGGTAACGCTGGTTCAATATTATGATATCTATTCTAGAAACCACCAATAAATTCCTTAAAATATTATTTACTATTTTTAAAGCTTTTATACGGGGATCCATTTAAAAATATGAAAGGTATGTTTTAAAACGTAAATAAATACAGTTGCTTATAAAATAAACCTTTTGCTTTTCGCGAACATATGTAAGATTTTCCTTTTTATATATAAATGGCTAGTAAAACGCGAATTCTTTAAAAGTATTTCTATAATTTATAAAGCGGAAAGTAATTTATATTGTATTAGTTGGCAAAATCATGACACAGTGTATTATCTATTAGTATTAGCCAAACATATTCTTCAGTTTTAAGCGCCAAAACATACTGGCAATTTATAAAGTTAGAAGAATTATAACTCGCTAAAATTTTATCTTAGAAGAGTTGAATTTAATGTGTTTCGCTTGTTAATGCATGGGAAGTAATTTTCTAATTAAAACTTAAAGGATCGCTTGAAAAAGAAATTTCGTAATTACTTATTAACCCTCTCGCTGCGCAACCCAAGATTTCCTCGGGCATGTATTTTATCCGTCTAATTAACCCTCCTTGATTATTCCCACCAGTACTTTTTTATTGTAAATTTTGCCTTATTTAATCGGAGCATTTTCCAGATTAAATTATACAAAAATTCTAGATTTGAAAAACCGGTGACAAAAGAATGTTAAGGCATAGATTCAAATCACCCAATTTCTGTTATACCAGTAAATTGTTACAAAAATGTTCGCTTTATATAATTGCGGAAATTGTGCAATTGCATAAAACAAGTATTTCTGCATAAACATATTGGTATAAAAAAAAATCCGGAGTTTGGCAACTATGTTAAGGTAACGGTTTTCACGCAATGGATTTTCATGTATGATGAAAACCAACAATTGAGAAAGTTTTACAATTGGAAATTGGAATACCTCTAAGGTTGATGAATGAGGTATTTGTCAACGATAAGAAATAATACCCTGTATATATAAAAAAAATAAACAAAACATAGGATTTAAAGTAAAATAAAATGAGACTGCATACTGAAAATATTATTAAATAAAGATTCCTATTTAACGGACAATTTCACAAATAATTCTTTCTTAGAAGAATTTGGACGTTTGCCATACAAACACTGTCTAGAATTTACTGAAGGGAAAAGTTTATGTAAAAGGCTTATGTGATTTATCAAATTAAAGTCAAAAGCATTTTTCTGAATTAGAATGAAATACGAAAGTACTTTTTCTGACAAAGGACATTTGATATTATGTTATTAAGGCAAGTAAAGGGTGCGTAGAGTTTTGCAAATATTTTAAGGGAATTTTTTGCTTTATTTAATTACAGAATTCACACATTCAACGAATAAACTTTGTGAATGTTGAATTCAGCGATTTAAATTGTGAAGAGACTGTTTCTAATCTTTAATCAATACGCCGTACGTGTTAAATATCTTAGTACAGAATAGCACCAAACAGATGAGCATTACATGGACAATAAAAATTTAAAACCAGCTCCGAAAGTTAAAGTACCTTTTTAAAAAAAATCTACAACCAAAATCGAAACAGTAAAATCAGTCCTATTAGAGATCGAGCTCAGCTATCCTGTGAAAAAAAAATCGTACAAAATATTCAAATTTAAACGAGAAATTCGAACACACCCTACCCATAGGTTTAACATTAACAAACGGGTAATTTCATAAGGGTGAAGAGACCGCTTTATGAAAATTTATAGTTCATTTCGTGTCACCGAACCGCTTTCTGAAAATTTAAAGTTCATTTCGTGTCACATAGACCGAAGGAGAACATCATGGTTGAATAAGGAGAAAAATTAAAAAATACTGGTATGATTAATTGAAGACCGTAGGCAGAGTACAAACCATCAACAGAACTTTTCACTGTGCGCTCTCTGCGCGTTGCGTACACGTGACATAGGTCGTGAAGAGGTTACATTTTTCGGATTTTATTTCGCTCGACTTTCGAAATAAAATAGCTTTTCAATACTTTGTGTGCGTGATACCGCATTGCGTTTTGTAGGACCATACTCAGTAATTACAATTAAATTACAGTCAATAAGGGTAACTTTGATCCGCATTTTCTCTTTTTTCATATGCCACATTCTTATTTAAAGAACATTGTCGCAACTAGGGGCATAAAAGAGAAGAAATGATCCTGAATTATTGTTTGACTACAAAAAATTAAGGAATAAGAAGGATAAAAGCAATTAAAAATGGATTTTTAACCTGGTTCAAAGCTACCCAGCCATTTAGTGTAACTTTGCACCATACGATAAATTTTTATATAAAATAATTAATTATAAAAAAAAGTATTGTAGTCAGGACAACTTTAAACACCAAAAAATGTTTTCAGATATGTAAAGACTGCGAATTTACATTTCCCAACATCACAAAATTTGTATAATTTATGATATTACAACAAATATCAGGCATAAGAAAAGTGGAAGAAGAGAGCCATGAACTTTTAGAAAATAAAAAAAACCTGTTTATTGTTCATATAAAACATAAAAATGCAGTGAAAAACAATTTTCAATGTTTTAACTCTATAATATATCCATAGTTACAGTAATACATACAAGTAGTAGTATTATTCAAACAAGAATAAAAAACGTCGAACGTATGAAAGGTCAAATTTGAATAGCTCCGCCCCTAATCACGCCTCTAAATGAAATTTATGTATTTTACACATATTTGTAAAAATATTTACATGTCACATCTAATGCACACTTTCGGCATTTATATAAAATATACGTGCAAATATGGGAAATTTTCGACAATAGCACCTAAAATAAGTAAATTATAAGCATCAGTGTAACTTTGAGCCGGCTCAAAGTTACACTGAAAATTCGGTAAAATGATAGTGCATCCTTCTTATTTTACATTTTATTAACTATTAATAAATAAATAATCACAAAATATTAACACATTTACAACATTTAGATAATGATATGCCTGATAAATGAGTATATTGTTACTTACTATGAAAATTTAATTGGATTACAACAACTTCAAAACAGCATTCAAAATTAACTAGAAAACAGTACTTCACAAAAATAGTTAGATGATGCAATTAATTGCGCATAATGTTGCTAATTTATTTTCTAAAATAAAGAGTAGAAATCCCAGCTTAGAACCTTGCCAACAGAGCACAGTTCTGGAGTTTATTTAGTCTTTTAGAGTCAAAACTATTGAAAAATAGGAGGTGCTGCAAAGTTGCACCCCGTGGTTCAAAGTTACCCTGATTGACGGTACTCGTTTTATTTCGCGTTTAATTGAATTAGGCAAATAAATCAACTGAATGATAAATTTATTATATAATCTGATAAAACATTTCAAAAAAGTTTCTTCTAAATATTGAATTTAGTATTTCACCATATCTTTTATAAAAAAATATGAAAAACAACAATTCCGTAAAATGTCGAATTTCTGAATCTTCTTTATTTCATTAGAAAAAAGATTTTTTTAAAATCCTAATAATCATCGAATTTAATTTATCCGGTTATGCTGCTTCATTATTTCAGTAAAATAACTTAATAAAGTTTTTAAAAAATAATCATTTTCTCTTGTGTTTAACTGAATTAAGGGATAAGTTTACTAAACGGGCTTTGATATCCTGATTAAAAATATATTCTTAAAAATAACTTTCTTCAGAATGTCTGTGATCTATAAATGGAGCATAGAAATTCCTCGAAATCTTTCTTGTGATTTATGTAATGAAGGAATTGAAAGAATCATGAATGTTAAGTACAAGAGATATCTATTGAGATGCCTTTTACAGAATTTCAGCTTGTTGTCAAGGAAATAGGATCAAACGGAATGCTAGCAGCTAAATCTTCAGAAGGACGTATGCGTTTATTAATTACCGTCTTTACTAGCATAATTTATTCTCCCACATATTTTGCTCAAAGTCTATTTTTGAAAAAAAAGTTTAGTCGAGAAAAAGTTTGCATACTTTTGCATACAATAGTTTTAAAAGAAACTTCAAACAAAAAAGGGTCTCTAGTTTTCACATGGAGAATATACAATATTTTGAGTTGTGAGTGAGGGGATAGTTTACCTTTTCTCCTTTTTTTTTATTTTAAAAAATAAAAAAAAACTCAAATGGTGGCATTTCAATGTTCAAATAAAAGTACATTTTAAGAAGAAAAAAAATAACTGCATATTTAATTAAAAGCTTGAAAAAATTTAATTTTACTTACTACTTTACTTACTTATCCTACTACTTTTTTAAATATTAATAATTTTGTCCAATAAAAAAAAAAAAAAAAAAAAAAAAAAAAAGGCTTTTCAAATGTGTATTACACAAACTGTGCATGGGTTTTTAGATACATCGAATATTATATTGAATGTAATTTTTTTACTGATATAAACAGTGTAAAACGATGAAATTTAACACATCTTCACATACTTAAAATAACAAAAAACCTAAAGTCTAATTCCATGCGCAGATTTATCACATATATAATAAAGAACATCTACAATAAAGTTTAAATCTCTATCTAAAATACAAAAAACGCCCTAACCTTTTTAAAATATGAAAGTGAAGAAAATATGAACATGGAGAAAAAGCGAATTAAAGTTTTAATTTGTGTGGATAACTGTGCTGGATGTATTAACACAATTTACAGTATATCGCGATATAATTGCAGTATGGATAAAAATGAGGTGTCAAAATATTCTCAATTAAAATGGGTTTCACTTAATTAAACAAAAACAATTTTTTGATCCATTTTGAGGTAATCTGTGCCCTTAAAACCAAATGATTTAACGCACGCTTCCCGGGTTGCATAACAAAATGCCCAGTGTACATAAGTGATAAACAATAAGCAATAAACATTTCTAAATTGTATTTAATATATGTCTTACATTTTATATACAGTATTGTATTGTATATAAATTGTATTGTATTGTACAGTATTTGTATTGTATTCTAAATTGCCGACTAACATTAGCAAAATACATTTTTATTTTTAAAAAATAACTACATATTTAAGAAAAGTTCTAAAACTTATTAAAACGGTATTTTTATGTTAGCCTTATGTCAGCGGCCCCCTGATAAATGAGGAAAACACAAGTTTTAAAGCTTATGTTTTCCATTTTACACATTTTCTTGCTACAATAAAAACTTCTACTATTAATCTATAATATTGTATTTTTATGTTGCCCGAATACAATGTGTTAAAGAAAGGTTAAAACTTGTCAGCACATGAAGACAAAAATATTTGGATTTTTTTTTTCTAAAATTGTTTCTGTCACGTTATTACGTTCGTTATTGCATTTGTTTGTGAAGAAACAAGTGATAGATCACATCCACTGAGCCGCGTATATCTTGGTATTCTAGGGAACAAGAAATAGCTTACTGATGAATGCTACAGTTTTTCATCGAGCCTCTGATTTGTTTTACCGATGGAATGCAACATTTTAAAGGAAGAAAAACAGTTTCTCTTACAACTCCTTAAATCAGTGTTTTTGTAATTGTTGTGTTTGTAAAATAAGAAGTGAAATATTTTATTTCTTTATTACGTGTATTACAATGATTACAATATTTATAGTAGTTTTCTAAAAGGTTTTGTATATGAAAAACGCAAAAATATTCTAAACTATGTTGCCATGTAAAATATTTTTTTTGTTTTTTTGTCTTTTAACAAACATAATTTTTTAAAGGGTTAATAAAATTCCTTTTTCATAGATTTTTAAAATGTGCACTTCATTTTACTATAAAAATAATTCTAAAATCTCCTTTTATTTTCGCCTGTCTCTTTATGGTATATATGTTCAAAAGTTTCTGTTGTAGTTCACATAAAGAAACAGTTTGATAGCTATAAAAAAATGTTCTTAAATATATAATATGTATTTAAATATAATGGAATTTCTTCTGAAAATGATAAATTGTTGAATTTGTATTTAAGTAATTTACCAAACTTTCAGTTCTATTTTTGTCATACTGCTCTTGCAAAAAAGAGCAGACAATTAACAAAAAAATAATAACTGTCAAATTACTCATAGACGAATGACAATCTAAAACTTTCGAAATTCAATTATTTAACAGAATTCTTAAAATAGGTTACAACCGTTCTACAAAAATTGATTGCTATAAAAGTTTCTCAACACATTCTTTTCTGTTATGAAATTTGTTTCAAAAGTGTTACATAAAAAAATTATTCCTTTGTTTTTAACCCCTTAATTCTTGCTCCTGTGATATTCGCGGGCTGTATCTTTTATTCTTTTTTGTTTGATTCTCACCAGTTTTATAAAATAGTGTAATTGGCTTTATTATGGTATCACTTTACCTGTCATTAAACAAGGTGAATGTTTCTTTTTCAAAAAAGTGGTGCCAATAAACAATTTGAATTTTTTAAACCATATTTTAATGCGACCGTTAAGGGGTTAAAAAGTTTTTCAATGTTTATGATGATTATAGAAAGCCTGTTTTTAATCATCTCTCATTTTCTCTATTGTATATATGTTCCAACATAACTGTAATTCAAATACTAGAAAAGTGCAATCACAATGCTATAAAAAATAAGTGTGCATTAGTATACAATCAAATATCTTGTAAAAATCATCAAATGTTGATTTTTTTTAAATAATTTACATAACTTATAAATTTATTTATTTTTTCTGTCATAATTTGCGTACAAAAATAATTGATAAATAAAAAATAAAAATTTATTAAATGTTCATATAGAATCATGAAAAAAAAAAAATACTGAGGTTTAAAACTAAACAAAATCTTTGAAACAAATACTCTATTTAGCATTTTATCTACAAGCGAACAAAAAATTACTTGAAATAAAAGTTTCACGACACTTGTAATGTTTGTATTTTTTTGGAGGATTAAATGAAAAAAACTTGGCCGATAAATTGCTTACAACACTTTATCCGAGAAAAGAGGAAATAATTTACTGATGAATGCTAGATTTTTGTGACAGCTGGTTTGTTTTGCCGATTGAAATGCAGTTTTTTTGGAAAGAAAATACAAGTTTTCTTACATACCCGTAAATCAGTTTTTTGGAAATTTCATCAGTAAAATGGGAAATAAAGTATTTTGTGCCTGTTTTATATGTATAGTACAGTGAAAACAATGAAAATCAATCAATGCATATTAACCCCTTGGGGACGAGCGACTGGTATTCGTGCCGCGTATGATGCTCAGAATCAGCGATTTTTCTCACCAGTAATTTTTTATTGTAAATTTTGCCTTATTTAATCCGAGCATTTTCCCGAATTAATCAGGCAAAACTTTCTGATTTAAAAAACGTGATAAAAGATTGAAATTTTTGTAAAACACGCTCGTCCCGAAGGGGTTAAAAGTTGAAACTTGTTTGCAAAAGTTTCTATTTCGCACCACTCTTTCAAAACAAAAAACTTTCACATACTTTTTGACATCCTTTGCAAGAGAAATATACTACAAAATATATATTTTTTAAAATAGTGGTGCGAGAAGAATAGAAAAATAGTCGCCTGTGGCAGTCCTGTATGCGTTTAAATTAGTTTACAGGGAATTTGTTAGCTCTGAATTGATAAGTTTTTGCTTCATGCATGTTAATTATAATCTAAATAATTACTCAAATACAGTCAAACGCAGTTAATACGAGCACGGCTATTAAGAGGTAATGGTTAAAATGAGCAATTTACACAAAATAAATGTTTATCATTAAACTATATTAAGATTTTAACATTTATTACGAGCTAAAAAGGTAGGATCACGATTAAGTTGGGCGAAATATCTGTTGATATCAATGTTAAATGCAACTAAAGTATGGTAGAATTAACAATAGATCACGTCACGTGACTGTATGATCAACAGCCCGTCAAACTTTTCACTAAATTTGCTTTATCTTTTGAATCGCAAAAGTGAAATCAGAAAGTTGCCAAAAAAGAAATCATCACCAAAAATAGGCGCTCTTTCCGTTAACCATGTTGACGTTATTCTATTCCCTTCTGGACAATGGAATCTGCCTTCTATGTCTTTTATTTCTGTTTTATGGGATATTACTGTATGTCCTATGTATACCTACTGCATGTTAGTATCTGGGAAACTCGGCTCGCAAGCAATCATCCGAGATCGCTAAAACTTCGCCGCTCGAATCTTTTTAAATTATTCAATATGTTTTAATTAGCACAGAACTGGATTTCCGTTTTTAGTAACAGTTCATTTGCGACGCTTCTCCGCTAGTTCACAGTATGGTTGCTAGCGTGCCAAATGTTTCAGCTCTTAAAGGCCTAGTATTCTGTAGGAACTTAGGAATCAGAACTGTGATTTTTGTTGTAGGATAGGGGACTACACAGTGGGACAGCAGCCATTTTGACATATAGTTATAACTTTTTCTCCTAGCTGGAACACACACTGAACCACCTCATCTTATGCAACACGTGGATGTAGTTTTGGCACTTCGGTTATTCGTCCAACAAAATAGTAAATAATTATTTATTTTACAGGGGTTAAAGTTGCATAAACGTCCATTTTAAAGTTTATTTCTTTCATTATGGCATATATTTACATAACCAAACCTATCTATATTTAATGATAGACTATGTCGACAAAACGACACAAGCGATGATATTTCAAAGCTATGAAATTGATGATGAAACAGATATGGCATCCATTTCGTTACAACGTAACGAAAGTACACAGTGAGACACACAGTTGTGGTACACAGTGAGACGTGCCTCACTGTGTATCGACTATGCGGTTCTGACGTAAAAAAAGTTATTTATTAATAAAAGAAGGTTTTTTTCTCTCTCTCTCTATCTGTGTGTGTATGGGGCCGTGCGATGGGTTGTGAAATCTACTAAACGTAAGAGGCTGAAAATTTGCATGAACGTAGCCCAAGGTCTGTCATTGCCCACCCGAAGCTCATATTTTTAATCTGTTTTTAATCTTGAAATATTAATTAGAAGTCATAAACTGCAGAAAACTATTGATAGAGTATAAAAATGTATGATTTATGAAAATATAGACATTGTCTCATTGTGTACCACTTGTGGTACACAGTGAGACAATTTTCGATACTCCGTTATGCTGCTTCTGTGCATTTATAAATAACTTTTTTAAAACCATTTATACATTAATGTGTAGCGTATTTGTGTAGTTTAAAGATGTAGCAAAAAATTTTTCAAAAGAATAAAAATCGTTGCCATTCGTTAAGTAATAATAATTTTGTCTCACTGTGTACTACCTTCCCCTAAATCTTTTTGACTGAAAATGAAAAAAAAAAACGCGTTTAAAAAGTTTCATTTTAGTTTTAAATATTTCATAATTAATGTTGAGTCGAAAAAGAAAAGCATTACCAATCAATGAGAAAATAGACATCATTATATAGACATCATACTATTTCTTTCTCGGATTCTTTACAAACCACAAACGTTAGAGAAACATCAAGAGATAATTTCATACGTAGAAAAATACATTTAAAAAAATTAGCGCCAATACCGGAAAACTAATTAGAAAAAGAAATGTAGTAATTGAAAGCTTGACGTTTGAGATGTAGGTTTTTTCTTTATATAATGTCTCTCATGCAAAAGTTATCCGTGCTGATAACTTAATAGAAAAAGAAATAGTATCACAAAATTTTACTTCGAGCGCCGTTGTTGTCGCAAACGAAAGTATTCATGTTCCAACCTCTGTGGTTGCGTTGGTGATGATCTAAAAACTAAGTCAATTTGTTTTAAAAAATCTGTATGTTTTACAGTTTATTCCGAAAAATAAAATATATAGATTAAAAATGTACAAGAAATTATGTTGAAATGTTTTGATTATTTTTAAAAATAATTTAAAATTTTATATATTCTGACCGTGAATGCAGAACGAATTAAATATAAATAATAATAAATAACGATTTAACACATTACCCGCTGGTGTTGCGATCATGCAACAATCAAAGTAAATGCACATATTTAAATTATTTACATACCCACCACTATTTTTCAATTAAAAAATTGGCCTTATTTAAAGACATAAAATTTTAAGATAATATAAAGCAAAAATTATCTTTCAGAGTCTGTGGTGGCAAACGACGACGTTCAGCTAAAAAGTGGAAAACCTCAAACTTATATTCTTGGCGGATAATGGGTTAAGGAAATATAGTGTGAGATAATGACAGTTAAAAATTAAGTGGATGAAATTGTTTGACATTAAGATCGCAACAACAAAATTATTTTTATTTAATTTTGTCAATGCGTTTCTTACCACTATTTCAAATTTGAAATTTCTAATTAATACTTAAAACGCAAAATTTATAATTGGCTAATGTAACCGAAGAGCTTGTAGAACCTTTCTGCGTAAAAATACGGTAAGAAATTCTATTAAAAATTACTGTAACTCACATTGTTTTTAATAAATTGTATTTTAATCGGCACAAACGGATTGAACGTTAAATGTTGATGAGCCATCTCTCATTGAAATGACGAATCTTGTTAAGTAACAGTACGAATGAATTTATTATGTTCTTTTTATACGTAGCGACACACAGTTTTTTTTAATTACTTATGTACATTTAATTTTTTAATATGGAAGAAAATCGGTTATAACAATTAAAGACTTTGACATTTGAGGAACTTTAGTAAAACTGGTCGTTTACAGTACATATCCGAGCGTTCAACGGATCCAGCTTCGCTTTATTGGAGATTTGTTTTTTAAAAAGAAGAGTAAAAAGATCAATGTTTTTAAATAAGTAAATTTAATTAAACTTTTCTCAATTAAAATATACATAAGGCACAAATAATTGTACAAAATTACTTTCAGGTGCGTAAATATAATATAAAGATATTTAAAATACAAATTTAAAATATCTTAAAATAATCAGAAAAACCTACAAGGTTTTCGACCATTACAAGACCGTCTTCAGTAGGATTTAAATGTTATTATTTTCTTTTCGCTAATTCCAGAATTGTCCAGAAGAAAACATTGTAATTTAAATTTAAATGTTGTACGTCAGATTTCAAAAAGTGCATTTATTTACTGTTTTAAACATTTAAATAAATTGAAAACAAAAAAATAATTTTGGCTGTCCAGATTTGTTAAAATTACAAATTATAGATGCCAAATAAATTTATTTAAATTTTCAACAAAACGAGCTTTCATATATTATGTAACAAATATCTCCATACACCATGGATATCGTACGACAGTGTATCATTACAAGCTGTACAGTTATTAGCAATTATTTCAATTGATTCTCTTATGACGGTTCCTGGTAATTATTTGTACGAAGGATGATTTTTGATTCATTAAAATCTACTTTTATAGGTTGAGTTTGAGCTAATCTTGATAATGCAGGATGTGGTCTATTTAATCTGATATTTGCTTCATGTTCTTTAATTCTATAACGAATTTTTCTCATCGTCATACCAACATAAATAAAATATTTACTATCTTTTTGGAAAGGTATAGTGTATACTGCGGATCTATTTATTGCTTGGGCAGGATCAATTAAGATTGGAGACCAAACTACTGCCAAACCCGATGCAAACAAATTCTCATCTATTATTTTTCATGCCATCATTGAAAACAACATGATTTCGAGAACACATACAGGTGAAACAGGTAGCGAACGCAATGAGAAAATATTTTTAACCTATAGATATTGTGAATACATTTTTCCGGTATCAACTTAAAATTTTTTTTAAATGTTACTTTGAAGTAAAAGACCGATTTTTTCCCTAGTTGCCTTATGCAGTCGCCTTAAGTAGAACGCAAATTAACAAAATAACAACAATACAGTCATTCAAGGGTAACTTTGAACCATGGTGTGTAACATTCCACCACCTCCTAATTTTCAATATTTTTCACTCCAAAAAACTAAATAAGCTCCAGAACTGTGCTCTGTTGGCAAAGTTCTAAACTGGGATTTCTACTCTTTATTTTAGAAAATAAATTAGCAACATTATACGCAATTAAATGCATCATCTATTTTTGTCAAGTACTGTTTTCAAGTTAATTTTGAATGCTGTTTTGAAGTTGTTGTAATCTAATTAAATTTTCATAGTAAGTAACAATATACTCATTTATCAGACATATTGTTATCAAAATGTTGTAAATGTGATAATATTTTGTTATTATTTATTTATTAATAGTTAATAAACAGTAAAATAAGAAGGCACTAAAATTTTACCACATTTTCAGGGTAACTTTGAGTCGGCTAAAAGTTATACTGATGTTTATAATTTACTGATAATACTGTGCTACTATCAAAAATTTCCCATATTTGCACGTATATTTTATATAAATGCGGAAAGTGAGCATTAGATATAACATGTAAATATTTTCACAAAAATGTGTAAAATACATACAATTCATTTAAAGGCGTTTTTCGGGGCGGAGCTACTCAAATTTGACATTTCATACATTCGACATTTTTTATTCTTGTTTGAATAATACTAGTACTAGTATGCATTACTGTAACTATGCATATATTATTGAGATAAAACATTGAAAATGTTTTCCACTGCATTTTTATGTTTTATATGAACAATAAACAGGTTTTTTTTTTTTTTTTTTTTTTAATATTCATGGTTCTCTTCTTCCACTTTTCTTATGCCTGATATTTGCTGTAATATCATAAATTATACAAATCTTGTGTTGTTGGGAAATGTAAGTTCGGAGTCTTTGCATATCTGAAAACATTTTTTGGAGTTCAAAGTTGTCCTAACTATAATACTTTTTTTATAATGAATTATTTTAGATAATATTTATCATATGGTGCAAAGTTATCCTAAATGGCTGGGTAACTTTGAACCAGGTTAAAAATTCATTTTTTATAGCTTTTATCATTATTATTCCTTAATTTTTGATAGTCATACAATAATTTAGGATCATTTCTTCTCTTTTATGCCCTTAGTTGCAACAGTATTCTTAAAATAAGAGTGTGGCTTATGTAAATAGAGAAAATGCGGATCAAAGTTACTCTAAATGACTGTAAATGTTAGGCAGTAATGTGCATTTAATTGTTAATATTGCCCACACGTCTTTGCAAACAAAGTATAGTTGGGAGACATTATTTTCAACATAATTAGCAGGGATTTTTTTAAAACATTAGGCTTTGGAACTGATTTAATGTAACAAACGCTGTCTATCAAAAAAATTTAATTATTCCGTATTAAAGAATTGCACTGTGATGATGAACATTTTATTTCACAGTTTAAGACTTTTGATGTAAAAATTTAGCAGTGTTTAACACTAGAAAGCCAGGAAATTTTACTCAAGTTTCATAAAAATATTTTGCAAAATTTTTATTTAAAATTATTTGACTGTTTTATTTAACGTAAATCTGAGTGCATTAAATTTAACTTAATTTACGAAAGAATTTCTGGTTCCAATTTACATTTAATCATATGGTCGGAGTCGAATCGACTCCTTCCGGTCGTTCTAGTATTAGAATATCTTATGTGAAATAAAATTGTTCCTTCAAAATGATAATTGAAAAAAATATAAAGTTATTTTTTAAAAGAAATACAGCGTGATTTTCGGTTTGAAGCGGCTTCGCAATGGAAAATTTCAAGGTATATATTTTACAATTTCCATGGTGTTACGGAAACACTATTTTAAAATTGATTTTTTTAATTTGATATTTAAATAACACAGTTAGCAACCATCTTAATTCAAGCGTAGATTTTTAAATATTTTTCTGTGATTCAATGAAGCTAAATAATGAAACATTTTGGCAGAGCTGTATACATTTATGGGTGTTCATGAAATTTTTTAGTTAATGTTTCCCATAAAAGATCCTATATGAAAGAAATGAATATGCACATAACTGACAAAGAAAAGGAATATCACATTGAACAAATTGATATCGATAACTATGAAAAAGCATCAATTGACCGAAAAATAGTATTCTCGTTTTTTTACCATTTAGTGTCTGGAGATTATATAACACTTCTTTACATGTACCATTAGTCTGTGCTTGTTTTTATTATTTTATGCATTTAGTAATGATTGTATATGTCACTAGCTTCATTAATATGACTTCATGTTTCAGTATTTTCAAAAAAAAAAAAAAGAAAGAGGAGGCCAGTTTTTGCAAAATGTATATATTTGCACTGAAGCTAAAACTGTATTATTTTTAACTCAATAATGAAGATGGTAAGGTTGTCATACGATTAATCTGCCCAATGGTTATCATACCATGTTGCTCAAACGGTAGACCATTGACTGTTAAGGGTTCTACATTCGAGTCCCGTCATTTTCATTTTTACGCTGCGTTGGAAAAAGTAAATTCGTATGAAAACAAAAGACGCTTCTGCCATACATAAAAAGTACACACGTCTAACTTAGAATACAAGAATGAAAATATCTCAAATCTTAGTAAAAAACATAATTAATTTAATTAATGTAATTAACCCCCACAACCACCCACAACAAAAAAAGCAAAGTTTGGAGATTGAGTGACTAATTCCTGTTTTCGAAATTGAAGGAAACACTTGTCTGGAACAGCGTTTAATTTAAATAGTCATGTAAAAACAGGTGCCGAAAGTTGACCCAATGGGCAAGGATTTCATATCTACCAAACCGGGTTAAACAAGCGAGTCTTGCGATCAGATAAATGCCTAAATAGATTTGGTAATTATGTGAAAAAGTGATCGACAAGTATGCCTCTTAATTGCTTTTTGCCTTTTCGGTCTATTGTTATTAAATAATTTTTATAACCTTTGTAACTTTTTTTTATCCATCATCGTAATATACTAAGCATGACGATAATTAAAAAAATAAAAATATATTTATTAATCTTAACCACTTTGGCGCGAAAATGATATCTGGTAATAAGACAATTTTTTTAAACCTTTTTTTTTTTTCAACTACTCCTAACGGAAAAAATATATTTTTCACAGTCAAAACTTTCTTAATACTTAAAACGGTATGTAATGGAATCAAAGACATTCAATTTATAATATTCTTTAGCCCCTTGGAGACGAGCGACCGGTATACGTGCCACGTAAGGTGCTCAGAATCCGTGATTATTCTCATCAGTAAATTTTGATTGTAAATTTTGCCTTATTTAATCCGAGCGTTTTCCCGTTTCAATTAGGCAAAAATTTCTGTTTTGAAAAACCGGTGATAAAATAAAAACTTTTGTAAAAGACGCTCGTCTCGAAAGGGTTAAGAAAAAAAATGCGGTAAATATCTATACACAGAATAAAGTTATTTAAATTTTCAACAGAACGAGCTCGTTCTGTTGAAAATTTGCATAACTTTATCTGGCATCTCATCTAACGTACAAGATTTAAATTTAAATTACAGTGTTTTTCTGGACAATTTTCGAATAATCGCAAACAAAATAATAACAGCATTTAAATCTTACTGAAGACGGCCTTGTAAAGGTTGAAATCGTTCTAGTTTTCTTCTGATGTATTTTGAGATATTTTAAATATGTATTTTAAATATCTTTATATTATATATACACCTGAAAGTAATCCTTGTACAATTTTTGGGGGGCTTTATGTATATTTTAATTATTTAACTCAAGGTGAATATAGCACTAGAATTTTCATTTTAATTTATATAAAACAAGCAAACCCCGCGGCTTTGCTCGCGTAATATTTGAAATATGCCAAGTGATATTTATATGTCTAATTTTTATTAAAAGGTACTAACTAAATTTTTATTTCATTAAAAGGTAATATTTTATTTTATTAAAGGTTTATTTAATTAAAAGGTACTTATTACTTTTAGGAATAATTCAAAAATTACTATTTAAAACACAGTTTGATTAAACATCATTATTACACTGCATTAGTCAGAAATGAGACTTAAATTAATTAAATGAAATAAAACTAAATAAATGATAATTTAGAAAATATTTTGAAACTTTTATGCTCAATTAATACGCTCATTTCAGTATTCATTTGAAGTTTTGAATTTTTTAGAAACCATCTTCTTACATCTTAAAATTAACCATCATGTCAAATTCCAAGTCCTACCACCTCTCCCAACATAAAGGGCTATGTTGAAACAGGAACTGTCCCCATTAATTTGCCAAAATTAATTTTAAAATCGTTTTGCTATTTCCTAAAATTCCACAGAAACGTAATTTAGAAAGCTTTTAAAGCCCTTTTTTAGAACGTTTGTTGTTCCTGTGAACCCCAGGTGGTAGAATCACCGGCATTAAATATAGCTTGTGTAGGATCAGAGACTGTTACCATTGATTCGCAACTTTTACTTTTATAATCGGTTTATATTCCCTGAAATTGCATAGAATCGTAATTTAGAACTTTTTTAGAATGCTTTTCGCACCTCCCCTTCGCTTCACCCCTTTTTAATTCGAATTTATTTTCGACGTTCCTTCGAGGGCATTTATGTTTTATAAGTAACTACCATGTCATATTTAAAGTTTCTAGTCTTTTCAGTATCACAGAAATCGCAATTTAGAAAGTTTTTAGCTCCTGCAACCCTCTGGTGGTAGTGGAACAGGCATAAAATATAGCTTATGTTTGAGCAGGTTCTATCACCAAAATTTGTCATCATTATTTTTTTAATCGTTTTGATAATTTATAAGTTTGGTTAAAAATTGTAATTTATAACGCTTTTCACTCAATTCATTTTTTTTTTAATTTGGAATTTTCTTTCGACTGTTCTTAGAAAGCAGTTGCATCTTGTAAGTAAATACCATGCCATACTTCAAAGTGTTAGACCCCTCAGTTGTGCAAAAAACGCAAATTAGAACATGTTTTGCTTTTGCAACCCTCAGATTGTAGTAACAGCAACATAAAATATAACCTATGTTATAGCAGGTACTGTCACCATTGATTTGCAACCATTACTTTTGTAACAGCTTTGGTATTTCCTTAGATTGAGTAGAAATCGCAATTTAGAACGTTTTCAGGACGCTTTTCGCGCATTTTCACCCCTTTTTTAATTTCCAATTTTTTCGAAACTATTCTTAAAGATCATTTATATCTAACTAGCTGTTACCCGTGACTTCGTTCACTTAAGATTTAAAAAAGAATCAATTCATCAATTAAGTAAAAAATTTCGATAATTAAAAGCATATGTAATTAACCTTTTATCGTATTTTATGGTACAAAAACTTCTAATGATCCCAATTTGCTTATTTTTGTTTATATATATAGGATCATTTAAATTTCTTTCGTGAGCTTCAAATTTTATACTCGTTTTCTAATATTAAATGAAGAATAAACTTACATCTTTGTTATTCTATTTTATTATTTATATTTATTCTATTTTATACTTATTCCGTTCATGGATATTGATTTATGTTTTTATGACAAAGAATATTATTTAAAGAGATATATTAGTAAATAGTGATTATTAACAGATCACTTCAGACGCGTCTTTGAATCGATTAGAATAATCGAAAAATCAGCATATAACATTATGTTTCTATTCCAAAAAATTAAATCTTGGAAAAGAAAAAAGGATAAATGGTATTCAAAAAATCAGACGTGGTGAAGCATGAAAAGTCAAAAATAAATAATAAAAGTATGAGAAATTTCTTTAACATTCAAATATTTATTAAATTTTTATTTCATGGTATCACATTTTTAACAGCTGTAGATCTACCAATAATATCAAAATGTTTATCACGCTCCGAAGACTCTCGAAGCCTAAATGCTTATTATTTAAGCAATACAGTTGCTTATTGCTTTCAATCGCGGAAGAAATCTATTTATGGGAAAAGCAGTCCAGTTACGGCTAAATGTTTTCATATCGATTGTTGTGTTGTAATTTTGGATTATGGAGGCTTGGCTATTTGTAGGAATATACTCCAATGAGGGACAGAGATTGTGTTTCAGAGATTTTTTAACTATAGATTTAGGTTTTTTTTTTTTTAATCAAAAGAAAATTTCTCTTCTTCTCTTTCGCTTTTCGTTTATCATGGCGCCTTTAAAAATTTGAGGGATGTGAGGTGAAGGGTGAATTTATTTCTTAATTAATGATTTCGCCTCTTCTTTACATGTAAACATTGTGACATGTGAAGACTAATCTCTAATTAAAATTACTTGCTAAGCTTTCTTACATCGAATTTCTAGGAGATTTTAAGGTAAAAGGATGTTAATCATGTATTTTCTGGAAAGTCTGTGGAAATCAAACCATTTGGTATAAGTGATATAAAAATGCTAATATTTTCTGAAAGAAAACTGGTCAATGATTTAAAATATGATGACGTCACTTGGTTAATTTTTCGTACGGAATAATACTTGTCGAGATAATATATATATTCTTTCACTTCATGAATCATGTAAAACTATGCCATTTCACTTAATTAAAACATAAAATCGCTTAATGAAGTCCTATATTATTGTACATGTACATTTAGAAAAAATATTGAAATTCATTTTTAATAAATTTTAAATTTCAAGTAAGAAAATGTAGGATAAATTAGGCGAAAATACAGTAGTTAGTGACTTTATTGTTTTAAAAATCAATTGTTGTTTTTATTTGTTATTCATTGATTGCTTTTAGAAGTTTGCACCCTTATGTATCATTTAAAACCTTATTTCATTTTATGGATATTATATAAAGCATAAAAAAAATTGTTTTTGTAAGCACTTGCATTTCGGCGTCTTACCCATACCTATGAGTAAGATGGCCAACTATCTAGGGGTAAGATGCCTTGTGGAGTTTCAATGTAAACAATATTTTTTTGTGAAGCAATATAAAACATAATGGGATGAATAAAAGTAACTTTAATATTTTAGACATACTAAAGTTGTTAACTTACTTACTATTAAAAAATTAGAAAAATATGAATGTAACAAACGTTGGCAATTTAATAAAAGGACAAACTAATATTTGAAAAAAAAAGTTATGTTATATTTAACATTTAAAATAATTATGGCTCTTAAGTATGCCTATTTTTAAATATTATAATAAGTTTAAATACGATAAAGCCACTGTGAGTAAGTGCTTTAGAGTGCAGATTTTTTGTTGGTGTTTTTCATATGGCCCTTTGTTCTTTTAAGCTATAACTCAGATCTGACACAGACTGCACATTTGTTTAAGCACTTTAAGGAACTTGTATATAACCAAAAGTTTCACTGAATGCATTTGATCCAATCACATTTTTCAGAGGTTTTGTTGCACTTTGCTATACACTCTTAACACTGATTCTCACTCATTTAAAAAAAAAAAAAAAATCCTCATCTTGTGAATGTTGGTGGAAAATTTAATCCGTTATCTTTTCAAAGCAGATCAAATTAACGTGTTTTTAGAGTCTGCGGTGTCTGGATGGAGGTTGGCGAGCGTAGCTCGTGGGGGCAGCAGACCCTAGTTATCTAAAACTATATTATATAATACCGATATTTACATTTATTAATATTATTTATAACTGCATTTAACATCAAAGTTTTAACAATGGTTAAAATTAAAAATTATGAAATAATTATTTATAAGGCCAATAAAGTTTATTTATAACTCAGAATACATATAGAAACATTTCAACTTATATTCACCTTAGATTTTAATATTTATTTATGTCATTTTAAACATTTACAAAATTTATAATTTTAACTAATGCTTTTTTTAATCAGTTGATTAAAATCACGATTTAATCATTGATTTAAAGTATCTGATTAAAATTGTTGACAAATTAGTTAATATATAAGAGTAATTCATACAATGAAGACACAACCAGGCATTTGACTGCAACGGAAAATAACCGGCATCTTACCCCGCAAAATTTTCGTAGACTCCGGCGTACCCCACTGACGTGAAGAAGCGGGAACTGGCCACCATTTATGCTTTGTAGAAAGGCCAGGTATCAGTACTTTCTAAAAACATCAGATATATTTTTCTGGTGTTTAAACTAAGACTTATATAGGCAAATATAGAAGTCACGTAAATGATTTTTGACACTTACCAGAAGTGTTTTGACGAAATAGCAATAAAAAAGTACCACTTAATTTTTTAAAAGAGCGCAAACAGAAAATAAAATATCAGTAGGGAACCATCTTCCTTACAGTTGAACGGCGTTTCCCTACAGTGCCTGAAAAACTACATTAAAAAACAACATTATTCGGCATCTTGTAGAACACGACGTCCCACGTCAAGTTACCCTATTCAGTGCTTAATTTGCGCCGGAGCCCACAGGAGCCCAGCTCCGGTACTTTTATGTTTTCAGTAAATATTTAAATATTGGTTGGAATTCACCGGAGCTCATAAAAACAGGGCTCCGGAGCCCAGTGCAATAGCGCTTCCGAAAAACCGAAGCCTAAATTACCCTTTCCTTTCCTTCCCATCTCCAAGTTTTTGCATTCTTTTTTATCAAAACACTTATGTGTGACGTAATGTGTCGCACACATAGGAGATGGAGATAAAACGGATTCAATTTTTATTTCTGATTTTGGGCTTTAATTGACTCAAGCTCAATCTGTCGCATAGCTGAGAATTAAAACTTTTTTGTGTTAACACTTTTTACGAATCACAATCCTTACCATATTTATTCGTAGAATTAACAAAAAATCGCAATTGACATTATAATTAGGCAAAGATTACTATAGAAGGAGCGATAACTAAAAAGTGTAATAGTTGACAGCTAAGTTTATGCTGATAGATATATTTAGAATTTTTATTTTGCTAAAGAAAAAAAAATGCTTTAAAATTTCAAAATAATGTACAAAATATAAATATGCAGATTGGAGTGATGGGGGGGAGGGGGAGGTAAAGGGAGAACAATACAGATATTAGTACCGGTACCGTAGAATAGGGCAATTAGGGCTCTGGTACTTTTTTTGTTAGAAATTAAGCCCTGACCCTATTTAAAATGTAAGATAAAGTTACATTTTGAAATAATGCGACTTTTGATGCAAAACATTATTTTTGAAATGTATATTGTTATTTAATGGTTTCATTTTTAATTTCGAAGCTTGTGAAATGAAACTGATATCAATTTGACGAAATTAATATAAATATATACAACAGTTTTCTAATTAAAATTAATACTTTAATTGAAAAAATATTACAGCATTTTTATCCGATAAAACCTTTTACTAAATTCGCCTTTCTGATATGTTTTAATTGCCATCTGTTACAAATAATTAATTAAAATAGCATACGATTTTTTGAAATTCAATTCGTATGGGCAATATAAATCCACTTAAATGTACTGAAATTTAATTTACATCCTTGGTTTAAATGCCAATATGCTCAGACAATTTTTGCTTCTGTGGAATAAATTCATTCATAAAGCTTCAATGTGTGAAAATATGTTTTTAGTTTTAGGAAAATTTACTTTAATCATGTTTTTGTACCATCTATACAAATTGAAATTAAATTATTTTTAATTTTAAAGAGAATCTAGCGTAAAAAAAATAATAATTAATTTTATTTCCCTTTTTTTACACAAATAATGTCATCTACTGATAATCATAACGGGCATTTTGAATGCAAACTCTCATTTGTATGTAACTTATATTCAAACTTATTAATCAGTATTAGTAAAAAATATTTCTCATTCATTTTAAATATGACGTCATTTTTTATCTATTTTCATTAGTTTATGATATTCATGCTCCTTGTATTTTTAACGAATACTTCAAAATACCTGTTTTATTTCAAGCATGACGTCATATTTTTGCAAGTTAAATATTTTATCAATAATATAATTCTTTTTCATTCTTTTTCCTTCTAATTATATCGCCATTTTTGACAGAAAAACCCTTATTAAAGTAACCGATATCCATGTTTTATATATAATAAAAAATACGTCTTTTTTTTTCGTTTGAAATATGACGTCATATTTATTTTCTTTTTATTCTCATTTTTTACGCAGAAATTGTTCAGTTAAAAATTAATTGCCGAGGAGAAAATTTTATACCAGACATTGATTTTCTTAGCAACGGAAAAGAAAGATGGTTAAATTTATCGGGAAAATGTCAATTGATTCTCTATGAAAAGGAATGAAATTTTGAATTATTAACCAAATATTTGAATAAAATAAATTAAACATAGCCTATGTTCATTTCCGGGTTGCAATCCATCTATATTAAAAAATACAAAAGCGTTAATTCATACGTTTAGAAGCTGACTTCATTCAAACATTCGGACACACATTGACATTTATAATATTATAAGGATAAATATGTACCTTGCCTAATTTTAAGTTGCTAGCCCCTACCGATCACAAAAATCGAAATTTAGAACGCTTTTTTGCTCCTGCAACGTCTTGGTGATAGTGATACCGACATAAAATAGCGTCTATGTTAGAGCAGAGGCTGTCAGCATCAATTTCCTACCATTTCGTTTGCATCAGATTCATTCTTCCTGAGATATTGCCGACAAATCGGCATTTAGAACGTTTTTAGAACGCTTTTCGCGCATTTTGCTCCTGAATCTCCTCTGGGGTAGTGGAAACAGATATAAAATATAGCCTATCTTGGAGCAAGATCTGTCACCATCATTTTTACACCATTATATTTGAAATCGGTTCAGTACTTCCTGAGATTGCATAGAAATCGCAATTTAGAAAGTTTTTTCACAACGCTTTTTGCGCATTTTGACCACCTTTTAAATTTCGATTTTTTTTTTGGAAATGTCCTTAGAGATCATTGATATCTTATAACTAACTACCATTCCAAATTTCACGATTCTAGGCCCTTCCATAACGCAAAAGCCGCAATTTAGAACGTTTTTTCTCCTGCACCCCCTTTGGGGTAGTGGCACCGACATAAAACATCGCCTATGTTGGAGCAAGGGTTGTCACCAACATTTTGACGCCATTATTTTTTAGATCGGTTTGGTATTTCCTGAGATTGTGTAGAAACCACCATTAGAACGTTTTTTAGAACGCTTTTCGCGCATGTTCACCCCTT
Organism: Maratus speciosus; assembly: GCA_963932465.1. Taxonomy (NCBI): domain Eukaryota; kingdom Metazoa; phylum Arthropoda; class Arachnida; order Araneae; family Salticidae; genus Maratus; species Maratus speciosus. Next base: position 661,669,741 of record OZ010788.1, read on the forward strand.
TAAATTTCAAATTGTTTAAGAACTGATCTTAGAAATCCTTTATATCTAACAAGTAGCTAATATTTCAAATTTCATATTTCTAGGCCCTTCGGTAACGCAAAAATCGCATTTTTAGAACGTTTTTTGCTCCTGCACCCCCTTTTGTGTAGTGGCACCGACATAAAACATAGCCTATGTTGGAGCAAGTGTTGTCACCGTCATTTTGACACCCTTATTTTGACGCCATTATTTTTTAGATCGGTTTGGTATTTCCTGAGATTGTGTAGAAACCACCATTTAGAACGTTTTTTAGAACGATTTTCGCGCATTTTCACCCTTTTCAAATTTCGAATTGTTTAAGAACTGTTCTTAGAAATCCTTTATATCTAATAAGTAGCTAATATTTCAAATTTCATATTTCTAGGCCCTTCAGTAACACATAAATCGCATTTTTAGAACGTTTTTTGCTCCTGTACCAACTACGGGGTAGTGACACCGACATAAAACATAGCCTATCATGGAGTCACGTTGTCACCATCATTTTGACACCAATATTTTTTTAATCGGTTTGGTATTTCCTGAGATTGTGTAGAAACTACCATTTAGAACGTTTCTTAGAACGTATTTTGTGCATTTTCACCCTTTTTAAATTTCGAATTGTTTAAGAACTGCCCTGAGACATCATTTATATCTTATAAGTAACTAATATTCAAAATTTCATATTTCTAGGCCCTTCAGTAACGCTAAAATCGCATTTTTAGAACGCTTTTTGCTCCTACACCCCCTTTGGGGTAGTGGCACCGACATAAAACATAGCCTATCTTGGAACAAGCGTTGTCACCATCATTTTGACACCAATATTTTTTAAATCGGTTTGGTATTTCCTGAGATTGTGTAGAATCTACCATTTAGAACGTTTTTTAGAACGCTTTTTGTGCATTTTCACCCCTTTTAAATTTCGAATTGTTTAGAAAATGTTCTTAGACATCATTTATATCTTGTAAGTAACTAATATTCAAAATTTCATATTTCTAGGCCCTTCAGTAACGCTAAAATCGCATTTTTAGAACGTTTTTTGCTCCAACACCCGCTTTGGGGTAGTGGCACCGACATAAGATATAGCCTATGTTCTAAGTTGGACTAACACCATCATTTTGATACCATTACTTTTGGAATCGGATCGGTAGTTCCAGAGCTTACCTCCTACAAATAAACAATTTTTTCCTCTTTATAATAGGAAGTATAGAAGTATAGATAAGGAAATGTTTTATACGCATGCCCAAACAAGCACAGATTCTTCCATTTTTTGTCATATTTCTTTATACCTTTTAACAAGAAATCGCGCTTTTTTAAAAATAATTGCTCCAGTACCATTTTCAAATTTTATAAGTCCACATAAAAAGGATGTATCAAAGCATGTTACTCATTTTATTGGCTTCTGCTGTGTATTCTAATTCTTCGATTAAAAAGAAATTTAACGAACACATAAATCAAATGATGCGCCAATCATTTGTTAACTAAATATTATCCGTACGAAAATTCCCCGAAAAACGGGCTGTCTAAAATTCAGATAAATTTTCAGTAGGTTTATACATCTTAGTACCCAATATTCCGTCAGGAAAATTATTACTGTACTTCCTAATATACAGTCCTATATGCTCGCTGCTCAGCATGATTTCTTCGACAGCAACGTGCTGTAATCGCAAAATCGTATCGCTAATTGGAGTGTTTTTGCCCAAAGCCAAAGAAAAAAAAAAAAAAAAAAAAAAAAACAGCGAAAAACATTGCACAAAGTATTGCAATTTTTCATATGTCGTATCGATACATTTTTCATGAATTTTTTTGCTACACAATATTTATTTAGCCTAATACTAACACGTCATTTGAATCAACAAACACCATGTAAGCTTATGGTGTGTTAGATGTAGGAGCATTAAAAATAACACAAATGACATATCATGTCGCACATCAAAATCAAGACCTGTTACGAAGTGGAATTTTAAGGTTAAAATTTTATTAACTCGTTTACACCGATAATGTAAAATAAGTTAATGTAAATCACTCTATTTAGCAAAGTTTTAATATAATTTGATAATTAGGATGAAATGGGATAAGAATTTGCTGAATAAGGTGTCTTTTTGAAGTACGATTTAAAAGTGATTTTTAGACCCATTTACTGGCTTTAATGGAACTTTTTCACCGTGTTCGTATAATCACAACCGGTGCTAAAGGATTAAAATAAATTCCAGATTATGTATCCCAAACAAGATAGAACTTTGCAGTATTTTATTTTAATCGCTTGTTTCTTGGGCTCATTAATGCTCGGGCAATCATCAATGACTGCCCGATTTTTTTATCATAGAAACTAAAAAGTAATCAGCAAATGTGAAGAAGGGATTCTTTTACTTAAAATAATTCTAGATATGTTTTCTGGTATTAATTATTTTAGTCAAATTAATGATGTTAACAAAGTTTGCCATTTTACTAATATGTGAAAGCAGAGTTATCAGTTCGGCCTCCACCTTTAATTTGAAATTTCTAATTCAAAAAAGAAATTTTAAAACAAGAGACTTCACTTTATGTTGTCATTAAATAAAGCAAAAAATACTATTCTGCATTTCTGGTACTAATTCGCATTTTCTGAATAAAAATGGAGGCCAAACTTGCAATCCAGTGTGAATGTTATTATAATTTGTTTTAGTTTGACACGTTCACGCCGGCGTGCATCACCGGTGAGTCACGATTGACTGTACCATCGGACGGCGTGTATCACCGGTGGGTCACGCTTGACTGTCGCATCGGGTGGCGTGCATCACCGGTGGGTCACACTCCACTGTTAAATAGAAAGCGTGCAGTACAGGTGGGTCACACTCGACTATGCCATAGACGGCGAACACTACAAGTGGGTCAAACTGGAATATTCGAAAGTTCAACAGTAGAAACAATTCAATATTTGTCCATCGTGTCGTGTAAAAAACTTTAGGTGTCTTCGTTAAGCGGTAACTAAAAAAAAAAAAAATCCTTTTTTTTTTTTTTTTTGACAAACCCAAACAATAGATACTCTGTCGCTATAAGGCAAATAAAATAAGTTAACAATTTTAAACAACATAAGGCATCATTAAATGATAACAATTTCTTTCGGGTTTATGCATATTGTTTTTATCTGACGAAAAATATACGGAAATGTGTTTGGCGATATAACTAATCATCGAAAAACTATATTCGGGCAAAAAATAAGCTTGCGTAACATGGATATAATTGCATACTTTATTTTTTTCTAAACTTTTAGCAAAAATATTTTATTTATTTATGTTTCAAACAATTGTGTTAACAAATTCTAGTTTAAAAGACATTTTATTCATATTGTTAGTATCTAAAATAAGATAATATTGTAACCTTAATGAAAATACTTTTCATGTATAGAAGAAAATCCTTAAGGAAAAAATGACATGCTCAGAATTACTTTTGATGAGTGAACACTAATAAACTTGTAGTTGTGAAAATTAATTAGTTCCTTAAATTAAGCAAACAATGACATTGATTATGCAGGTAATCATCTAATTATGTAGCAAGTATTTTTTATTTATACTAATAAACTTGTTGTTATGGCAGTTAATTATTCCTCTATATTAAGCAAAAAAAATGGTATTATTATGCATGTAAACCTCTAATTACGTAGCAAATATATAATTTATTTAGTCAGATATTGAAGTGATTTAAAAAACAAATTTCACTTTTTTTAACATAAAATTTCAGTAAATGTTTAAGAAAAACACTTTAGGAAATATGTTTAAATAATATTTTATTTGCAAACATACCAAAATAAAATAACTATTAGTCCAATATTCGTAAAACAATGTTTTAACGTAACTGCGTTTATATTCGGAAAATAAATAATGTTTCAAACCACTATTTATCTAACAGTAGATAAGTTTTGCCAGCAGTGTTGCGACCCTAATGGCTCCTCTTTTATTCAAATTGCTTCTTTGTTACAACTTTCGTATAAATATTTAAATAGTGATATTCGATTTATGTAATCTGTCATGAAATACGATGAATATTACTATTTAAAAAAAAGTGTTAGGAATCAAGGAATTTCCCCTTTTTTATGATAAAAAAAGCAAAATTTTGTTTTTACAAAAATGTTGTCATTGGTCAAATTTTATGATGCAAATCGATTGATCGAATTAACTTTTCTGTTTGGAAGAGAACATTTTTTTTCGCTACTGTACTTAGATTCCAAAATTCGTTCATTTCGTCAAACATTCGTCAACATTTTTATGAATTTTTGAAATTTGAATTTCCATCTGTATCTCTTTCAACTATTTTTTTCATATTTGTTGTAAATTTTGTCTACTTTCTGAATTTCTACATACTTTTTCCCTAAAACAATAAAAAATTTAATTTAAAAACAACTATATTGGGGGGATGCGGGGGGGGGGAAATTAAAAATTCGGATTCAGCGCCCCTATTAACTTAAAGTAAACCTTATAGCAAAAGTTCGGAGGGCGAATGTAAACGATGTGAGGCGTTAAGTGGAATTGCGCCACTTAGTCCACGCATAACCGCGGCGCATGTTCCGAGGAAGGTCCCCCTCCCCATTCATCCTACGTCATAATGTCATATATTTTATTTGTTGCAAATTTTATCATTTTTCTGAATTTCTAGATAATTTTTTCCTAAAACAATAAAAAAATGATTTTTTTTAATGAAAACCTTTTTTGGGGAGCATTTTAGCAAATTTTGGGAGGAATTTAAGAAGTTACAAATTCGGAATCAGTGACTCAAAAAACATAAAGTAAGCCGATTTCCAGAACTACCATTTATTTTGCCAGTTAAATTCCCTATTGCCTGGACTATTTACTTAAGTGAAAAGAACTTCGAATTCACACAGGAAAATTTAAAAAAAGAATTTTTACTTTATTTTATAATGAAATGTCTGTCATTATACAATGAGTAAAATATAACAGGTAATTTCTGGTGTGAATATGAAAGAATGGAATGAAAAAACGCCAAACTGCCAACCCTGGTTGCAGCAAAGCGTTATAAGTAAGCGAACAAACTTAATGCTGGAATCAGGCGTAAATTAACACAGTTTCGCCACCTTGTGGACGGAGTGATAATTCACATACGCGGCTTTTAGTGTGGCGCGTATTTTCTAAATCTTTAGTCACTCGTGGAAATGAATTTTGTTTGCCACATTTATTGCAAAATAATGGCGTAGCGAGAAGGGCATCCAGATGCACTTGACACCACGAAGTTTTCCTCGCCTTATCAAAAGCACTTCAGTTATGAATCAAGGTGAAAAAAAACTTTACAATTTTAGTGTTGTGAGTAAGAAAATAGTTACGTATCTACCTGTAGTTCACACTCCATCCGCTGCGTGGCGCATGACCTTGATTGATGTGACCTCGCTCTTAATCTTGCAGTTACTTCTACCATTTAAGATATGACGCTTACTTATATCGCTTTGGCTTGCAGCGTCTACAATGGAAAAGTTAATTTCCTAGATGAGCCTATCTCTCAATGAAGATGATCCAGACCAGAGAATTCTGGTACATATGTATTTTTAAAAAATCCTGTATATATTTTACATAAAAAACATTCATCGCATGCAATAGAAATAACAACCACTTTTCCACAAAGTATCAGTTATAGTGATTAGTGATTAATATTCCACATTCCTGATCGAATTGAATAAGTCTACCGTGTTAATGCAAAAGTTGACTGTAATATATATATATTTTTAATTTTATATTAATAGTATGAGTATCAATAATAATAAAAAAATATATATTATTCGCAAATTCTCATACACATTTCAAATAATAAAAGGTGCTGAATCGGCAAAACTGAATGTTTATGAATGAGAAATGTTCATTTACTGTTGCCCTTTAACATTTATTTTAATACTCTGGATGAACAACACCTTCTCAATTTATGTACCTGTTGTAAGATATTGATAACTACGAAAAACATTTTTGTGTCAAAAATACCAGTCAAATTTTTAAAAGTAGTAGTCTAAATTAAGAAAAAAAAAACGAAAAGAAAAAGAAAATATTAGTTATTTTAGAATGTTATAATCAAGTTTTGAAGTTTTATTATTTTTTAAAAAATAATTTAATAATATATACCGGAAAAAGTATTTAGTTAAAATAAATAGATTTTAAGCACCGACTTTATTACAACGTCCGAAATTAATGGTTTGTTGATAAAGATACAATCTGGTCGCGTTAGACAGATTGAAAATTGTTATGGAAGCGTTCGAAAAAAGCACATACAGTGTGTATAAAATCTGTAAGGACAGCAAAAAATTGTAAAAATTTTGATAAATTGAAAATGCGACAAGTGAAATGCTAATTTAATGTTGATCTTAAAGTAGAAATACTAATATAAAAGTCAACAGAATGTATCTGTGTCCTTTTTATTGCGAAAAAAATCATAATTATGCAAAAAAACGCTATTTTTGACTGTGTAAAAACTTTGAGGACACTTGTATTTTTTTTATAGAAATGGCATATATAATTATTATTAAGAATCGACCGAAACAGGTTTTTAATGCCGAAACCGAATTTTGGATATCTTCCTATTTTCGGCCGAAAACGAATATGTCCAAAAACTTTTTTAAAGTAATTAAATTGTATGTATTATAGTAATTAATAAATACATAGATATATTATTAATTAATTAAACGTATTTATTAAATATGCATAATAATTAATGAATTATGCGTATTTATGGAAACACGCATAATTATTAATTAATTATAGGTGAGGCCCAAATTGTCTCTCTTTGCCTTAGATCCAAAATCTGAGTTTCGCCGAAAACGAAACTCAGATTTTGGACCGAAACTCAACCGAAAATATCAGTATTCCGAAAATCTCGTTTCTTCCGTCGGAAATTTTTAACATTTCTCATCGATTTGAGCTTTTTCGGCCGGCTCAAATGAGACTATTTATTCCTACGAACTTCGTTGCTTGTAATTATCAGTCATGACTGACTCAAAACTTGAATGCAAATTATAAAGCAAGCAATGTATATATAACTAAACTTTTTAACGTGTTCATTAGAAGCTGCAGACATAACAGTAATAGAAAATTTTCAGTTTGAAACCACAGAAGAGTTTCGAATACCCTTTGAGAAAGTTCAAGTATAACAGATGATCATTTACAGAAATCATTATAAAAGATAAATCGAGGTGTGTATACATAAAACTAAACTATTTTTTTATTAAATGAAATTCGTATAATTCGAAAATCTTTCTGTGTAGTTGATGAATTAATTACGTTTTATTTTCTATGAAAAAAAAAGGTTTTGAATCTAAGGCTCAGAGACTTTGGCCACACGTATAATTAATTAATAATTATGTATATTTCATAAATACGCATAATTAATTAATTATTATGCATATTTAATAAGTACGCGTAATTAATTAATAATATATTTATGTATTTATTAATTACTATAATACATACAATTTAATTACTTTAAAAAAAATTTTTGGACACATTCGTTTTCGTTTTCGGCCGAAAATAGGAAGATCTCCAAAATTCGGTACAGTTTCGGTTTCGGCATTAAAAACCTATTTCGGTCGATTTTTAATAATAATTATATATACCATTTCTATAAAAAAAATACAGGTGTCCTTAAAGTTTTTACACAGTCAAAAATAGCGTTTTCTTGCATAATTATGATTTTTTCGCAATAAAAAGGACACAGATACATTCTGTTGACTTTTATATTAGTATTTACACTTTATGATCAACATTAAATTATCATTTCCCTTGTCGCATTTTCAATTTATCAAAATTTTTGCTGTCCTTATAGTTTTTACACACACTGTAAATATAATTATTTGTACGATATGAATTTATGTCAAAAGGATTTCTGATTTTCAATTAGGTTCATTTTATACAAACTGAGCAAAAACTGAAAAGAAGTTGTGTCCGCACAGCCAGAGATTTTAATTAAATCCTGTACATAAATTCAAATCATATTTAAAGAGAGTCTTGAGACAAAATAAAATATTTCGGAAGCTCTATAGATTTAAAAGCGTGTGACACAGAACAGCATGTGTGAAGGTAACAACTTTCACCTTAACCTATTCATTTTTAATGGTATTTTTCTTTTCATCCCCCCCCCCCTTTTAAAGATCATGTCCTTGTATAAATTCTTAACTTTATTTGTCAGTCTTTATCTAGCTTCAGTTTTTTTAGTAACGGGCTTTTCCTTTTATAATATTAAGCAGTCGATTTTAATTCTCTCTGTAATTATCTAACCGCAGCGCACTCATTAAAGGATATTTCCATGAGTACTTGTAGGGTAAATCACATGCTACGATTTTTGGCTACCAGTATTTTAGAACGGGAAAATGTGACTTATTTTATCGGAGATATCTCCTTAATTAAATAAGGCCAAGAAAACGGTTCGAAAATAACAGTGACCAACAAGCATACCAGATATCAACTATGTGACTTACACTACAAAAACCCATGGAACTTGCCTAAAATAAAAGAAAATATATATTCTCTCCACCTACTAACACTTTTCACATTTCATTCGCATGCCTGATTTATTTGCTATGGAGAATTTACCCAGGCATTTTTCATCTATCTTTTTAAACCATTATTCCGACTGCCTATATTTTCTGCATCGTATTAAATTTTTTCATGATTACTACTTTGTCTCTAACTTCTTACTTTTTTATTAAAACGTTCACGCTGGCGCGGTGGGACACACTCGACTGTCTCAGAGCTGCAAAGTCACCGGCTTTTTGGATACCAGTATTTTAATGCGGAAAATATTCTTTTATTCGATTAGAACAATTGGGCCATTTAAAGGAACAACATTTTCTCTAAAATAACAGTGGTGTTAAAAAAAAGCCGGAGACTTGACAACGTGAGACAGTCGAGTTTGACCCACCGCGCTGGCGTGAACGTGTTAATTTTCATTATCTGCGTTTCACAACCGTGGCATTTTTGGCAACACCCTGTAAAATTATGATCTTGCGGTTTAGCAGTAGACTTTCTTGTCCAGTATAATCCTTTGGCGTTATTTTTGACTTATCTGCCCTTTGTTCTCCCAATTCACATTACATTAACGGAAAATAATGCATGTTTCTTCTGAATATAACATCGCCATATAATACTTATTGGCTACTTTTTTATATGTATTTACACCAAACCGGTGGGTCACGCTTGACTGACGCATCGGGTGGCGTGCATCACCGGTGGGTCACACTCCACTGTTAAATAGAAGGTGTGCACTACAGGTGGGTCACACTCGACTATGCCATAGACGGCGTGCACTACAAGTGGGTCACACTGGAATATTCGAAAGTTCAGCAGTAGAAACAATTCAATATTCGTCTATCGTGTGGTGTAAAAAACTTTAGGTGTCTTCGCTAAGCGGTAACTGAAAGAAATATTCCTTTTTTTTTTTTTTTTTTTTTTTTTTTTTTTTTTGACAAACACAGACAATACATCATACTCTGTCGCTATAAGGCAAATAAAATAAGTTAACAATTTTAAACAACATAAGGCATCATTAAATGATAACAATTTCTTTCGGGTTTATGCATATTGTTTTTATCTGACGAAAAATATACGGAAATATGCTTGGCGATATGACTAATCATCGAAAAACTATATTAGGGGAAACAATAAGCTTGCGTAACATGGATATAATTGCATACTTTATTTTTTCCTAAACTTTTAGCAAAAATATTTTATTTATTTATGTTTCAAACAATTGTGTTAACAAATTCTAGTTTGAAAGACATTTTATTCATATTGTTAGTATCTAAAATAAGATAATAATGTAACCTTAATGAAAATACTTTTCATGTATAGAAAAACATCCTTAAGGGAAAAATGACATGCTCGGAATCAGAGCCTGATTACCCACGGGGCAAATTCCTACCACTAAAAATAAACAGAAAATTTTGCCTCATTCATGGCAGAAATTTTACATGAATACGGCGTTTAGAGAAGTCGAACTTTTCTTTTAAAATTTATTGGTGTAAATGTGTCCCGTTGGTAATCAGTCCCTGCTCGGAATTACTTTTGATGAGTGAACACTAATAAACTTGTAGTTATGACAATTAATTATTTCCTTAAATTAAGGAAACAATGACATTGATTATGCAGGTAATCATCTAATTATGTAGCAAGTATTTTTTATTTATACTAATAAACTTGTTGTTATGGCAGTTAATTATTCCTCTATATTAAGCACAAAAATGGTATTATTATGCATGTAAACCTCTAATTACGTAGCAAATATATAATTTATTTAGTCAGATATTGAAGTGATTTAAAAAACAAATTTCACTTTTTTTTAACATAAAATTTCAGTAATTGTTTAAGAAAAACACTTTAGGAAATGTGTTTAAATAATATTTTATTTGCAAACACACCAAAATAAAAGAACTATTAGTCCAATGTTCGTAAAACAATGTTTTAACGTAACTGCGTTTATATTTGGAAAATAAATAACATTTTCAACCACTATTGATCTAACAGTAGATAAGTTTTGTCAGCAGTGTTGCGACCCTAGTGGTTCCTCTTTTATTCAAATTGCTTCTTTGTTACAACTTTCATAAAAATATTTAAATAGTGATATTCGATTTATGTAATCTGTCATGAAATGCGATGAATACTATTTAAAAAAAAAGTGTTAGGAATCAAGGAATTTCCCCTTTTTTATGAGAAAAAAAGCAAAATTTTGTTTTTACAAAAATTTTGCCATTGGTCAAATTTTATGATGCAAATTGATTGATCGAATTAATTTTTCTGTTTGGAATAGAACTTTTTTTTTCGCTACTGTACTTAGATTCCAAAATTCGTTCATTTCGTCAAACACTTGCAACATTTTCATGAATTTTTGAAATTTGAATTTCCATCTACATCTCTTTCAACTATTTTTTTCTATTACAACATAAAATCCGATTCTTTGTCAAGTCTGATGATGCAAAATTCACTTTGATACCACAATTTGTTAATTTGTTTTATGCATTTTTAAAATGTGAACTTAATGGACATTCTGTATAAAATTTTCAAAAAGAAGTGAATTTTAAATTAATATGAAATGGCCATAGGGAAGGAGAAATAATTCGATAAAAACTCTAATAGCTGTATTGACAGGCTGTCATTGGCAACATTTTTTTATTTCTATCTAGCACTACTTTCACAAAGCAACAAGAAGGAAAAACCATGCGTCCAGCATAATTATTAAACACTTTACAACACATTCTGAAAACTGCAACAAAACTTTACAATTTATTAAAGTCAAAGATGTCTAAATAAATAATTTGGAAAATGCAGAGCGCATTCTGCTTCCAACTTCTGCAATTACCATGAATAATATGATAATATCCGGTTTTTTTCTGCACCCCTGTATATGATCGATAGATTCATATATGTATATGGGATAGTACGCTAAACGTTAGTTCAACTAAACTGATAGCTCATTTGAAATTTCCTTCAATAAACAGAAATGCACTTGAGATCTTTTGTACAGCAATTTATATGATCCATTGAATTTAAACACACCACGTAATATGCAAAAATATAGTTTAATTTAAAAACCCGTATCACAACTGAAAACGCATTTCCAGCAATTAACCGTCATAGCAAAAAAAGAAAAAAAACCTACTATATTGTACTGTACGGTACAGTATTGTAGCCAAATTTATTTCCCTGTAAATGAACAATAAATTCTAAGCACACCAAATTCTACAGTAATTGCTTTATAGTACACTTCAGTGATACATATAAATTTCAATGTATTTAAAATAGTGTAATATCATTTCAAATATTAGTTTTTTTTTTTTTTTGTTTTTTTTGTTTTTTTTGGAATCCATTTCTTCCCCATAAGCCGTAATGTAATGAAATTCTTTTGGGTGTCCCTGTAAATGAATCCTTTAATGCTACGTACTCCATTTTCAATACTGAATATGCCAAAGTAAGTACCAATAATATATATCAACTAGCAGAACTACACGGCTTCGCCCGTGTCTATTATAAGGAGCCTTCAAGGTAAAATAAATTAAAACGAAATAATACGGCAATCACAATAGGTTTAAGCCCCCTAGTACTATATAATATAACTGGCATTTGATTTGAAATGTGTTGTAATACGACCAAATACATATTTTATTTCCTATAGATTTTGCATTGTGTATCGAAGTTTATTTATTCCGAACCCTTTTTATTGATTAAGAAATTCGCGTATATTCTGCTTTTGGAACCCATGCCCACTTCTTCCACTCTGAACATGGCAATTTTGCTGAAAATTCCAGTACAACAAGAAAGTTTTCCTTCGTTTTATTTTTCCACAGGGGTGATGTGAATGTAAAGGAGATACTAATTTACCTCCATATTATCGTTTGTAGACAGACATAAAAATCTGTTAAAGTCAGGTTTGAGAATTTTCATTATGCCTTATAGCCAATCAGTTTAAGAATTCCTCTACTTTTCTGTATATTAATCCATAGCTGCCAAATTTCTGGATTTTTTTTTCATGTTAAATAAACATATTTAAAAAATAACTTTTTTAAGTGTTTATTGTTTCTAAGTGATTATAATTTACGATTCTTTATTTAGGAAAATGTCAGGCTTTGATAGAAATGAAAAAATTCATAACATAAACACCTATGCATAAGAGTAGTGTAACTTTATAAACACGCATTTATGTAGCAAAAAGACGCAATAATCCTGAAAAACATTCAAATATTAGTTTTTTTTTAAATTTGTATTTGATAAAATAATTGTACCGTTGTTTTAATGCAATGTATGCGGTCGATTTTCCGAAAATTAGTACGAAAATTATTTATTCAAAGGTAAAAACTGAACTAATTGAAAACCTGTACACTAGAGTTATACCTTAAGTTTTCATTTTTACGAAACAAAACAAAAAAAAACGAGCTAAGCACCTATGGATAAATATATTGTAACTTCGTGAAAACGCAAAAGAGTATAAAATGCATGAAAAGCATTCATGTACGTGTTTTTTTAATTGTATTTAATCTATTGAGGAGCGGTAGTATATATTATATCCCACCTAATTTTAATCAAGATTTCCACCAGAAACATTTAATTAATTTAACAAATTTTAATTTTATTACTCTGTGGAAAGAAAAGCATATAAAATTGCTTTTCATTATTTTGAATTACAATTGTTGGAAAATTCCGGTGTGGATTCATCATGACAAGAACACAATTGCTTGTGCCTGAAAGGTTTAATAAAATAATTAACACAGGGCTCACACAGGCGACTATATTTTAATTCTATATCTGACCATTTTTTCAAATCAAAATTTCTTTACGTATGCTTGGACAACATTTGCAAAAGAAATATACTACAAAATGTACTTTTTAAAAATAGTGCTATAAACAGAATATAAAAATAGTCGTATGTGGTAGTCATGTTAACCCCTTGAGTGGCAAGCAAAAATGTCTCTAAATATTGAGTTCTCACCGGAATAATAGAAAAAATTTATTTTTAAATAAGGAAAAGCAATCTTCCAATAGATTTCCTCCAAAGTTAAAAATAAAAAAGTTAAGCAATATTTTCTGGTGAGAATCTCGTACTCAAGGGGTTAACAGTAGTTTTAACCCACTATATGTCGTCGATTTTTCAAAAATGGGTATGAAAATTATTTTTATAAATGAAATTTCAATCGGTCTCAAATTTTTAAAAGCACGTACAGTCGTGAGAAAAATAAACACCCCTACTAACTCTGGATCAAATTATCGAAGAATAAAATTACTGGTACCAAATGGTTGGATATAATGTCTATTTTAAAACGATGTTTATAAAATTGGCTGAGGGGGGAGGGAGGGGTTGTACATATCAAAACAAACCCAAACCTTATTTTAAGGGCAGGACACAATTCTGATACCAATAAATAAATTCTACACTCTTCAGTTAGTCTAAATACAAATTTTCATTTTGAGAAATTAATTAATTTTAAATGAACATATTTTAGGGTCTGCATCAAAATTGAACTTTAGTGTTCAGTATCACTTCTATAATTGTATTATTTCTTTCCAATACGTACGTTTCACTCGATTAATATGTTTCGGCTACTGTAATATAGGGTAAAATCATCTTCAATATTATTTTTCTAATGTTTACAAGCATTGATTTATCTGAATTTAAAATGTGTTAGGCATATGTAATTAAAATATTTTCGAATATGTGAATGCAATTGGAATTTATAAGTGTTTTAAAATAATTTTTATCAGATTTTGAATTTATTTAACTCGCTCGTTTCTAAATTTATTGGAAGAATGCGGAGAATATCGGTGAATACAAAATTTTGAATAAAAATAGTTTGACGTAGTATAAAAAAAACAGTGTTTAAAAAAACCAGGCAAACTGCTTTTAGCCAAAAATTAAAACCTAACGTGATTGCTAACGGCATATAACTTTTCTTCGACATCACTGTTCGACTTCTTGTTAGATCTTTTCAGATACGTTCCCATGATATATATTCCGATTTATTTCAAGCACTCAAATGAAATCTACGTTCAAAAGCTATCATAATATCTTTACATTCGTTATTATCCTTTGAGTTGAAAGTTCTATGATTAAACTTTTACTGATATTTCATTGGAAATTTACCAATAAACTCAATATTGTCGATTAGTAAGAAAATTTGCCTATCAGAAAGTAATAAAACTTGAAAATTTTTAAAATTAATATTGTGTACTCAAATAGATCTAAATCAGCAACTTATAGGATAAAATGCTTAATTATTTAAAGCTCATTCTAAATGGGTTAAGAAATGAACACCGTTACTTATTAGTAAAGATTGCAATTTTTGATTGATACACAAAATTTGTCAAAAGATTAAATTTGCCTTCTTAAATAATAATCTAATTTTCACGATAATATTTTATCTAACCGACAATCAGCGTAAATTGTATTCGATTTAACATGATTTGAATAAATTGAATTAATAAGTACATTTATCTCAGTGACTACATTGTCGATATAATAATGATTTAAATGATGTCAATCTTCTTCACCATATTTTTATAGATGTAAAGTAATCAATTGTTGTAAATACACGAACTACATCTATTTAAAAAGAAAAAAAAACATTTAACGTGTTTTTCCATTTTTCAGAATACATTGAATTGAATAATTTAGGTTCATACCGCCGAATTAGAACACTCCTTCTGAAATTTTATCTTAATCCATTTCTTCGCAGTTTCTTTCATCAAAATGAAACATCCACCAAATAATACAAGGGCAAAATTGTCCACATAATGAAACTTAAAAATTACAAGTGGCAGCACCTTGCTACCAAAATAATAAAATACTGAAATTTATCTACATTAAAAAAAATTATGATTATGCCAAATAAGAAAAATCATTTCATATAACAGAATTAAAAAAAAGGGTAACAGAAAATTATGGGCAGATAAATATTAATAAGTTAGAAATTGCTCGTCAAACGTGGCAAATGAGGTGCGTTCGTACTATAACATCTTTTATAAATATTTTTTTGCGTCGCATATTGTTCTGACTGTATATCTGAGTGCACTTCACAAGTGCATATCAATTTCATTCAGTTAGAAAGGCTGTAACATCATTAAAATGCACTTGAAATATTTTTCCCCATTGGCCGTCATGTAACGGAAAACTTTTGACTGTCCCTGTAATTAAACTGTGCATCCTATTTTTATAAAATTTGTAATAACTCGACAAAATGTTGCAACAATTATAATTTAAAATTTCAGACCATTCGGAAGGCTGTAACATCATTAAGATGCACTTGCAATAATCTTTCCCCACTGGCCTTAAAGTAACGGAAAACTTTTAACTGTCCCTGTAATTAAACTATACATCCGATTTTCATAAAATTTGAAATGTCTCGACAAAGTTTTGCAGCAATTATATATTTAAAATTTCAGACCATTCGGAAAGCTGTAACATCATTAAAATGCACTTGGAATAATCTTTTCCCATTGGCCGTAATGTAACGGAAAACTTTTAACTGTCCCTGTAATTAAACTCTACACCCGATTTTCATAAAATTTGAAATGTCTCGACAAAATTTTGCAGCAATTATATATTTCAAATTTCAGACCATTCGGTTGGGTAGTTTTTGCTCTGTTATATGCGGACGGACAGATAGACGGACTGAACGACTATTATAGGTGCTACGTATTTACATAATTACGAACGCACCTAAAAATGAGAAGGCAGAAAATCACGATCCCCACTAATAAGCGACATTTTGTGCTAAAATTTTAAAAAAGGAGAGGGGAATGAATATCTGGTAATATGATGTACAGCAACCATTTTTATGAAGAACTTCTTGCAATCTACGTGTCATTGATGCAAAGAGGTTCTAAATATCAGGATCTCTTTGAATAATTTGACAAGCGTACGTAGAAAGGATTCAGGTTTGCGTAAGATCGAGAGTTTTTGAAATAAGGTTTATGCTTTGTTTTTATAGTAAGATAGATTTCTACTCACGCTCTAAGTTGATCTTAAGCACGTTGCCGTAATCCTGGTCGAACAGGTTCCATAAAATGAGTAAATTATTTTTTTAAATTATACTTTTCTGCACAAAATAGATGACCCCTTAAACCAGCACTTTGACGTTTTCTAAGAGTAATTAGAAAACTACTTGAAGGAAAATTTTAAGTCTTTGCAGCAGAACATAATAATCCATCATAAAAATTGTAGGTTGCAATATATACTTTTTCGAATATTAATTTCATTATTTATATTATAAAATTCTAAAAATTACATATTCAATGTATTTATGTTTGAGTTTTTAGTATTATAACCGTATGAGAAAATTATCACATTAGGTTTATAATTTCGGCAGATATTTAGAAACAAAGATGCGAATAGTGAACGAAAATATCTAATACAAAAATCCAGTAAAAAATCCCTTAAAAATTAATTTAATCTAAATTTGATTTTGAAAAAAAATCTTTTGTTCCCGGGTATTCCGTAGAGTAACACAGTACCTAATGTCGTAGCGCTGGCCTTAACTATCACAGGTTCAAACTGTACAGAGACAAAATCTCAAACGCTTTGCTTTAATAATATAGTATATTATTGACAAGAATCCAATAATATTATTGACAAAAATAAATATTTCACTATAGGGGGGAAATATAATTTCCATTGTGAAAAAAAAATTGTTTCTGAAAAAGTATTATAGTAGGGGAGGTATGGGAGGTTTGGTACACAGGGAGGGTTGATACATCGACAATTTTTCTCAACAAATGGCATTAACAGCCATTGTAACAGATGTAAAGTCTTCTTTTATTAGCAGAGGCCATCATTAGCTGGACTTAGCAGTGAAGAACTGACAAAGTTTTTATTCTATTAATTTTTAAGACTTTTGGAATGACACTGTAAATTTTTTTAAATATTGATTTTCTTTCATAACTCTTATTACAGTGAAGATAATATCTTGTAATTTTTTTTATTTGTAACGCAAATTGTTAGGGTGAGATTACCAGAAAGCAGATTGGCATTTTGCGACTGCATTTATACAAAGTGATTGAAAATCCAATAAGGCATGATAGAGAGAAATGATACATTAGTGCTGGGGAGAAATGATACACTTGTATATTTGAAATTTAATAGTTTTTTTAAGTTGTAAACTAATATAACGACTGTAATATTCATTATTGTTTTACAGCAAGAGCTACTGAAATTGGTAAGGAAGAACAAAGAGACTATTCATAGACACTATGTAGGTTACATAGAAAAGCAGTGCGATGATAGATGGTTAGTTCGCTTTGCTCGTCATGCAGAAGGAAAAAAGTTTAAATGGCGTGAAAAGCAAGATGTTTCTATAACTGACGAAGAGGGAAAAAAAAAACATTAAATCCACCCGATTTTACTTACCAAAATGATAGAGTTATTAGTTTTTTTTTTTTTTAACCATTTCAGGGGTGATGGTATGTTTAACCCATTCACGCTCGAATTAAATTACGGTTGAATAATTCAAATTGCGTATTGGCACCACTTTTATGAAAAAGAAATATTCACCTTATTTAATGACAGAAAAAACGAAACTAAAATATAGTCAATTTCATTATTTTATAAAACCGGTGGGAATCAAACAATCTGAGTAAAAGACGCAACAGGAGAATATGACGGGAGCGATAATTAAAGGGTTAAGAAACCAATTAATTTTAATTCCCAAACGCCACATTCGCACGAGCATTTTGTAAAATATTTTCCATTTAATATGAAAGTGAAATACAGCCCTTTTCTTATTTCCAATTAAATTTGTTGGTAAATTCCGGTGCCATTCATTTATTCAACACTTTAGTATTGAAAATGCTTTGCCCTGAAAGGGTTAAAAAAATCTTAAATGTGCTAAATTTATGTTAAATTGTTTGCAAATCAGAAATGTTCACTTCATTTTTCCTTGCAGCAAGATCTCTAGGGGTTTTTTTTCATTATTTATTTTCTAATAAGTGGTTAATAGAATCTGTATCTCTCTATTCTAAAAAAAAGTAACTACCGCTGTCACCGCCGCCGCCGCCGGTTTTGAATTTTTTGTGACCGGAGGTCTTTCTTCGTTAATATTAAAAAAACTGTTGCATACAAAAATATGAAAATCGGTAGTATTATAGAAAAATGTTTGATAAACACGCTGATGCAGACAGTTTTCAAATCGAAGAATTATTTTAAGAGATATTTAATGCCAAAGTTGGACAAAATCGTTCCATTAAAAAAGTTTTATAGGAGCAAAAACTGTACATAGGAATTTAATCATTTTTAGATCATTTTATGCGTCAGAATTTCCCGGTGTGCAGATAGCAGTGAGTTTTTTAATTTGAATAATTTTTCGAGGTTTTATTTCTATTTTAAATTCAAATTTTCAGCATTTCGAGAGATATTTTTTACAAATTTTAGAAAATTGTATTAATTTAAACTGTTGCCAACTGTATAAAGAGTGCAAACAGTAATGTTTGCTTCAAATTAAAAATTTATTTTACACGTGACTATTATAAACAAAAACTATAAAAAGCAGGAACTGATTGAAAATTACGTCATAAAAACTATAGTTACACGTGAATTTTAAATGAGAAAGAATATTGTAAAATAATAAATTTAGTACCATGCGTTAGAAGTCCTAAATAGGAGAATTTACGTCATACTACACTTATTACGTAAAATGAAAAAAAATAATATTGCAAAACAGTTTAAATTTAAAAATTGCGCGAGACATTTTCTTGACATTTTAAGATGATCATAATATTTCATTTCTAACAAAAGTATTTTGACGTGAATATTAAAAAGAGAAAGAAAAGTTTGGTGAAAATTACGTCAGATTATAATTGTCAGATTCAAATTATAATTCAACCTTCCGAAATCTTTTTAAAGGCGATCAAATTAGCGTGCTGTTAGAGTCTGCGGTGTCTGAACGGGGGTTGACGAGCGTAGCTCGTAGGGGGCAGAGCCCCCTAGTATTCTAAAAAAAGGTAACTTACGTTGTCACCGCCGTCGCCGCCGCCGGTTTCGAATTTTTTGCGACCGGAGGTTTTTCTCCGTTAATATTAAGAAAAATACTGCATTCAAAAATATGAAAATCGGCGGTATTATAGAGAAATATTTGACAAACACGCTGGTGCAGGCAGTTTTCAAATCGAATAATTATTTTAAGAGATATTTAGTGCTAAAGTTGGACAAAATCGTTCCATTAAAAAGTTTTATAGGAGCAAAAACTGTATATGGGAATTAATTCATTTTTAGATCATTTTATACGTTAGAATTTCCCGGTGTGCAGACTGCATTCACTTTTTTAATTTGGCTCATTTTTTGAGCTTTTATTTCCATTCTAAATTCAAATTTTCAGCATTTCGTGAGATATTTTTTACTTACTAGGGGGCTCGGCCGCCTACGAGCTACACTCGCCAAACCCCGTTCAGACATCGCAGTTTCTAAAAGCACGCTAATTTGATCGGCTTTAAAAAGATTTTGAATTATAATTTAAAAAACAGTGGCGATCTCCCTATAAAAGGGTTTCTATTCATTTCTCTTTCATTAGGGAATTTTAAGGAAAAATCAGCTGCTGTTAAAATATATTATGGCTGTTTTCCTCTTTGATTAAATAAAACCAGTTAAACATTTATAAATACGCTAATATAAAATGAATTAAGTAAACAGAGTCTTTGTCTCTCGGTATTTTTTAACAAAGCGAAAAGAAAATTCTTTTAAATAAGACATTTTAAGCGGGCTCCCATGTCAAGCACACAAGTAGTATGTTTGTTGTTCAATAAATAAATAAATAAATAAATAAATGAAATGAATTTTTAAATGTATCGTTTTTAATCTCACGCAATTTTCACCAAAGTTTTATTTCTCTTTTTAATATTCACGTGAAAATACTTTTGTTAGAAATGAAATATTATTTGCGCTGTCCCAACAAAAATAGTTGAAAAGTTCATCTCGAAATATCAAATAAATGTCTCGCGCAATTTTTAAATTTAAACTGTTTTGCAATATTATTTTTTGTTCATTTTACGTAATAAGTGTAATGTAACGTAAATGTGACGTAATTTCTCCTATTTAAGACTTCTAACGCATGTTAATGAATTTATTATTTTACAATATCCTTTCTCTGTTAAAATTCACGTGTAAATATAGTTTTTATGAAGTAATTTTCAATACGTTCCTGCATTTTATACGTAATTATTTAATTGTAATTTGAATGTTTTTGTTTTCTGTTTATAATAGTCACGTGTAAATAAATTTTTAATTTGAAGGAAACATTATTTTTGCGCTGTTTATACAGTTGGCAACAGGTTAAATTAGTACAATTTTCTAAAATAAGTAAAAAATATCTGTCGAAATGCTGAAAATTTGAATTTAAATTAGAAATAAAAGCTCAAAAAATGAGTCAAATTAAAAAAATAAATGCATTTTGCACACCAGGACATTATAACGTATAAAATGATCTAAAAATGATTAAATTCCTATCTATAGTTTTTGCTCTTATAAAACTATTTTAATGGAACGACTTCGTCCGACTTTAGCATTAAATATCTCTTAAAATAATTCTTCGATTTAAAAAAATGTCTGTATCACCGTGTTCATCAAATATTTCTCTATAATACCGCCGATTTTCATATTTTTGTATGCAATATTTTTCTTAATATTAACGGAGAAAGACCGCCGGTCACAAAAAATTCAAAACCGACGGCGGCAGCGGCGGCGGCGTTGACAGCGTAAGTTACTTTTTTTTAGAATAGAGAGATTTTAGAAATTGGTATTAATTTAAACTGTTGCCAACTGTATAAACAGCGCAAATAATAATGTTTGCTTCAAATTAAAAATTTATTTTGCACGTGACTATTATTAACAGAAAAAAACTTTCAAATTAGGATTAAATAATTACGTATGAAAAGCAGGAACTTATTGAAAATACTTCATAAAAACTATACTTACACGTGAATTTTAAAAGAGAAAGGATATTGTAAAATAATAAATTCATTAACATGCGTTAGAAGTCTTAAATAGGAGAAATTACGCCACATTTACGTCACATTACTCTTATTACGTAAAATGAACAAAAAGTAATATCGCAAAACAGTTTAAATTTAAAAATTGCGCGAGACATTATTTTAATATTTTGATATTACATTAATAATATTAATATTAATTTTATTGAACGCGTTTAGACTGCTTTCGACCGACTATTTACTAATTTATTAAAAATAAAAAAAGATTACAAGCTGAAAATGAAGTGTCATCGACAAAAAATATGATTTGAAAGAGAAAAACCTGTGAAGCAGAAAATAAAGAAATTGCTTAAATGGTTTAGTTAAGATTCGTTAACCTCCTGTGTCGTTTCCGTCAAAAGACTGCATTGGTATTTGTGAAATATATTTGCATTTTGATGCAGATTTGCTTATTATTTTAGCTTATTTTGAAAAGTTTAACTGATTTTATTTAATCAAAGACGAAATCAGCCATTGTATCTTCTAACAGCAGCTGATTTTTTCTTAAAATTCCCCAATCGAAAAGAAATTAATAGAAACCCGTTTATAGGGAGATCGCCACTGTTTTTTAAATTATAATTCCATCTTTCAAAATCTGTTTAAAGCCGATCAAATGAGCGTGCCATAGAGACTGCGGTGTCTGAACGGGGGTTGGCGAGTGTAGCTCGTAGGGGGCCGAGGCCCCTAGTTGTTTAAATAATAGCAATTGTTTAAACATTTTTGCAAAAAACATTTCTGAATCAAAACTATGTCAATGTCATTTCTTTTTAAATTTTATTTCAAGATATCAAGATTTATCATAAAATATTGTATTTCACATAAATTGAATTGTCTGCATTTTTTTTTTTCAGTTTACATAACAATGTATCAAACCTCCCTTGCTAGTGTATCAATTCTCCCCAGCAATGGGGAGATTTGATACAGTAATAACCATTCACAGTAATTGAAATATATTTTTGAATGATTATTTTTTAAATTCACAATATTTTAAATAAATGAATAAAAGGTCACTTTATAAGAACACGAAAAATTTGTTTAAAAATAGGTTTCTAAGGGCTGTAAAAAATAGTAAAAAAAGTGTATCATACCTCCTCCTTTCATCATTCATGATATCACAAATAATAAACAAATATCTGAATATTAAAAATGAAACAGGGTCTTGTATATGAGTTAAGGGCTTTTTGAAATGAAAAATTTGGAATGAAAAAAAAAAAGCAATAAAATTTGTATTCGAAAACAGAAAATAAAAATACAAGATTACTTGCTTTGAAATAAATGTTTTTGTTGTTGTAGATTGCACTATTGCACCATGCGACTTGCACTATTAGTTTTTCAGTGAAGGTTCTAGTGCGTAACATATTGTTTAACGTTGCTTAGTCATAGAATTATACTGGAAAGTTATATAATCAAGTGAATCCAATTATGAAAGATTAGTCTTATTACCTGAATGAAAAATGCACAACTATTTTTATCTCTTTAAGTACTGACGGGTTAATCTTCAGTAATCGGGCTTTTCACTTGTAGGCGTATTCGTATTTTAATTAGTGTGCCTCACATCTATTATGGCATGCACTTTTGTTTGAAACAATATAGCATGGCTTATGTTTTAAGCGAAAATTTGGCATGAAACTCAATTAAAAATATTAACCTGCAATAATGCTTAAGGTGGTTCTCCAGTCTCTGCTCAACAACGCGAAACTTTCTGACTCATTAAACGTGAAGGCTTGAAATTTGTAGGCATGACTATCGAAGTGATTTGGAATTGAAAAGACTTTTCCATTTTGTGATAAATAAATTACTTATCGAGTTATGAGTAATTGTGGTCACGTGGCGACCGGTTTTTCTCCTTTATCGCGGTGTTGCGTCCCAAATTCAGTTCAAAACACCAACTGAAACACCATGCCTTTACCAAAAAATGGAAACTATCTTTCGATTACGTAGTTTTTAAATAAGAACTCCTGCCAATTTCAGGCGTTTCCGAACAAAAATTAATTTAAAAAATATGTCAGAAAGTAGCTCCTTTGGAGTTGAGAACAGCCTTAACATTATGAACAACCTTAACTTGACGTTTATGAAAAAACTCACATTCAGAAAAAAGGATATTTTTTTGACACAATTTTGGTATTTTTTTTTACTTTTAAAAGTAAATTACATGCTTTCTTTGGCACACGTAAGAGAAATGTACGATTTCTCACAATACGGGGAAAAAATACAATAAATGCATCCAAATGAGGTAGCTGGTATTGAAATTTTATTTGGTAAATTTGAAATTTTTTAAAGCTAAAACCTTTAGGTGTAATTATAATCTTTAATGGAAGTATTAGATCAAGAGGGTTTCTACTCTAAATAAAACATCTCTCTTAAACGTAAGATTAAATTTTTTCATTAATAGAAATTAAGTGTACAATGATTAGATGAAAATATTGTCATTTTCCACAAATTTTAAGTCGTGACATCAGTCAAGAATTTTTCTGAAAAGAGAAATAACTTCTCTCTTTTTACTATAAATCACAGAAAATGTTGCCGTTGAATCTAAACCAATAAATCATTCAACTATAACGAATAGCTCATTTACTTACAGTGAGTTTGACTACACATTGAAAAGATTTGATAAAATGTGACGTCATAGCTAGCCTTTTTTTTCTTTTTTCTTTTTCCTAAATTGTTTTCCTGAAATTCGACTGTTTGTATTAAAGTAGATGTTTTAATTTAAAAAAAAAAAACATTCAAATTAAGGTGCTGCTTCAATTTACCGCTCTTATAGTTAAAGTTTTTATTTTATATATGTATAAAATCTTGTATTTTCTGCTTAGAATGACGCTAATTTGAAAAATGCGTGGCGGACGTAATACGTATGTTTCAAATTTTACTAAACATTTTATTCTTTGAATGAAGAAATTCATGGTTTTTTGAACAAAACAATTTTAGATGCATAATTTCTAACTTCTGAAATAATTTTATTGTAGCTTCCTCATCATCAGATAACTGCCAAATGATAAAATCTATGTCAGTATTATAGTCCAGGCAAATTAAAGTGAATACACCTTCAACCCGAGCAAAATTGCAATAGAAGCTCTGTTAACTAATTTTTAATCCGTAACCATTACTGAGAAATATAACCAAAATCAGACAAAATCCGATCACGGGAACACCCTTAAAAACGGATTTCAAAACGGACTGAATCATATGCCGTTTTGCGTTGTTGTGCTGTTGTGTAGCTTTTAGTTGAGACGGAAGACGACAGAGGGCAGCACTAAACAATTTGGACTGCAAATATTCATTTTTTATCGAACAACTGACAACCAATAATGCTTTTGGAACAAGATAAAGTAAAGTATCTATAACTCATTCTAAACTGTATTACTACCGATCTCCTAACAGTCATCCGGTATGCGGTGAGTTTTTCAAGCTCCGGCGATGGGGAGATATATCTCCGGCCTCAGGCAAGCCCTATACTATATTTTCTTTCTACATATTAAGTCTTCCTGAACATTTTAAGCCCTACCGCATCAAAATCGGTCCAGTGGTTCGCGAGATATAGTTCTTTTAAATTTCTCTACTTTCTGTTAATCTCGTTCCTCTATCTCATGTATCCGCAATTGCAACTGGCTCCGAATCGATTCCAGTGCTTATAAATGCTAGTTGTGCATAACTTTCCCAGGCATCGGAACATTTTTAATAATATGCTTTAGGGAATTTTTCAGGGCAAATATCAGTATTTTTTAATAGAAGAATAAATCTAGCTTAAACGCGCGAAATTTCGCCTTATTTAAGAAGTAATTTTCTATAAGAAAATACTGGTACCGAAAAATTTCCTGGCTATAAAATTTCAGGACACGCACAACCCCTGCATTTATGGACATTTCATCACCAATTTACTTTGTTAAGGAGACTTTAAGCAAAGATATCGATATTTTTTATACATGCTGTGCTGTGATTGTGATCTGACCAGAGTAGTTTGTCATGTCAGTGTTTTTCAAGATTATATTTATGGTGTTAAATGATTATTTAACAGCGGATTACTACATTATTTGTGTAATTTGAAGCTTATACAACACTAGTGAGTGAGTTTTATATTCTTTTTATAAATTTTAGTATTTTAATGAGCCTCTGAAAAGTACATGCTTTACCATTGGCGGCCATTTAATAATGCATCTCTGTGGAGATTATTGTAATGTTAACCTTTTTTAATTAATCTCTAACCTCTAACGTACATAATAAATGCTATAAACAGCTCCATACTGTGCTTTTTATTAACGTAAGTGTATATACTTTGCTCTGTTGCCAGTTTCAATTCAAAATATCAATTTTAAGTGTACTAAATGATGTTTTGAAAATAGTTAAAAATTGTGTTCTATGCTAACTTTTAGCTTCAAACTCCCATAGGAATAACATTGGGAGTGTGTAACTTTTATAAAATTATCAAAAATACCTATAAGAGACAGCAGACAGAAGAGGAGCAGCAATGACATTTAAAAAGTGGCCGATGTACTGGAACACATATCGCCATTTCATTCTGATTCTACTCTACGCAAAATTGTTACAGGCGTAACAGCTAAAAAAGAAGTTAATGTTGATGAGTTGCACTTATTTGGTATGATCCTCATCTTTAAAATGATAGGGAAGGATATATTTAGGTATTCGGCTAAAAGGTCAAAGAAAGTGAAAACTCTAGAATCTGCTGCCGCCATTTGTAGTTATAAAGATGACTTAGATATAGAAATAGATCTAGCGCTCCTCTTCCAAAGAATGATGATTACTGGCACTTGTGGTGAAATGAATCTCGGAGATGTCATGCGTTATGAACCGTGTGCGTACCCTGCAGCATTATTTGAATCACCAAGTATGATGAGGAATTCAGACAAATCTCAGTTAGCTCAAGCACTAGTCAAACACATTAAAAATTTACACAATGAAAAATATGACAACGTGGAAAGTACAGAAAGGTACATATTGGATAGGGGATCTTTCTTGCGTCGCATTTCCTGGTGTAAAAAATGATACATATGAAAACATTGCAATGTCTTACGCTGATTTTATTGTTAAACAATATGGAAAACCTATCATTGTTTTTGATAATTACATTGGGTATCCAACAATCAATGATGTGGCTCACAGATGACGCTACAAAAAAAAAACAGTAGAGATATTAATTTCAGCCCATACGTGAAATTTATTGGAAAAAAGGAAGAGTTTCTGGACAATGAAAAAACAAGCAAGCAATGACTTCCCTCATAGGCGAATTGCTTAAAAAACAAGGTTGTACTGTTCCCAACACAGATGGGGATGCCAATATAGACATTGTTCGTGCTCTAGTCTCATCTTCAGAACATGCACATGCAGATACCACTGTAATAGGTGAAGATACCGACTTGCTGATTCTCCTTCTTTAACAGGCAAAGGTTAATGGCTTCAAGCTATACTATCGCAGTGACATAAGACGAGGATCATGTTCCAAACCAGTCTATCATATCCTCAACATTCAATCTCTGTTAGGTCGTGAAAATTGCAATTTCCTTCTGTTTCTGCATGCTTTCACGGGCTGCGATACAACATCCAGAATTTTTTCGATTGGGAAATCCTCATCATTTCTCAAACAGATGAACAAGACAGAGCTCCGTTCTATTGCAAAAATATTTTGTTCAAATTCAAGCCTACATTCAGATATGGCTGAGGCTGGAAGAAAAGCAATGCTTCTGTTTTATGACTGCAAGGCACTGGATTCTATAGACAAACTACGTCACCAAATGTTGGTAAGGAAAGTAACTACAGTAAAATCATTTATTACACCTGAACGTTTGCCTCCGACCGATTCTTCTACAAAATATCATAGCTATCACACTTAATTACAAATAAATATCGGAAGAAAGAACCAAGCCAGCAGAATGGGGCTGGTATGTAAAAAAACACTCGTGCTACCCAATACTCTGCGAGTGACTACCAGCTACAGATTATTTACTTAATATGATTCCATGTTCTTGAAAGACAAACTGTGCTACTTTACGATGCTGATGCAAGCGTAATTGATTGCCCTGTTCTACAGCTTCTGGGGTGTGCCAAGTCAATGGATGTAACAAGAACTACCTAACTTCTAACTATAAATATGATGAAAACTATTGATAAGTTTTTTTCTTCACTGGAACATTTCTATAAACATGAACTTAAGCAGTAATTTGTCAGAAATAGTAAACTTTTGTGTACTGTTTATCGTTTTTGACTATACTTCAAAGTTAAATTGTGAAAATAAAGCGATATATTTCCGTAAGCGATATATTCTCTGCCTTAGTTCCAGAAAATCCCCTCCGCCATTTTGAAATCCGTATATAGGGGTGTTCCCGTGCTCAGATTTTGTCTGATTTTTAGTATGCTATTAAGCAGTAGTTCCTGATTAAAAAATTCTGTAAAAAGCTTCTATTGCAATTTTGCCCATGTTCAATCACAAAATGCCTGGACTATTAGTAATAAATGTAAGTTATATTTAATAATAAATATTTTCTATTCAAAAAATAACAAATTAAAGAGTTTTACGAGATTACGATGGAATAATACAGTGGAACCTCGATTATCCGAAGTAATTGGGACCGAACCTCTTTCGGAAAATTGAAATATTCGGATTATCGAGAATGCTTCAATTTTAAGATTAAGGATAAATATATGCAATATTTCGTATTATGGTAAAAAGTACTTAATAAAAATAAAACAATAGCAACATAGAAACAACAATAAATTATCTGAATTTTAATTTTGAAATTAAGTACCTTTTACATATATCACAAGGGTTTGAAAAAATGTTTTACTTATCGCAGTTTCGTTTATCTTTGCTTTGAAGCTCTATAGCGGGGTTTTTTAATATTATTAGTTCACTAGTATCATAGTCTTTCTGTTGCTCCAGCCATGCCAAACCTTTTGCAAAACATTCAAAAGCTTCAGAATTGCTACTTTGTTCGTTTTTTTCGTTCCACTCCGCAGCTTACGGGAGCTCAAGTCAAATTCAATGAGGAACTCTAGGAAAGGGGATCGAAAATATATATATGTACGGAAAGGACCGCTTGCACACAAGGAATATGGTAGTTAAATAAAAAAAATAAAACTTTCAAAATTCATTTTGCACAAAAGGAATGTGATCGTAAAAAAAAAAAAAAAAAAAAAAAAAAAAAAGGCTGTAAAAATGGATTTTGTTTAGTCGAGAGTTTCGGATAAAAGCGGTACTACTGTACTCATAAATAGCAAATGTTAGTGTTTAGCACAGTTTCCAATAAAAATCGTTTGCACGTTAGGGTTGAAATAAACGGCACGATACCATATATTTTTGCATGATGTTGGTAGAACGAAAAAGTATAACAGTTTTTTGTTTGTTTGATTTAGTTTTTGAGGCTTTTGAATTTTTTTCCCTAACTGAAATATTTGTTTTAATTATTTAACCAAAAGAACTGATTAAAAAACTATTCAATTTGAATTACTATAGTGAAGGAATAAAGAGAATGAGTTTTTAGAAATTATCACTTCAAAGTTTGAGGTTTTGGCGCCAAAGCCAAGTGCCAAATTAGAAATATATGAATTATCTCATGAACTATTAGACTCAGAAGAATTTGGTTTGTACCATTTAATTCAGCGTACAAAAATACACTAAAATATGTTATCAGTTGAGAAATAACTCTAAAATCAAATTTTCAAGGAATTTTTTAAAAGTTCGTTCTATTTTTTACCACCTTTAGGGGTGGAATTTTAGAAAGTCCTTTCTTAGCGGCACTGTATGTCGTAAGAAGTATCTTTACCCGAAAGTTCAAGGTTTTAGGTTCAGTAGTTTTTGCTGCGCGTTGCTTAATACAAAATCCAGACTTTCGTTTATATAAATAGATATGTAACCTCTATTATTGTATTCAACATTGCAGCAAAATTTTCAGTGCCCTGTACTAAATATATTCTTAAATTGTCAAATATTTTTAGTATATTAAAATAACAGATGCCTTTTGAATTTTGAGAACATTTTTTTAAGAGCTATTCATATACAACAAGAAAAATATAGAGAAAAATTGCGAGTAACAGAAATTGTATATACCAACAGAGGTTACACTTTTTGTAACAGATGTTACATTGAACAATGCGAATTAGAAAGTAGAAGTTTATTTACGTTAATCTAAAAACAATGACACCGCAGAAGCACTTTGATGGATTTTTAACATGCATATGACATTTAAACTAGATTTTTGTTAATATATTAACATCTGTTTAAATATGTAGTAACAGATGTTACAGGTGGCAGATGTTACATTTAACAAAGAAAAAACTATTTTTCTACTCTTTTATAAAAATATGTATATATTGTATTTATTTAAATTAAATTAATTCCATATAATAGAAATAAAACTTTAATTAAAATGACAATATTTAAATATACGCAATATATACGATATTTAAAACACACTAACATAGAATTAAGATGTTTCAGCTGACCCCATGTGTTCAGAACGAATTGAAAATGGCTGTAGCATATTTTTTTAATACATACATGTAAGCTGAGTTGTAACCTCTGTTGGGGATAATGAAAATCATTTCTTTGGTAAAGAAAGTTACAGTAATAGAGGTTTCAATTTCAGTGTACAAAATATAATAATAATAAATAAATATTTTACTGTTTTGTGCCTAAATAGTTATAATGCTAGGTTTCATAATTGCACAAAACCAGTTAAAAATATGATTTTACGTGCGTCCGGGGCACAAAAATCTCCAAATTTTCTAAAAACCCTTTACTGCATTAAATATTTTTCTGTGTGTTTATGCTTAAAATGACGTTTAAATCATGTTTCTATCTTAATTAGAACAGGAAATATAAATTTTTTCATTTTGGGGTGTTTTCAAAATCTAGCTTTCAATCTATGGTTGTCATGAAAAGTATTTCTTGTGAAAATGCGTTTTTCTTCATGATGGCTTTTTTCACCTTTTTTCGTTTTTAAATCGTTATGAGTCAAAAACTGTTAAAGATAAATGTTTCCAAACTTGGAACATGTATTTTTCAATTGTTTTTCTTTAATTTAGATTCAGCAAATTAGAAAAAAATGTTTACTTTTGAAAATATGATTTTTTTTAAGTTACACCATTTTTTTTAAATTTTTAATTGAAATATTTTATTTTTTTTTAATTAATATTTTTTTAAATACTGAATCTAAATTAAAACTTATATATTTCTGTTTATTTAAATGAAAAAAAAACTGAAATTCTAAAAATAATATTTCGAGTTATAACGATTTTAAATGTCCACACTTTTTTTAATGAATTTTAAATTTTTAAACTTGTATAAAAATATATGAGAAGTTTTATCATGTTATTTTGTTTACAAACAACGTGGTTAACCATCACAAAAAAATTCAAAATTTTAACTCAATAAATAAAAAATATTTTAAAATTGTGTCCCGGACACCCATCAGATATTATTAGTTAAAACTTCAAATTGAAAACTTTGCCTACACTTATCTGGACAGACTGGTTTGTTAGCCAAGGTGAATAAAAATGCATAACTTAACTTGAAAAAATAACTTTTGAAGCCTTTTATTTCAATGAAGCCTTAATGATTATTTCAATGGAAACAAAAAAAATAAAAAGAGTCCTTTCCCATTTTACGCAGAAAAAAATCTAATTGTGGACATGAAAAGTACATTTTTTTTCACCCAGCTGCACGTTGTCTGCTGACATTATTCCAAAAACTCTTCGTATATCTAATTTGAGTAGCTCCGTCCCAAATAACACCTTTAAATGAATTTTATGAATTTGTACACATATTTTTGCAAATATTTATGCAAAGCACACTTTCGTCCTTTGTATATTATATGCGCGCACATATGTGGAATTTTTGACAAGAAAATGATAATTTTTGCATTACCATATAAGATAAGGATTTTATTTGTGTAAATCGCTATTTTAGACAGTTTTTATAAACAAAGAAATATACAAAAATCTTCTGTTATGCATCATTTATAGCTATATAATCTCAGTTAATGACATGAAATTCGGTGACGTACATTTTGAGAAAATCGGTTTTTTAAAAAATAGAAAAGAAAGTCTAAAAGAAAGTCTATTAAATTATCAATTTATATAAGAGGTAATAAAAGAGGAAATATACTTTCAGATAGGTAGCATGGGAAAAATCCGGAAAGGTATTTTTCCGATGTTTATCCGATTATGCCATTTGCATTCACATTTTCGCTTTGACATTTTTTAAAACCCCGGGTGAACTACACCCTCAGTTTATTCACGTGTCGTATGACATTGAAAAAAAAAACTGTGTGTCAAAAATACCAGTCATAAATTCCCAAACGAAAAAATAAATAAAAATTAACTTATTTTAGATAAGATAATGAAAATTAAAGTCATTTTTAATAAACGCTCATTTAAAAGCTGAAACCAGAAAAAGTATTAAATCGATAGCAAATAAAATTTAAACTCACCATCTGTTAAACTTCCTTCTTTTTTTGGTCAAGGTACGATCCAGTCGCATCAGACAGATTGAAAATTGTTGAAAACATTGAAAAGCCAAGGGGGTACGAAACAAAGCGATCTGCGTAAGTGTACAAACTTAATACCGGAATAGGTCGTAAATTAACACAGTTGCACCAACCTGTAGACGGGATGATAATCCACATACGCGGGCTTTTAGCGTGAGGTCACATATGACAGGATATCAACCATTTGCGAATATTTTCTAAATCTTTAGTCATTCGTGGATCTAAACTTTGTTTCCCACATTTATTGCAAAATAACGGCGTAGCGAGACGGACGTTCAGATGCACTCAACACCACGAAATTTTCTTTTCCTTGTCATAAACATTTCAGCTATTAATCAAGGGGAAATAAACTTTATAATTTTAGTGGTGTGAAGTAAGAAATCAGTTACGCATCTTCCTGTAGTTTAACCCCGTCTGCTACGTGGCGTGCGACCTTGATTGATGTGATCTCGCCTTTAATCTTGCTGTTACATCTCCCATTTAAGATAGGACGCTTACTTATATCGCTTTGGATATGAAAAGAATAATGCGTAAATATATGTCTTTCTACTTTACAAATTTATATCAGTTTTTGATACAGAATTAATAAAAATGAGTAGACTAGGATTTGCTAGGACTTAACACTAGAACGCCCGGAAATTTTGCCCAAGTTTCATAAAAATACTTGACACCAGAATTTTTCTTTAAAATTATTTAATTCATTTATTTAACGAATATCTGCGTGGTTTAAATTTAACTTATTTTATGAAAAAATTTCTGGTTCCAGTTGACATTTAATCACATGGTCGGAGTCGATTCGACTCCTTCCGGGCGTTCTAGTGTTAAATAGGATTTCTACAGGTAAGATAATTTCTCTGACTTTAGGTCAGATATATACCAGTTTTTACATTAGACTTATAAGAATAATTCAGATTGACTGTGCCAGCCAAAACTTCCACCCTAAATCCATAAGATCCCAACATCTCT
This sequence comes from Maratus speciosus, assembly GCA_963932465.1. Classification (NCBI taxonomy): domain Eukaryota; kingdom Metazoa; phylum Arthropoda; class Arachnida; order Araneae; family Salticidae; genus Maratus; species Maratus speciosus. The sequence goes on from OZ010788.1 coordinate 661,702,682, forward strand.
TAATTATTCCGGAGTCTGATCCAAGACAAACAAATTTCAAACCAGAAAATGTTTAAAAGAAAATGTGTTCTATTTCAACAAGATACTTATTAGATTTCATTTTAAAATCGTTTATTAACCCTTTGCAATCCGCGTCATTTTGACTGTGGACTACCAGCAACTCTGCGTCATTACACAAAAATTTTATTCGGTTGTCACCAATTATTAAAAAGAAGTTTCCTTCAATTATACAATTTCAAAAATTCTTTGATTAAATAAAGCAAATATTATTTTCCTTTATTACTGGTGCCGAAAACGAATTTTCCAAGGAAAGATGATGTCGCCGCAATGGCGACAACGGAGTTTTTCACTTACTGTACCATGTCGCCGCAGCGGTGACAACGGAGTTTTTTTTCACTTACTGTAACATGTCGCTGCAGCGGCGACAACGGAGTGCAAAGTGTTTAATAAAATTTGCGGTTGGAAACATTTTTGTCTTGGATTAGACTCCGGAATAATTAAGAGATTTTGGCATCTATGCTAAAACCTTTTAGAATTAGATCCAAACACTTACATCTCGCTTGCGAACAATTTTGATGATATAATACAGCCATATTAAACCCGCGGGCCGTATGTGGCCTGCGACTGTTTATGTTCGGACACAGACATATAATCATCAATCTATACTGGCTGTTTACAAATTAGTAGCGCAGTTTCGTAAGTTAAGTACTTCCGAAATATTAAATTAAATTATCTAGTTCAAAGTCAGACTAGTAGTAATATTACCTAAGTTTATTCATAGATGGCGGTTGGTGTCATAACTGATGTTATCGCTTAACGACCGGAGGTGTTATTGAATGGCCACCCCGATCAAAAGATCTTTCATCGACTGATTTTGGTGTATGGGCTTTTGTAAAAGGATCGATTTTAGAAGCCGCCAATTCCTGCATCGAATCCTGACCTAAAATGAAGAATCTGCACTGCAATTAATTTGATCGACGGAAACATGCTGACAAATCTGTGGCAATAAACGATTTATCGATGGGACATTTGCAGAATCATGAAAGTAAGTCACATCGAGCATTTGGGAAAACGGTAAACGAACTATTTTCCTATCTTACAACAATATGTACTTTAAATTTTTTCCTGTCAATTCTATAATAAATCATTTTTTTTGCCCAACTAATTTGTAGACACCTTTTATTTATAAAGTTAATTTAGATGTGCATAAAAAGTAAACCCTCCTTTGTTGTTTTACATATTTTAATGAGAATACAATATCTGTCTTATAATTTTGTCTGTCTCTATTATAATTAATTTCAAACTATGTTAAAAAATTTTAAATGACGTACTGTTAGTCAAAATTTCTTTTTACATGTAATCATACTTGTATTACAGTGTGGTATACATTTCTTAACCTTCAACGCTAATCAAACCGGACGAAAGAAGATCTCTTTTTAGTTCAATTTTTAATGAATATGCCGATCCCTGTCTTGAGCCTTTTTGATTGTCTGGTCAGTTTTTTCCCCAAAATTTAAGAAAAATTACGTACTGATTAAAACAATAATAATGTTACACAAATTTATATAAATTTTTAAAATATAAAGGCAAAATATGTTGAAAAGTTATGAGGATAATCCTTACTGAGCTAATTAATGAATCACACTATAGCATATAGAACTATAACAAAAATAATGTTGTTTTGTTTGGCCCATTTTATCATTTCGAAAAAAATCATGAGTTCTGAGATATGTAAGAATCAATGAAATGGTTTTGATTGATTTCAAAATAGTCCAATATTATGTCTTATAAGACATATTATACATTTGAAAAGTTTATAGCATCACAATTAAATTATTTTTTTACCGCTCGCATCTTTCTTTTATATTTTCTTTTCTGAATTAAAATGGAATATGTATAATGCAAATTATAAAGTACCTGGAAATACCTTACAAAATGAAGTGATATCGCATAAAAAATAACTCCTTGTAAATGATCCCGCCAAGCTACACATCTAAAACGTGTGTCATAAGAAGGAATGATATCACATAAAAATAAGCGATATAGAACTGCATACTGAACTGCTATTCTGTCGTGTAAACATCTATCACCACTCATAATGTTTCCAAATGATTCGGAGTGAAGTATAGTATGTGAAAACTGCTTGGCGACCTGCAAATATAATATATGCAGTATATCAATTTTGAAAATTTATGAAAATCCGAAGAAAAAAAATTAATTTCCGTTATAGGTCTTTCATAAAAAATTTGACTGAGAAAGATTTGTAATGAACCAGAAAGAGTTGTAAGACAAGCAGGAAGTAGTATTTAAGTGTGTTAGTCGTCTATTATTACAATTATACTTTCCAATATTTTTTTAAATAATCCTTAATTATATAAATACGTTTAAAAGACTGTTTCAAAATTAAAAAGAAAACTTGTAAAATGGAGCCTGTTTTATGACGGAATTATTTCTTAACACTAGAACGGCGGCGAGGGGTCATTTTGACCCTTGCCGAATGAATACATTTCGATTCGAACCAGAATTTTTTTTATAATATAAGATTAATATATGCTGCACAAAAATAACTTAAATAAATAAGTTTAATAGTTCTAAATAAAAATTCTGATGTGAAATATTTTTTTTTTAACTTGAGCAAAATTTCCCGCCGTTCTAGTGTTAAACAGAAAATGTCACGTTTCCAATATAAGGAATAGTATATAACTATACGATTAACGCAGAAGCCCAGCTGGAACGGACTTTTTCCCAGTCTGGCGCGATACCGTTTACACAGGATTTACTGCAATGTATCTGAGTTTAGTTAACATCTATTATTAGGTGCATTGTTATTAATATGTGTGTGTATGGTCATTATTTTAATTATTATTTTTACAAACTCAAAATTTTTATCGTAAAGTATTGATTCACGTTCAAATAACGTTAAATAAAATCAACCAATCGAACATACAAGCACAAATAAGAATGGACATGAAAACACAGAATCTTCAAGATTCAGAGAAAATTATTTTACTTTTAATGAAATTTACTTGGATGGTTTCTTCTTGATAAAATCTTGCTAGGGCTGTGTTTTTTTTATTATATTTAATATCAGCTATATACTCCTTTTTTCTATACTTAAATTTCCTGCTAGTCATACCAATATAGTAATTCTTTGACACTTCTACTCTAATAAATGGTATTTCATACACCCCTGAGTAATTCTCAAAACTAATTGGGTAAATTTTAGCGCAAATGATATTCTTCAATGTCGGAAGTGGTTTTGCTACTAAGCAGATATTGAAACGCTTAAGACTATATTTTAATTTCTCAAAAAGCTTGGAATATATTGAATAATATAAAGTTTGCATTTTTGCGAATCAAATTTATGTTCAGGCTTCTTATTATTGGCAATATCCACGATTAATTTGTTAATATGTGGAACTTTAAAACCATAATTATGAGCTATTCTGCGAATACAATGGTTTTGTGTGCATACTAGAAAAGCTCTTCTTACGAAAAATCTGTAGTTTGAAATTTTATACGTAAACGGCGAACATGCAATATTCGCTATGGTGGCTTGGTTGGCTATGCTTTTTCTAAAAACAAATCTGCGATAGGTTGATTTGTTCTTGTTAACATTATGTCAAGGAATGGAAGACTTATATTCTATTCAATTTCAAAAGTGAATGTAATGTTATTGTTCATTGAATTTAGATGATTTGTAAATATTTCAAGTTCGTCAAGACTGTACTACCAAATTATAAAAATATCTTGAACATATCTAAGCCAAGTGTTGGGTGTTAATTGAAATTTACAAAAACCTCCAGCTTCTAATGGGAGAAGAGTATATTCTGCTAATAAACCCGAAATAGTGGAACCCATTGGGGCTCCATGATTTTGTTTATGATAGTTACCATTAAATGCTGATGAACAAATAGAAGATTTGGAAGACGATATGAAATTAACGATAAAAAGAGGTCTTAATCTGATCAGTCATAATAACTATTTCACATTTAATTTTTTTTTCTTGTGTGATAAATATATGCCATGATTTATATACAGGTTTCGTACGGGTCCTTGAATTTCCTGACTAAGAAATTCTTCGGTGACAGTATTTTCTTATGGAAAGTCTATCCTTAAATAAGGCGAAATTCCCCCGGTTAAACTAGGTTTATCTTTCTATAAAAAATTACTGATAATTGGTCTTGAAAATAACGGTACCCGTATGAACCCTGTATATGAGGCGCTCACAACCATAATAGACCAAGTTCATTTTCCTTTATTGTGAATAATAACACTTTAAAGTTCTTAATAAATAATTAATTCAGGCCAATTGATTTATAAGAATTATATGCGGTAATATTCAATTTAAAGTATCATTTTTTATTGCGCGTTACTTTTATAAACGACAAATTAATATTTCTATTGAAAATGTATTCATTTAAAAAAAAAAATAAGGACTTGGTCCCGTGAGGTTGTGAAATTTCCATGTTTAAATAAAGACTTGTTTATTATGATTACAAAACTCTTGATTTTGATTTATTTACTTATTCTATTTTTTACTCAAAGAGTGAAAGTTATCACCAGTTATCGTAAATCATTCACTGTACACAGTACTACCTACATCATCAATGTCATTTGATATACTCTAGAGGAAGTAGCTTGGAACTTGGTATTGATCTCTGTTGGAAGATTCTTGAAATAAACATGATGAATTGGCAGAATGTATGTCAAAAGATCCATCATATCTTTCTTTTTGGCCAAAGTAATTTTTCTACGGCCCATGTACAACGCATCTTGACTGACATTTGACAAAGAAAGTAACTTGTGCCTACCAGCCTGATTTTCCGAATTTACTTTGCCAAAAGGTTGATCCACATTGAGGGTTTCTTTCAAAAGTAACATGAAAATAGAACCTCCCACAACTCGCAGCCATCCAATATCCCCCAACTAAAACAAGCTATCGCGGTATCCTGCTTTCTGTTTGTGGTACTTTGTTCCAAAGTTGTAGTAGAAAGAAAGTTGGAATTATTATCTTCAATGACATCAGATTTCCTCTTTGCATTCATAATAGTTTATTTCCAGTCTCCAGGAACATAGATGCGTTGTTTCTTGATAGTCGCTGCTTCAATCGAGTTGCAATTTTCTGCTGGTGTCTTGCAACAATGCTAGAAAGCTCTTGAGAGCCTCTTCCTCCCTCTATTTCATCTATTGCATTCCAGACGGACATGTATCCCACATTATTATTAAAGAAATGCACCCCAAAGTTATAAACATATAGACAGCGTTTATAATAAGCTATGTACGTTGAAAGCTTAGAAAGTATAGTGGTTTTTGCAAGTCGAATGTGCAGCAGTAAGTTTCATCTGAAGCTTTAATTTTATCAGTTTTCATTAATCTCTCTAGCCTGTTTAGCTAACCGCAAGTGGAGCTCTCCTTCGATTTCAAGACTTTTTCGAGTGTTTTCATCATTTTTTGTCGAGAGATATATGATTGATATATATCATCACATAATTTACATGTATTGGCGACTTGAAGTGTCAATTAAACTTTTTGCTGAAAACTGTAATAAAATTTCCCTTTGAAGGGAGTCTTATTCTTTGTCGTACATTCCTCTCTAGGCCTAAGACCGAACAATGTGATTAAAGATTATTCCTTGTAATGATTTTTTAAAGAAAACGCTGTCGGTATTTTTACAGTTTTTTTAGAGAGAGGAGGGGGGGGAGGGTCATCAAAAACAATATTACTTTTCATTCATAGTTTGTACTTCTGATTAACGAATGTTTATTTTTCATCAGAAGTTTTGAAATCGCTACTTATTTAAAATACAACTTATTTGATAGCAATGAGGCAAGATTTAGACAATAATGGGTCATGGATAAAAAAGTGCACTGAAGAATGGACTTGATTCAGTATGGTTGTGAAGGTTTCTTGTATTACTTCACCAACTCTGGACATAGATACAATCTATGAGAAAGTATGTGAACTACAGACTTGGTGCATTATGGCAGTAGATAAAACACAGTTTACTGCATCCTCTACATGAGCTATCTCATATTTTTTTTTAAAGTGGACTTGGTCTACTATGGTTATGGGCCCCTCATATTTCATTCAATTAATACTACGTTCAATGTTAAATTTTTGTAACAAATAAGTTAAACCAATTGAACAATTTTGAAAATAAAAAAACAATATGATACATAAAACTAATTTAAAAATTAGGTTCCGTTAAAAAGAAATCTAAATAAATTTTTAACCTTTTTCATTTTTAAGTTTCAAATATTTGTCTTGCAGATTTTGTGTTATGCTTATGGTGAGTGTGTACAAAATGATAAGGCACATGTAAAATACAAAAAAACATTTTAAAAAGTCTAAGATTTATTTCGATTTAATTTGAAGGGAACTTAAGTTTTTAGGGTATTTAAATTATCATATTGTTTAAATTTTGTTTTTATTTTTTAATGTTCATTTGGTTTAACCCTTACCGGCGCGGAGTAATTCTGATTATAAACTGATGAAATGATAGACTGACATCAGAATTTAAAACGAGTTTATTGGAAAATATGAACTTGCTGAAACAATGGAGCAATGTGAGCAGCGTTCATGGATTCCCTAGTTGCGTTGCAACTTTACATCCAGCCTATAAATATTGCGTGGTTCAATGCATTGGGAGCCATAAAAAATAAAGTTGAAACGCGGCTGGTGGCTACGAGTAAAAAATAAAAAGTTGAAAAGATAAACAATTAAAAATTGTTAGTATAGCAATAACAGAAAAAAAAAGTTCCATATGATCCAAATAAAATGTCCATGACAGGCGAAAAAGCTACCAAACGGAGCCCCAGCATAAAAAAAGGACTTTTTTCAGAGACCATACATTAGTTTAACACATTTAAAGTCAAAGCAAAAATTAAAAATTTAGAAAGATAGTAAATTATTTACATATTTACAGTATAATGATAAAATTTTTATAAGTTAAAGCACAATAGAGAATAAAAAACATCACTGAGGAGAGTTCAGCCTAATAGAACTGAAAAAAGCACAAAATGCGTAGGGGAACAAGGGGGAAGAGGACGGCACCCGCCTAGTCTGGTAACTCGATGGAAATAGGTGATAAAAAGAAACCATGTAAATATCACAAAAGCATAAAGGTAAGACAATTTATAAGCATGAGAAAACAATAGAAAAAAAACAGTTCAAAAGTTATATATGTCGTAGGCTAATTGAGAAATCCGACTCTTTGCAAACAGCCTAGGCTCTTTGCAAAGAGCCGGGCTAATTGGAGAATCCATTTCCCTTTTACCAATTAGCCTGATATTTTTCAGGCTTATTGCAAAGAGCCTAGAAAGCGTTAGGCTAATTGAAAAATGACCACTTATTTTCCGATCAGGGTGATATTTTTAGTTCACAGGCTATCAAAGCCTGAGAGCTTATGTTCCCGCCGATTCTGTATGTACCTGTGTACGTACGTACGTACGTATGTACGTAACGCGATAACTCTTGATAGAAATATCCGATTTGCTTCAAAAAAAATTTTCTACGTTCATTCTGATGAGGTGCTTCCCTGATTAGTTTTTGGGGTTCATTGGTTAAGGATAAAGGGGGAAAAGGGGGCTAGTCCCCACCCCCTTAATTTATATAAATGGGTTTTCAAGCAGAAATATTCGATTTGCTCCAAATTTGGTATACCGGTTTATTGTGTTAAGGAGCTTCTCTGATTAGATTTGGAAGCTCATTATTTAAGTATAAAGGGGGAAAGGGGGCTACCCCCCCTTAATTTAGATAAATCGGTTTTGCATGATGAATTATTCGATTTGCTCCAAATTCGGTATACCGGTTTATTAAGTGAAGGAGCTGCCTTGATTAGATTTGGAGGTTCATTAGTTAGAAGTAAAGGGAGGAAAGGGGGGGTTATCCCCCCTTGGGGGATAAATGGGTTTTTCATGCAAAAATATGCGATTTGCAATAAATTTGGTATACCGGTTAATTATGTTAAGCAGCTTCCCTGATTCCATTTGGAAGATCATTATTATGTATAAAGGGGGGAAAGGGGGGCAATTGCCTCTCCCCTTAATTTAGATAAATGCGTTTTTCATGTAGAATTATTCGATTAGCTTAAATCTGGTATACCGGTTTATTATGTCAAGGAGCTTCCTTGTTTAGGTTTGGAAGTTCATTTGTTAAGTATAAAGGGAGGAAAGCGGGGCTAGACCCCCCCCCACCCTTAATTTCGATAAATGGGTTTTTCATGCAGAGTTATTCGATTTGCTCCAAATTTCGTATACCGGTTTATTATGTTAAGGAGCTTCTCTGATTAGATTTGGATGTTCATTATTTAAGTATAAAGGAGGGACAGGGGCTAGTGTCCCCTTAATTTAGATAAATGGGTTTTTAATACAGAATTATTCGATTTGCTTCAAATTAGATATAACAGTTGATTAAGATATGGCTTCCTTCATTTGATTTTGAGGTTCATTGGTTAAGTATAAAAGGGGGGAAAGTGAGGCAATTGCCCCTCCTCTTAATTTAGATAAATGGGTTTTCATACAGAATTATCTAATTTAGTTTAATTTTTTTTTCAACCGGATCCGAACTTGAAGGTTCCATTTGAAGTCAACCCGAAAACCGACCACAACCAGGTTTCGGATTGAATTCAATTAGAACTTTCAGGTTCGGATCGGGTTGCCGGTGGACGGAGATTATTTTCTCTGGCTTGCATCGGGTTATAGCTTTTTGGAAAATATTTGTCGGTTAAGATTTGGTTCGGGACGGGTTTCAGGTTGAATTCGAATGTAATTTTTAGGTTCTGGTAGCGTTGCGTGTCCACGGAAACTAATTTGTCTTGTTCGGATCCGGTTATGGATGGATCTTTGGAATATTTTTGTCGGTTATCAGATTTGGTTCGGGATTTCGGGTTTTTTTAAGTGGAACTCTCAGGTTCGTGTCGGGTTGCATGTAGACTGAATTTATTTTGTCTTGCTCGGATCGGGGTACGATCTGTTTTAATTTATTTTTCGGGTTTGGGTAGGGTTATGCGTTAATAAACCTAATAAAAAGAAAATTTCCCAGTTAAACTGAAGGCATTGAGCTCACAGGCTATTTACACTAATTGTATATTATACTCTTATTTCAAAGAATAATTCCCCTCGAAAAATAAAAGAAAGGATTAGTCCCCGTTGCCCCCCCTTTCTACTTAACCAAAGAACCTCCAAATCTAACCAGGGAAGCTACTTAACATAGTAAACTGGTATACCAAATTTGAAGCAAATCAGATAATACTGCATAAAAAACCATTTCTCTAAATTAAGGGGTGTATTAGCTCCTCAATTTCTCCCTTTATGCTGAACCAATGAACTTTCAAATCTAATCGGAAAATCTCCTTATTAGAATGAACCTAGAAAAAAAAAATTAAACAAAATTAGATAATTCTGCATGAAAACCCATTTATCTAAATTAAGGGGAGGGGCAATTGCCCCCCTTTCCTCCCTTTTATACTTAACCAATGAACTTCCAAATCAAATGAAGGAAGCCATATCGTAATAAACTGGTATATCAAATTTGAAGCAAATCGAATAATTCTGTATGGAAAACCCATTTATCTAAATTAAGGGGACACTAGCCCCTGTCCCTCCTTTATACTTAACCAATAAATCTTCAAATCTAATCAAAGCAGCTCCTTAACATAATAAACCGGTATACGAAATTTGGAGCAAATTGAATAAATCTGCATGAAAAACCCATTTATCTAAATTAAGGGGGGGGGTCTAACCCCCCCTTTCCTCCCTTTATACTTAACTAATGAACTTCCAAATCTAATCAGGGAAGCTCCTTAACATAACAAACCGGTATACGAAATTTGGAGCAAATCGAATAACTCTGCATGAAAAACCCATTTATCTAAATTAAGGGGGGGGGGGTGTCTAGCCCTCCTTTCCTCCCTTTATACTTAACTAATAAACCTCCAAATCTAATCAGGGAAGCTCCTTGACATACTAAACCGGTATACGAAATTTGGCGCAAATCGAATAACTCTGCATGAAAAACAAATTTATCTAAATTAAGGGCGGGGTCTAGCCCCCCCCTTACCTCCCTTTATACTTAACTAATGAACTTCCAAATCTAATCAAGGAAGCTCCTTAACATAATAAACCGGTATACCAAATTTTGGTCAAATAGAATGATTTTGCAATAAAAACCCATTTACCTAAATTAAGGGGGGCTAGCCCACCCCTTTCCTCCCTTTATACTTAACTAATGAATCTCCAAATCTAATCAGGGAAGCTCCTTAACATAACAAACCGGTATACGAAATTTGGAGCAAATCGAATAACTCTGCAAGAAAAACCCATTTATCTAAATTAAGGGGTGGGGGTGTCTAGCCCTCCTTTCCTCCCTTTATACTTAACTAATGAACCTCCAAATCAAATCAGGGAAGCTCCTTGACATAATAAACCGGTATACGAAATTTGGCGCAAATCGAATAACTCTGCATGAAAAACCCAGTTATCTAAATTAAGGGGGGGTCTAGCCCCCCCTTTCCTCCCTTTATACTTAACTAATGAACTTCCAAATCTAATCAAGGAAGCTCCTTAACATAATAAACCGGTATACCAAATTTTGGTCAAATAGAATAATTTTGCAATAAAAACCCATTTACCTAAATTAAGGGGGGCTAGACCACCCCTTTCCTCCCTTTATACTTAACTAATGAACCTCCAAATCTAATCAAGCCATCTCCTTAACATAATAAACTAGAATACCAGATTTCAGCTAATCGAATAATTCTACAGGAAAAACGCATTTATCTAAATTAAGGGGAGAGGCAATTGCCCCCTTTCCCCCCTTTATACATAACAATGATCTTCCAAATGTAATCAGAGAAGCTGCTTAACATAATTAACCGGTATACCAAATTTATTGCAAATCGCATATTTCTGCATGAAAAACCCCCATTTATCTAAATTACCGGGGGGGGATAGCCCCCCCCCCTTTCCTTCCTTTATTTGTAACTAATGTATCTCCAAATCTAATCAAGGCAGCTCATTCACTTAATAAACCGGTATGCCAAATTTGGAGCGAATCGAATAATTCATCATGAAAAACCGATTTATCTAAATTAAGGGGGGGGGGGCCTTTCCCCATTTTATACTTAAATAATTAGCTTCCAAATCTAATCAGGGAAGCTCCTTAACACAATAAAGCGGTATACCAAATTTGGAGCAAATTGAATATTTCTGCATGAAAAACTCATTTATATAAATTAAGGGGGGTGGGACTAGCCCCCTTTTCCCCCTTTATCCTTAACCAATGAACCCCAAAAACTAATCAGGGAAGCACCTCCTATGAATGAACCTAGAAAAAAAAATTTGAAGCAAATCGGATATTTCTATCAAGAGTTATCGCGTTACGTACACACGTAACGTACACACGTACACACGTACACACATACAGAATCGGCGGGAACATAAGCTCTCAGTCTTTGATAGCCCTTGAGCTAAAAATATCACCCTGATCGGATAATACGTGGTCATTTTTCATTTAGCCTAACGCTTTCTAGGCTCTTTGCAATAAGCCTGAAAAATATCAGGCTAATTGGAAAAAGGGAGATGGATTCTCCAATTAACCCGGCTTTTTGCAAAGAGCCTAGGCTGTATGCAAAGAGCCGGATTTCTCAATTAGCCTACGACATATATATATATATACAAAACAGACAGAACAAGACAAGGAAAAAGCAAAAGTTTAGCAGAGTAAGAAATTAATCTTCATTTAAGTTGAGAAGGTTAGGAAGTTTGTCAAATTCGTTTAGGATGACGAAAAGTTTTTGAATGGGGTTATCGTATTTTTTTGGTTTGGGTTGAAATGTTTTTAATGCAGCTTAAGAATTTTGGAATTTGAAAAACTTTTTTTATTTCATTGAAGGTGTTAAGTATATCATTAATATCATTAGAGTAATTTGAGGGGATTTTTAGATTTTGAGTATTATTTGTATTTTCATTAGTAGGAGAGGAAGGGGTATTTGAGGTTTCGCTATCATTAATTTCGGAATTTATCATGTTAGTACTTGTTGATGGTTCATTGGTTTTAGGTTTTTTAGTGTAGTTATAATTTTTAAAGATATCGGCAAAAATTTGAGTTTCGGCAGAGAGATTGCTGACGCTATTACTTGTAATTTTCTATTATGTTTATTTTCACGTCTGTACGGGTTTTTAGGACAGCCGCGATAATTCACGGGATGTCCAAGGCCACAGTTAGCGCTTTAGGTGTAATTCTGCCTTGTGCTCACAAGCGGTGCTTAAGTGTAATTCTCCATATTTAACACATTTGGCATCAAAGCCGCATACTTCTGAGGCATGCCCGTACCCTTGACATTTGTAACATTGTTTAACTTTTTATTTGGTAGTAAAGGCTTCGATTTTGACAGAAATATAATGTATCACGTTTATTTTGTAGATGTCCTCAAAGTTTTTACGCGGTTTGACATTTACCATATAGAATGGCATGGGAGGCCCAGTATTTCTATTTTAAAGCATGGCAGCTCTAGTGACTGCAAACCCATGCTCTCGAAGACTTTCTTCTATAAGTTTAACATCAGTATAACAGGGGAGGCCCCTAATGCATATTTTTTTTGTTCTTAAGTCCCTAAGGTCAAGAGTTGTGTACTTTTTCTGATTTTGGTCTAACCATCTTTGGGTTTGTCTATAGTCATTATCAGAAGTACATTGAATTACCAAGCGTTCTCCTTTAAGTGCTATTTTGGGTTTTTTTCTGTATTTATCTCCGTAATTTGACTAGCTAGCGTCATCCAATTTTGGTCGATTTCAATATAGAATGGATTAGTAGTTTTTTTTAGAGTTACCAGTATCCTGGACGGTACTAGCACTAGAATCGGGTTGCTCCATATCATCATTTTCACTTAAATTAACTTCATTTGCGATATTTTTTAAATTATTGGCAAAAGGGATAGTTGAACTCTCCTCAGACAAGGGACGCTTAACTCCCTTTTTGACAGCATTGAATAATTCATTTTTAAGATTAGAGTTAGTAATGATTAGGTTACGTGTTTTCTTATATTTAATTGAACAAAAAAAACTAAAAATAGCCGAATTTATCAAGTTATCAATAGTAGACTCCCTTAGCAAAGAAAAAGCTTCGTAGCAAGTTTTTCTTACCTCCTACTGGTCGGTTGGAGAAGTAACGTAACCATCTTTGGCTTCAGATGTAAATTGTATTGGTCAGGGAAGACGTAAAAATCAGTCAGAACATTTTTAGCAAAGTCCTGAAAGTTGGATGAAATACTAGCAAATTATTAAGTGAAATTGCTGTTTAGCGAACCGTTTGAGATATTATTTATAATATCCCCTATATATCCAGAGTTTTCCATAGACGCCATAATGCAGCTTCGAACAGCGACACAAATATTCACACGAACCACTCCATTGCCCGCTCAACACTGCGAAAATGTAGCATACGAATATCAGAGTTTCAACAAGCCTTCTCCTCCAAAGATACAGCGATATCAATACGAATAATGTAACAATCTAACCGAAAATAATATAAACTTGCTTATTTCCATATACATTATAACAGGAAACTTTTAGTTAAATATTCTTGGAGCAGTTTGTCAGTTTTGGGATTAAAATTATGCATATTTTCTTAAGGACACCGAGCCGGAAAGGATTAAGTAAAACGCTTTCAACTGCATTACAGAGAAGTGGCTGTTCAGCAATATGCATTTGATAATATTGATATATTAACATTATTTATTTCGCGAGAAAATGTATAAAATAACTTTTTTTAGCTTTCATGGATAAATGTTACGTATTTCCGGCTAAAAGATGAAGACCATATATTGGGTTTACTTGAACGCACAAAATAAAAGGAAGATTTTAAACCTGGGTGTTCTCTGCTAAAAATAGTGTCGTGATTTGCGAAATATAGTTGAATTATGTCAATAGTCTCAAGACAGATCACTCAGGACTTATTCAATATCTTTTTTCTTTTGGTACAAGGAAATCCCAGTTTTCTTCAGGCGCAATATTAATATCTTCACAAATTATACAGGGGGAAATATCGTGAAACCGTACGATTTACTATAGTTTTAATTTTCTAATGACTTTTACCTATCTAAACACACACAGTATATAAAACATTTGTTTCAATATAGGTATATAACGAATTTTGCATTTCATTTCGTCTACTTTTATACAACAATGCAACAAAAATTAAACGCTTTTTTTTTCTTTTTTTTCTTAAGAAATAAAAGAGAACAATACGTTTAAAAATACTTATAACAATAACAGTTAAATAAGATTTATTACTGTTGGCATATCTAATATTTATTTCTTAGCACAGTTTAGTAGTTTGCTATATAATATCCGGATTTTTCTGATATAGGCTGTCTTTATAAAATATTATGACATTTATCACGTGAAGTAAAACCGTTTTTATTGAATTAGAAATGAAGCGTTTTCTTAGGAATATTTAAAATTACATTTGCATTATTTATCGATAAGAAAATATAGAATGATTTTTTTTTCTTTTACAATAAACGAAAAAAAGTACGTTTTGTGAAGATAAAAAAAACTGCTAAAATTTCATATAATTTTAAGTACGTTTTTGCAGTAAAAATAATGTTTTTTTCTCCAATTTTTACCACCAGATATGGCCGAATATTTCTAATTATATTTTATAGAACCTAAAGTAATGCATAAAAATTTAAAATTTGTTTTTACAATAAATATTCTTACATAGAAGGAATTCCACATTATATTCCATTATTGAAAACACTTTTGAAATTGAAACTACCTCTAAAGTTAACATTTAATGAATTAGAAATTAGTCAACTATAAGGGGGGAAACTTTTGTATATGTGTGCATCAAAATGATTATATTATCTTTCTTTCAGAAGATACATAAAAGAGCATTGACAGGGTACAGGTTCTTTTATTTTCAAGGCTAAATATCAGTATTTTTTTTATAGAAAAATAAATCTAGCTTAAACGCGCGAAATTTCGCCTTATTTAAGCAGATATTTTCTATAAGAAAATTCTGGTACCAAAGAATTTCTTAGACTGGAAATTCAAGGGCCGTTACGAACCCTGTATTAAGTGCTTATTAACCTTCTCGCTGCGGAACTCGAGATTTTCTCTGAGATGCCTTTTTCCGTCTAATTAATGCTACTTGATTAATCACACCAGTTACTTTTTTTTGAAAATTTTGCCTTATTTTATCGGAGCATTTTCCCGATTACATTAGAAAAAAAAACTTGTTTTGAAAAACCGGTGACAAAAGAATAAAAATTCTTAAATACACAATTTTTGAAGCTGTTTAGATAAAACAATTACGCAGCGACAGGGTTAAAATAAGAGAAATTGAGCAAGTAGCTACAATAGACTAAGAGTTACATAAGGTTAATTTAACGGTTCAGTTCACGAGCATTTATTTCTTAAAAGAGTTTGAATGATTGCCAGACGAGTACTGTCTAAATCTTATTAATTGAGAAAACTAATGTAAAACCTCATTAAGATAGTCCTTTAAAACCTTAGCAATTTAATTTCTAGTCTATTCTCAGGTGAAATGCACTAATTTGTTTTCATTAATATATATTTCGCTTAGGAAAGAATTAATTAAGGGGAAAGGGAAAAGGGCTTTTCTTTATACAATATGAAAACCTTTATCCAAATGTGACTAATACAGTTACTGCGCACGAAAATGTCTCATAATAGAAAAATCCATCCTTTTTTCTTCTCTAATCCTCGATTGCTTTTTTCTCCATCAGAGTACTTTTGATAAAACATCTCCGACCATCAATAACTTTAGGTGGCAATAGATTCCACCGCTATAGCACGTGCTGCCTTTTTGTACAAGTAGACAAAGAAAAACATTGTCAGATCCTCTTGTATAAAGAGATGTTTTATATCAGTGATAAATGTGGAAAGGGGGACTTTTTTTGTAAACAGTAAAGACGAATGTGATTTGTCATTCACCATTATGTGCCACTGTATAATATTGTTGCGGAAGTGTATTTTCTTTTTCTTTTTTTTTAAATACAATGATGGTGATCAGGATAGATAAAAAGAAAAGTTTGTAAGCATATAGAGAATAAGATTTGAAGATTAAATGTTCGCTATATAGATATCACTTAAACTCTGTCTAGAAAGAGATTTTATTTATAAGAAACAAATATTTTTAACATTAAGATCCTTTATTGTAATTATGATATTTTCCAGATTTTTTGGCAGCTTTGTTAGTTAATTAAAACTATTTATAATATAAAGGACAAACATACATGTGCGTAACGCTGATATGTCGTTCTGCGAATGGCAACACTTCACGATAAAAATCCGCTTTTTCAATTTTCGCTACTGCAGTTTTTTAAACTTTTAAACATCGCCCATTTTTTATTTTTACACCATCGTATAGGCAAAAATATTTAACTTTCAAATGCAATTTGTTTGAAAACTGTATCTTAATAGGCTGATTTATTACGGTTTATAATATAATTTTCAAGCATGAGTTTTTTTTATTTATCTCTATCGCGCGCTGGTTGCACTAGGAAACAATAATAAACTATTTGCACATAAAAAATAAAAGTTGTTCAGGATTTGTCTGTGGTTAATTTTTCACAAATAAATTAAAGCTTCATCAATCAATAAATAAAAGAATAATATAAAAAACACAAACCGAATTCAACATATATATAATCGAACAATTAATTTTTTTATAGAGCCGAATCGAGAAAATCACGTGCATTCAAATGTAATCTGTAGGAAATCGATAAGTTTTGAAACTGAGTTGCTAGGCAACTATTAAAGTAAAATAGAAAAAAATAATCTATATATTAACAACACAGGACAGTTTATAAAAACATCTTCCCTGGATTTTCTACTGAACAAATTTTACTAATTATTTTTTAATGAAAGATTTTCATTTATAGATGTGCCCGCACTAGCTATGTTTTTTTCAAATATCACCATCTTTATATTTTTTATTTAATCTGAAAAGTTCTTTATGTATTTTTTTCAAAATGGTAGCAATTGTATTACTTCCACTGTTGCAGAAAGAAATGGGTTTATTTATCTTTATTGATGCCATTTCCCTATTAACCCTTTATCTACTGACGGTACTTATAAGTACCACTCACTTTAAACTTTTATACCATAGTGAATATTACTAATATTGTAACTTTACAAAAAAACGTTCTTTTAACTCCACTTTATCCGAATACATGGCAGCAGTAGTTCTAGATTTGTTATTTTAGAGAGGAATTAGGCTATCGTTAAAGCAGTCGATGCGTTTTGTGCCGACATTTTGTACAGATTGCCACGCTCGTCTTTTCATTGCTCCAAACACAGTAAATGATATAAGATAATTGTTGGATTTTTTTTTTATGTGTTGATTATGATCTTAGAATACAATTTCTTTAGCTATTTTAGGTGAACGGTGTATGTATTTGATTTAACAGGGGAATTACTCGGTGGTACTTATAAGTATCGTCAGTACACTGGGTGTTCGAGAAAATCTTCTTGTTTACTTTTCGTCTGTGTAGTTATCCATCATTTTCATCTGCTTTAAAATGTAATTACTAACATGTAGTGTAGTAATGATGTCTCTGGTATTTCTTTTCTGTTACAATGTTATTATTTTATAGGAAATCGAAAAAGTTGTGGCACCGGCTCGTTTTTTCTATGCTAGAAATGGCATATGTAAATTCATATAATGCACATGTGGAGATGCGAGAGAACATGTTGTCCCTAGAATACTCACGTCGCATAACTAAAGGACTGCTAACAAGATTGAAACCTAAAAAAAAATTTTTTTTTAACCCTTTCAGGAGCAAAGCATTTTCAATTCTAAAGTGTTGAAATAAATGATTGGCACCGGAATTTGCCAAACGGTTTACTTGTAAATAAGAAAAAGCCTATATTTCACATACTTATTAAATCGAAAACATTTTCTGGTGCCAGTTGAAATATGTTGTAGGTTTTGTGTTACGATATTTTAGTTATAGTGTACTGACGGTACTTTAAAGTACCACTTTAATTAATTAGCTCTAAATAATTAAACTTCTCACGGGTAAGTATTTTTTTAATGTTTATCCTTTAATTTTTATTGTAGTAACTGAAAAAAAAATATTTCATGAAAAAAATTGCAGTAGATCTTAATGCCGTAGATAAAGGGTTAAAATTAAAAATAAGTTTTTAAAAATTTTTAACAGAAAATGACGTCTCACTTACAAAAAACAGGCATTTTCCCCCACAAAGCTATATTCTATTTTAATATAAGTTTTCATTCCGCTTATACGGAGTTTGAGACACTTGGCGTAATGCTTTAACCCTTTGAAGGCCGGTGATGCCGTCACGGCATCACATAATTTTAATTATGTTCATTTATTTCATATGTATTTAATTTATTACTCATTTTTAAATGTAAGTATATGATATGCAAAAGTGTATACATGCCAAAATATATGCATGTTTAGGTGTTTTATGGATATAATCTTCCAATCCGTGATATCCGCATGCAAGAATTTTTAATGGATCCAGAGAAATCTTACGCGTAATTAAACACATTTTAAGCATTTCGAAATAAATTACTTTAAATTATACTTTTAAGCGATGCTCACATAGACATCACCTGATGCGTTCCTCGTCGTAATTTGTGTAATTATAGGAATTCTTTTTGTTGGTTTGTTTTAAAATGAGCCCAAAGGATTCTGATTTCGTATACACGTTCCTTGAAAAAATGATCTTTTTAAATGTTTATGAGAAGCATATACATATTTACTTCGACCCACAAGTGCCTGAGAGATCCTGCTCTCGAAGATGATAGACGGGAAGTGCTGTCGTCGAACCCAATCGCGCCCGTCGGCCTTAATCGGCCGTCATAAATAACATAAACACCACACCTTATTTACCTGAAATATAATTTCATCATGTTTATAGTACAATGAAGTTGCTTTACACTGACCAACAAGAAATCTGTTTAGTAAGAAGTAATTTTTATATTTTAAGGATGCTAAAAAATGAACGTGGAACTGAAAAATTTCCAGCATAGCAGATTTTTAAAACTTTTCAACCCCTTAATTCTCGCTCCCGAGATATTCTCGGGCTGTGTCTTTTACTCAAATTGTTTGATTCCCACCAGTTTTATAAAATAGTGAAATTGGCTATATTTTAGTATCGTTTTTACTGTCATTAAATAAGGTGAATATTTCTTTTTCATAAAAGTGGTGCCAATAAGCAATTTGAATTTTTCAACCGTAATTTAATTCGAGCGTTAAGGGGTTAAGAACAACATATAGATAACATATGAATTTATGGTAAATATAACATATGATATATGGTAATATAACATATGAATTTTGTCTTTTAAATTTAGTAATAAAATAAAGGATTAAACGAACAACAACATAGCTGAAAAGAAATATTTCCATATTGAAAATCTTACAGTGTTAATTATTATTTGAAAAAAAAAGATAATTTTTATAAAGATAAATGGAATTGAGGTAGAACATTTATCAAGGTTTTTAAGCAAAATTACGAATGAATAATTTATTTTTACTATTTTGTTACATGTTGTATTACGTGTATCTGCAGGTGAAATCTAATGTTCGTTAATTAAACTAATTAAAAGTATAATATAATATTATCGTAACTGCTAAATAAATGACTATATAATATAAAAAAGAGAAAGGTATTAGGAAGTGTAAGTTTGGTTAGAGTAGCGATAGAAAATATTTCCTTTCTAAGTGCCCTGAAATCGGTAGGAAACTCGCAATGTGTGTTCAAAATCAGAAAGTCAAATCTATTAAAATTAGTTGAATAGTTTTACTGCTATTTTAACTAATGTTATAGCTAAATTAAAAAAATATATATATAAGCCCAATTTTAACGTGAATTAATTTCACAATAATGTCAAAGATTATAGAGCCAACTAATTTTCATCCAGCTATTGGTGTGATAAATTGGAGTTATTAGTAGGAGTTTGAAGTGAATATGACCGCAGCTACACAGACATGTATGTAATACTCTACGCACAGAATGGAATGATTCCTACATTAATTTATTATTATTTTCGTATATGAATATTCGTCTTATTAACGACAGAAATTGTCAGGTTAAATAAAGTGAAGATTACTACAGTAGTGGTATTCGAATTAGGAATCGCGCGACCTCTTTGTATAAATTCAACACATGCTTGCGTAAACATGCAATAGATTTTAGGGCGGAGACCCCCACGTCCCAACAAAAAGATCCGTTTTCCCGCCTTGAGGACAAACGCACAGATAGATACATTTATACATACAAACATCGCTGCAATATTTGCAGATAAATAAATATAGGTAATAAGCCAAAGGCAAAGACCTACCCACATTGCTTATTGAAGTGATTTCCTTGAGTGTCTGACTGTACTTAAAGGAAGGGTGGTTTTTAGTGCTCCTCTACGTATAAAATATAAAACCGAGCAGTATTACCACAGTCATTTTTTTACACTTTCTAAATAATATTCAATACATTTTTACTATGTTACTCCTTTTAAGTTTATTTAAACCCTTCCAAGGGCGGTGGTCTCGCGGCATAGCCACCTTATTTTAATTCCAAAACTGACAAATGGCATCAAAAATATTTAAAAAAAAGTTTTGCTTTTATAACGAAAATGCAAAAGAAGAGGTTTTTATTTGATAGGAAATTCGTTTGAAAATTCTGGTGTCAGTAAAATATTTCATCATTTTATGAACAGAATCTTTCTACCCTGAAAGGGTTAAGTTATGGTAGAAAAATAATATAGTCGCCTATGGAAACCCTAATAACGGCAAATATTGTAGAATAGCTTGATAAGTACGTTACATAGCTGCCAACTTTTACGCTTTTTTCTTACCACTAAAATTTTGCAGTAAATATTGTCTTACTTAATCGTCAAAATCTCCCGATTAGACAAGGGGAAAATATCTATTAAATTTTAGTGGTAGGAAAAAAGCGTAAAGGTTGCCAGCTATGACGTTAATAATATATAAAGTTTGTAACTAATTTAATTGGCAGTCACCTGAATTCGTTTTCACAAAATCGGTACTATCCTATTACAGGCCTCAGAGTTATCTTCTTTTTTTTTTTTTCTTTTTGGACTTAGTAATTTTTTTAAATTATTTTTGTACTAGAGTACTACTACAATTACAGGATAAAGTGGGTTTAGATTTCCAAATATGAAAATTTTTATAAGGATGTACTGGTGGTGTGGGGCAAAGCGATATAAGTAAGCGTCCTATCTTAAATGGGAGAAATAACCGCAAGATTAAAAGCGAGGTCACATCAATCAAGGTCATGTGCCACCTAGCGGACGGAGTGTGAACTACAGGTAGATACGTAACTGTTTTCTTACTCTCACCACTAAAATTGTAAAGTTTATTTCAACTTGATTAATAAGTGAAGTGCCTTTGACAAGGTAAAGAAAACTTCGTGGTGTCAAGTGCATCTGGATGCCCCTCTCGCTACGCCACTATTTTGCACTAAATGTGGCAAACAAAATTCATTTCCATGAGTGACTAAAGATTTAGAAAATACGCGCCACACTAAAAGCCCGCGTATGTGAATTATCACTCCGTCCACAAGGTGGCGCAACTGTGTTAATTTACGCCTGATTCCAGCATTAAGTTAGTTCGCTTACTTATAACGCTTTGGGTGTGGGGCCTCAGATGAGGGCGGTAGCGTGGCGTGAACTCCTCAGAGACGTGATGACAAAGGTTTTAGTAAGATGAAAAATTGAAGGTTTTATTCTCGTAAAAACAACAAGAAATCTTGGCTAAATACAATGTCAACACTGACACAATAAATACTTATGAAATTAATTTGATGAAACAAAGTTTTATAAGGTAGGAATATCTAATAAAAGTCCTTGACCGGATAACAAATCAGAGTCCAGATTAGTTATATTCAAGAGTCTCTGGGAAACACTATGGTCCCTTCTAAGTAAATAAATGTCCGTTAAAGGTGCGGACTAACAGTCGTCCGTGCGTTCAGCTTTTCTGCTGATGCTCCCAGCTGCAGCTCAGCTGATCGGCTATTGTTGCCGTAGAGAGAAACAAGTCTCCTCTCTTTTTCGGAGCGACCTCCGAAAGATAATCCCGTGAAAAGCCTGGAGAGAAACTTTTCTCTCCTTCAGGTTGAAGAACCTCTTTTCCCGTTTAGCTTCTGCTAAACTCTTCTAAAAGTCATCTAACCCTCCTGATCTCCTCAGAGATCTCGTATATATCATTCATTTCTCTCTCGGAAAACAATGCTAGTTTTCAACATCCGCTGTCATTGGTTCGCCCGTCAAGACCCTTTTGACAGCCGACCTTCTAGTGGCTGGTCGGGGGCCCTTCCCCCCTTTTTGCACACGAAACTCTCCTGTCAAAGTATGCAATGTCAAGAAGCACTTACCGGCATATTTCGGTGTTACAAAGTGGGAACCAGGTGGTCCTCCTTTTATGTACTATGTTCCAAAGTGTCATCTTCGTAAGATCGATCGCACTGAAGTTATTTACTTTTATGTTACCGGCAAACTCTGAGACTTAGACGAATTTTCTAGTGTCACTCCCGAATACATGGAATTTCCATAGGTCGTGATTCTGTAGCATTTATGAGGGTTTTTATATGTGGAAATTGTGAAAAGGCTAAGTTTCCACAGTGGTAATTTTTTTTATTTGGTGTCTTATATAAGAGAACGATGCCAGGTCTTGTCAAATTCCAATAGATATCGTCGGTACCACGTCAAGCTATCCAATATAAAAACAGCGTTGATAGTGGGGTGTTTTTATTAATTCAGATTTCTTCATTGGCACCACTCTTTTGAAATTGTAAAAATCACCTTATTTAATGAGATATTAATTAAGGCGAAAACAAGAGGAATTTTCAAGGTGGTGCCAATCAAGAAATCTGAATATTTAAGAAGTAGTCCACAGGAAACATTGTTTTCATTCTTGACAGTTTGGCATGGTACCGACTATATCTCAGGTAACGTGTGCTTTGCAATATTTGTCAATCCATCAAAAGTGATCGGATTGTATCTTGAACAAAATATAAAGGAATTAACACCGTACATTTAAATCCAGCAGATCATTAAATTACTTAAAAAGTGGATCATGAAATATTTCTGGTTTCAGTTTTAAATTAACTTTCTTGTATTAATTTATTTTGGACTTTATAGAACTTTAAAACAATATTTTCCCTAACTGAAAAAACCTAAGAATTTCCATAAAAAAACCTTCCGAATGTCAATTATCCATTCAAATAAATAGCGATTTCAATGATGGGTGACAAGTACTTCACAAAAATAGTTAGATGATGAATTTAATTGCGTATGTTGTTGCTAATTTATTTTCTAAAATAAGTAGTAGATATCCCAGTTTAGACCTTCGCCAACATAGCTCAGTTCTGGAGCTTATTTAGTCTTTTGGAGTGAAAAATATTGAAAATTAGGAGATGGTGCAAAGTTACACAGCATGGTTAAAAGTTACCCTGAATGACTGTATTTAAAAAAACTTTAATTATAATGTACGTCAAAATTTAGTCGTATACTTAATATACTACATTTCTAGTAAATACGTTTAGCACATGAGACATACTAAGTAAACTACAAGGCACCTTGAAGGAATATCACTGTAAATACTATATTTAACCCCTTGAGGGGCGGTAGTATTTTTATGAAACCACTTAATTTTAATTCCCAAATGCAACAATCGCACCAGAATTTTTGTAAAACAAATTTCGGTTTATTATATATGCGAAATATAGCTTTTTCTTATTTATAAATACATTTGCTTCAAACTTCCGGTGTCAATCATTAATTTCAAGACTTTAGCAATGAAATAGCTTTGCCCCTGAAAGGGTTAAATAAGCTTTAATTATAATATACGTCAAAATTTAGTCGTATAAGGTTACGTGGCCCAACTGGGCCATGATTTTGCAATGTGACTCTGGAGATTCTGGCAATTCAGCTTCAAAAAGCTAATGTTCATTTGAATTAAAGTCTGAACTTTTGTAAATGTGTTCGGTTAGGTTCCCTCTATCAGATAGAAATGCTCAAAATTACATTTTAATATTTAAAAATAAAAAATATGCATATTTCATCTTCCTTTCCTGGGTCCATTTGCCCATAAAAATGGGGTAAGTGGACCAAGAGGGTCTATGTTCCACATGTGTTAATTTTTTTCTATATGGCATATGAAGTCCTATTTGAAAAAATGTAAACAACTTAAAAATATTTAAATCAGACAGATTATGTAAATTATATATCATCTAATAAGCGTTGTAAGGGAAACCTTTGCTGTCAATGGGTCTAAACTAAAAGAAAGCACTAAAAGTGAAATTATTAGATTTATTTATACCTAAAACTTAAAAATTAAGTAAGTACTTATGTACTTTAGTGTAGGTAATAAGTATAAAAGTTACATGGGTATTTTAAGGAAAAAAATAACAAGTTAAATCTATGAACAAACGGCTACGTATGTACTTAAGTACATCATCTGTATCGTACGATTTCACGCTTTCAGGGGCAAGGTACGTCTATTCGTAAAATGTTGAAATAATTTAATGACACCAGTATTTACAAGAGCATTTATTTGTAAACAAGTAAAAGTACATTTTCGCGTACTTCATAAAGGTGAAATTTTCATTATAAAATTCCGTTGCCAATGGGGAAATTAGGGATTAACATTATGTGATGCCATAACGGCATCACCGCCCTTCAAGGGCGTTGGGCGTAAATTTGGTTTGATGCCACCGAATATGCTTTTTTTTAATTTTATTACATAATTTTAATAAGGTGTTCTATAATTTTCTTTATTGTGAGTAAAAAACAATGGAGAAATTTATTTCTAGTAGTAAGAGAAACTCAAAAAAATTATTTATAACTATTGGGGTAACTGGATCCAACATGGTCCAGCTACCCCTGATATATGTCCCAGTTACACCGTTCTTGAAAAATGTATGGGATAACTGGGACACCGGTGTTACATTTGAAGTAATTATGTACAGATACCTAATAAAATTAATGTAGTTATATGCCTAATCTTTAGAAAAAAAAATGATTGTGTAATAAAAGTACTTACAGTATTTTAACAAAAAGAACACGAAACTATATGACACAATCTTTGACTAATTTTTAAGCGTAAAAGCATACTATTGATGGACTGAATATTAAATTAAATTGGAATTGAAATAAGTTTTCAATTTGGCGATAAATTATTTTTATGACTTATAAGCAACGGTAGCTTTTATACTATCAGTTCGCCGTTGAAGGGGTTAATAGCAGAAAACTGAAATTAACCCTAGAACTACTGGAAATTTTACTCAAGTTTTATAAAAACATTCTACACCAGAATTTTTACTTAAAACTATTTAATTTGTTTATTTAACTTATTATTGTCTGATTTATACATTTAGTTTGTTTTGAAGAAATTTCTGGTTTGAATAAATATTTTGAATGTACATGTCGGGTCCAATGGACCCGTCTGGTAGACGGAAGGTTAAATAAATGGAATAATAGTATTTCGTGAAATCATCTAGCTAATAGCTGTTCCTTTTTATTTACCCATCATACGTAGTATAGGGTAAGTCTTGTAATTGTTTTAAAAATCGAAAACAATTTTTGACGGATTTACACGTTTCAGACACTGGAGATTCCGAAAAACATATTTTTTAGAAGAAAAAAAAATTTTGCCGTCCGTCTGGTTGTGTCTGTGTCTGTAAACGCTCTATCTCCCGAACAAATTGAGATAGAGACTTGAAATTCGGTGTGTACTTAGGGAATAATAATGGCAAGAAGCCTATTGAATATCAGTAACCTCGATTATCCGGAACTATTTTTTTTGGACTCTTGAAATATTCTTTCTGATAAAAGGTATACAGACATTTTCTAAATTGTTTATTTGAAGGGGTTAATATAAAAGACAATAAGAAAACTTAAATTTTGCATCATGAATGAACTCGATCGGATAATTAGTTGCTGAGATATCTGTAATTCTATTTTTCACACTCTTCGATTTTTCATGACCCTGTATTTCATTCAAATTTCAATTCAAAGATATATTTTAATTGGAAATGAGACGCTTAATCCGACGCAGTAAACTGTTAGTAAATAGGATTATAATTTTTCGAGTTATAAAGATGTTTCTTTTACGCAATTCAGTAGTACTACTCGATTATTCCGCCGCCCAAAAAACTATCGCCAAACTATAAGATAATGGCTTATCGTAAATGTCAAGCATTTAATGCCTCTCCACACCTATAACGGGGTTAACCATAGGGGGGATCCTGTTCTGTCGCCAAATACCACCAAATTCGATGCCAACTTGGTGGTATATCGCCAAATTTGGCGACCAAAATGAGCCGCAAAAAGTGACGCCAAATTGGCAGTATCTCTAATATTTCGTTAAATTCCCGTAGACTCCCATAGTAAACCAAATGCGTTAACTTGCTTACAGAAAATCAACAAATTGAGGTATTTTAATGCAACAAAAAGTATTATTAGCTTAAGGGGTTATATTAATTATATTTAAGGGAGTCCAAATAAATTAAATTATGAATAAAAGTAACATGGTACAATGCTTAGCAAATATCACATGTTTTATTTTCATATTTTATATTATTTATATCAATGATGGATAAGTATTACGGTGGCCCCCAACGAGTAGTTTAGTTACCACCTATTTCTGGGTAATATTTGCTTTATTTAAGCGCAAGATTTTGAACATCTTCTATCTTCATAAACTACTAATCGTACCTTGGAAATTATGTGTTACAACTACATATCGTTTGCAATGATGTGCTGACAGAATTGACGATTAACCAAACATTATTGAGAAAAAAATATTGTTGTCATTTTCGTTAATTTCTGAACTACACAAAGAGATTGCGTAAGAAAAATAGCGCATAAATCGATCTCCCACCACAAAGTAACGTTCAAAAAAATAGTTTTAAATTGACACCGGAAAAAAGATTTCAAAATATTTATACATTATAAATGTTTTTTTTTTCCGCCGACTATCAAGAATAGTCTGCATTCTGTTTATTCACGTAATCATACTGTTTTCAATGGCGGCATGCACAAACGTTTTTGGGAAACTCGACGACAAAGGTGGTAAGAGAAGAATTATGATTTTCTAAAAGCACTTTTTGAACTATTCTTGATCGACAAAAATTACAATAATTCAGTGTCTGAATTATTGTATCTGTGTCATGAAAATAAAACATGTGATATTTGCTAAGCATTGTATTGTGTCTGTGAAGCTTCCTTTATCAATTACAATTTCTGTGAGGACAAGGATTTTTTTCAAGTAGTAATTTAATAGATGGTAGAGGACGAATGTTTCACTTCATTCTTATGATTAACTCAACCTTTTTTTTGAGGCATACCAACTTAATCCATTCAGCTCTTCATTTGCAACCGAAACATAAAGAAAATAATTAAAATTGTGTTATTCCACGAGTTTCGTTTACAATCTGCGTTTTTCTGTTATCATAAACGTGATAATCCAGATTCACTTTAAAAAAAGTTTTTTGCCTCTTAAGAAAAAAAAAAACATTGGTTAATTTTACGTCAATAAAGACTACAGTTATGTTAAATTCTGATATATTATTCAATACTTGAAATTTGCATAGCTTGGGAACAGAGGTTGTGCAGATTTTCCCTGTTTTGTTTACATTTTTCAAACAGCAATTTCATTGTTATTCTAATGAATCAAAAATGTATTGAGTACTTACAATAAATTTCAATACCTGAAATAATAAAGTGATAGGGCACAGTAAAGAAAAGTAAGGAAAAATGGTTAAATTATTAAAAGTAAAGGTCAAATGAATAAATAAGTGAAAAAATAATTATACATGATAATGAGATTATTATTTTTTTATTTGACAAAATTCGCATCATAAAAATAACAATTTACACACAAAAAAAAAACATAAAGTGGCAAAGTTTTATTTCATGTTCACCACTGATAAATACATAAATGTTTTTGGAAAAAAGAAAAAGGTAGTAATTGCCTCCGATATTAGTACTATAATTTTTTTTAATATATGCTTTCTTCATTAAAAAAACATGAGTTACGCCATTTCAGTCTTAACTACATATTAAAACGCCTACGAATTATATATAAAAAAAATTCATTGTTTATGTCTTTTATATGTATATATTTCTGTTATGTATCACTTTGGTTTATTTATGTTTGTGTTTACATTTTGTTTATATTTTATTTTACATACATTATGTTCACATGAACGTATGCTTGTTTTTAGCGCGGACAACATTGTTAACCTACCTAAATCATATATTTATTTATTTATTTAGAAAATTAAAATTATTAATGTTTAGATCGTTCCACGATTTGGACATGGTTACTAAATAATCTTTTTGGGTACATTTGCTGGAAAGAAAACTTTGCAAAATACATAAAAGTGCGTAAGATCACAGAAGAATTACTTTTGAAATAAATAAAAGAAGTTTTACTATTAATTTTAAAGCATATTTTTAAATAAGCATGTCCGAAATTTCATAACGATCGCAGCGGCGCCATTTTGTGTCGATCGTGCACACGTAGATTGAGCATGCTTCTAGTCAAGTTATATTATTACACGTACTAAATACGCTTTATTTGTAAAAAAACACGAAATTATTTACGATAAAACATTATCACGAATATCTTTTTATACATTTCAGAACATCAAATCATCTTTAAAAATAATTTAACGAAAAAAAAATCGGCGTTTCGATTGTTACGCGATTCGGATATTCCATATTTCTTATTTGAGAAAAGTGCATTTATTGCAAAAATATCTTATGAAAATACTCACAAATACTTTAAAATGATTTTTAAATGATTTTAATGTTAGATAAAAGAGTTTAAAGCACTTACTTGATGTATTTTTCATGGAAATAACAGCTTTGTTACGATGCTTACTTTTGCACATAAAAAAATACAGAAGAATTCTTTCTGGAATAGTCCTTCTATTTTCAAAAAGCAATAAATTAGACTGCTATCTGTTAACTAAATTATAAAACAATCAACCGTTTCCTTTATGCATTCATTGTTTACCATTAAAACCACCTGGTAACAAGTTAAAACTCTTTTTGTTGATGGTACATTGGAAAAGTTATCGTTATGAATGTCCAATATTGGCCTCTTTAACATAAAACAATAAAATTTTAAGAAATTTATACAAAGCTTTTAAAATAAATTATGCCATTTTATGTCTCTGAACAGAATTAAAAACTCAATGTAAAAAAATAAAATAAAGTTAATGATAATTGAATTTGTTTATTTAAAAACTTAAATTTATGATGTGCGTCCAGTGCCCACCATTTGAAAACATCCCATATATTTTAGGGGTGATGCATACATACAATCTTGCGCTTAAAAATAGCCAGTCCCAATTCTGGATAAACAAGGCGACGGTAAAATGGTGATTCTTCCGCTGCGTTAAGTATTTAGGATAAATGTTTCCTCTCTGTAAACATGCTGCATGAAGAAGAGAATGGCTTGATCAATAGCTTACTCTTGCCCCGGACAACGTCCCAGGCGAGACCGCTAATTTATAGTAAAGTTCTCAGTGTATTAAAATGTTGTATTGTCATCGAAAACAATATCCTTCAACATAAATTTTATAGTTCTAACGCATCAAAAAGTGAGTTAAAAGTCGATTACAATATACCATCTTTACTATTTAGAAACCATCTGAGTTAAATAAAAGATATGTTTCAGATGCATCCAATAGATTATCTATCTATACTAATCTATCTATACTAATCTATACTAATTTTATAAACAGGTAAAAATTGTTTACTTGTAGGAGGTAAGCACTGGAACTACCGAACCGATTCCAAAAGCAATGGTATCAAAATGGTGTTTGTCCAACTTAGAACATAGGCTGTATCTTATGTCCGTGCCACTAGGAGCAAAAAACGTTCTAAAAATTCGATTTTTGTGTTACTGTAGGGTCTAGAAACATGAAATTTGGAATGATAGTTACTTATAAGATACTAATGATCTCTAAGGACATTTCCTAAAAAAAATCGAAATTAAAAAAAGTGTAAAAATGCGCGAAAAGCGTTCTAAAAAACGTTCTAAATGGCAATTTTTACGCAATCTCAAGAAGTACCAAACCGATTTAAAAAGTAATGGTGTCAAAATAATGGTGACAGCCCGTTCTCCAACATAGGCTATATTTTATGCCGGTGCCACTACCCCTAAAGGGGGTGCAAGAGCAAAAAAAACGTTCGAAATTTCGATTTTTGTGTAACTGAAGGGCCTAGATACATATCATTTGGCATGGTAGTTACTTATTATATATAAATTATCTCTAAGAACATTTCTTAAAAAAATCGAAATTTAAAAGGGGTGAAAATGCGCAAAAAGCGTTCTAAAGAACTTTCTAAATGGCGATTTTTACGAACTCTCAAGAAGTACCAAACCGATTTCAAAGTGATGGTGACAACCCTTGCTCCAATATAGCTTACATTTTCATAGCTGCCAACTCTTCCGCTTTTTCAGACCACAAAAATTTAACAAAAATTTTTGCCTTATTTAATCGGCAGATTACGGCCATTTAAAAAGGTAAAATTTACTATGAATTTTTTGTGATCTGAAAAAGCGTAAGATGTTGGCAGCTATGCATTTTATGTCGGTACCATTAACCCCCCCCCCCCCCCGAAGGGGGTGCAGGAGCACAAAAAGTTCGAAAATGCGATTTTTGTGTTACTGAAGGCCTAGAAACATGAAATTTGGTATGGTAGTTACTTATAAGATATAAATGATCTTTAAGAACATTTCTTTAAAAATTTAAATGGGGTGAAAATGTGCGAAAATTCTTCTAAAAAACGTTATAAATGGCGATTTCTACGCAATCTCAGAAATCACTCAAATGATTTCAAAATTAATGGTTGGAAATTGATGATGACAGATCTTGCTTCGATATAGGATCTACTTCATTTCAGCGTCACTCCCACCTTGCGGTTGCATTTTAAAAAACTTTCTAAATTGTGATTCTTTTTTATACTGGAGCTGCTGGTAACTTGATATTTGGCATGGTAATTACTTTTGAGATGTAAATGTTCTCTGAGAAGAGTTCTTAAAAATTAAAAATTTAATGGGGTGAAAATAAACGAAAAGCGTTATAAAAACGTTCTAAACAACGATTTATACGCAATCTCAGACAATATAAACCGATTAAAGAAGTAATTGTTTCAAATGGATGGTGACAGTCCCCGCTCCAATATAGCCTATATTTTACACTGTTGTCACTACCACCTAGGGCAGCGTTGGCGAACCTTTTTATAGTCGTGTGCCAATTTTTTTCAAAAAAATATTTTACATGACCTTGACGTGCCAACTATAAAGCAAATTTAGTGGATTGAAAAATAATGAATCAAAACTACTTGAGAATTACTTATTAAGATTTTTTTCTAATACGCGTAACATACATGTAAGTATTACACTGTAATAATTATAGAAACACTTAAAATTTAGAAATTAATGCAAAAAATAATGTGATTAATTGTGTTGTATTTTGGATGAAAAATAATTAATGTCATTTTAATGATCAGTTTATTTTAACAGAATGCAAACTAAAATGGATTTATCTGACAACTGCTCTCTATTTGATTTTTTATATTATTTGTTTGAGAAAATAATGACTCACAGGTATAAATAGTAGAAAAAATTATTAAAATTAAAAAAAAAAGCTTATATTTAAATAGTTCTCAAATTTATTTTCAATTTGCCATAATTTACCATCGGTATTTTTATCAATACATATAATAATCTTTCCTTTTTGCTAGTTTTCAAATATTTTCTTTGTTTGATAAATTTTCGAACTATATTGAATAAGATTGAAATTAATCGAATTTAGAATCACATTAGGTCGTCTAAGTTCGTGTATTTTGTGTAAAAGCACTGTATATTGATTTAAAGATATAATCAACGCCGCGCCGTGCCAAAATTATTCTTTCGCGTACCAAAAGTGGCACGCGTGCCATAGGTTCGCCGACCCTGACCTAGGGATTACAGGAGCAAAAAATGTTCTAAATTGCATTTTTTGTGTTAAAGAGGATGTCTAACATTTTAAATTTGGAATGGTAATTACTTCAAAGATGCAAATGCTTTCGAAGAATTGTCGAAAAATTCCAAATTTAAAAGTGTGAAGTGAGCGAAAAGCGTTCTATAAGAATTCTAAATTACGATTTTTATGCAATCGTATAAAATACGAAACCGATTTCAAACATAATGGTTGCAAATTGATGGTGATGGAACCTGCTCAGGCATAAGCTGTATTTTATGTCGGTGCCACAATCCCTAGAGGGTTGCAGGAGCAAAAATACTACCTAAATTGCGATTTCTGCGGCACTGAAGAGTCTAGAAATTTTAAATATAGCACGGTACTTACTTATAAAATATAATTACCTGTAAGAACAGTCGAAAATACATTCGAAATTAAAAAGGTGTTAAGCGAAGGGAAGGAGTGAAAAGCATTCTAAAAGTGTCCTAAATTACGATTTCTATGGAATCTCAGGAAATAATAAACCGATTACAGAAGTTATTGGTTGCGAATAAAGAGTGATAGTCCCTGATCCTATGCGGGCTATATTTTATGCAAGTGTCACTTCCACCTGGTTGGCATAAACAACAAGGAAGCCTTTAAAAGCATCTAAATTCCGTTTTCTATAGAATATTACGAAATACCAACCAATTTCAAGGTTAATGTTGGCAAATGAGTGGTGACAGTCTCTGTTTCAACATTTTTCGAGACATTCTATTTCAACTCTGTTTCGGCAATTTATGTTGCCTCCACTGACACCAGAGAGGTGGTAGGCTGTTAGACGAGAAGCTTTCAGTTTGACACGATGGTTAATTTTAAGATGTAAATGTGTTAAGATGGTTTCTAAGAAATTCAAAACTTCAAATGAATACTGAAATGAGCATAAAAGTCTCAAAATACTTTCTAAATTATCATTTATTTGGAATTAGTTTTAGTTCTTCTTATTAATTAAAATCCCTTTCTGTCTATTGCACTTTTATGAAGTTTATTCAAACTGTTTCTTAATTTGTAATTTTTGAAATTTTCCAAAAAGTAATCTTCTAATAAAAAATAGTCATGCAAATATCACTTGACATATTTCAACTATTACGCGAGCAAAGCCGCGGGGTTTGCTATTATTATTATATAAAGTTATATTACCAGACAGGCGTCTCACTAGGTTCGATATTTTAATAGCACTTTTAGAAAGAAAGATTTTCTTTTTTAGATTCTTCATACGAATTTTGCAGAAAACTACGCGGATGGTCAATTTTGTTATTACATGCTGTAAATTTTTTTGAGTAGTACTGACATTCAAAAATGGGCCAAGAGGAGCAACATACTATAAATTCGTTACTTTTTTGTATTTATGTTCTTTTAGATACTAATGTTTTTGAAGACTGCAGTTGGAAGAATAAATATCTCCAAGCTTTAAAATATCTGGTGCTAATCCCTTTACATACATTCCCTGATAAAAACAATAACAGGGTTCGTACGGATACCGTTATTTTCAAGGCCCAATACCAGATTTTTTTTTTTTTTTTTTTTAATAGAAAATAAATCTAGTTTAAACGGGCGAAATTTCGCCTTATTTCAGGAGAGATTTTCCGTAAGAGAATACTGGTACAGAAGAATTTCTTAATCATGAAATTAAAGCACTCGTACGAACCCTTAATAAAATATATTTCAATACATTGTTTTTTTACATTAAGTGAAATGAAATGTGACAAACGTTGTCAATAATATGTTTGAACGTTTAAAACCTCAGCTCAAACATTTTGTTTTGTCATATATAATTTACATTTAAAAGGACATTCGCTTTTTACGCGTTTAAATGTGAAATGGAATTTTTCTGCTTAAAAAAAACGTTCAACGCTAACATTAACAACTAACATTTCATAAAATACTTTTAAGGGTTTAAAAAGAAAAAAAAAATGTATGTGAAGAAAATCCTTAAATTTTATTGGAATAATCTCTAATTTATCACATTTGAGAATCGAAAATTATATCCTGGGGAATGGAACTGATTTGAAAAGAAATTCTATGGATAAATCGAGACAAAATTTAGAAATTTTTTGTTTGACATCTATTAGCGTGTACCTAAATTTTTAATTTTAAAAACCAAATAATTCGTTTTACTGTTGAAAGTTGCTTTCTATTTGGTTACAAAAATTGTCTTTATTGTTAGAAAAAATATTTTTATAAAATTAAAGATTTTTTTTCTTAGATTTATTTGTTTTTTAAAAGGATATGTAGTAAGTAACAAAAATCTAGCAATATATAATAAGAGGATGGCTATCAAAACTATCAGCTAAATGTAAACGGAACGTTATTATAAAGGCGGTTCAAGATTGTGCTTATTCGGTTACGATTCAGCTGAATTACCAGCATTTTTATATACAATCGTGGAAAAAAAGTAAACACCCCCTGCTAACTCCTCAACAAACTATCGTAGAAGAAAGTTATTGGTACCGAACGATTGGAAATAAAGTCTACTTTTAAATGATGTATATAAAATATGTTTAGGTGACATCTACTTATCAAAACGAATCCAAACTTTATTTTTTTCAATGGCAATACCCAATTTTAACAAGATATTTCCACTCTTCGGTTCCAACTATGCCTAGGCACCAAATATCAAGCCATTTGAATGATAAGTTTTTTTGAGTTATAAACATTCAAAATTGAGTGCTTCTAATGTTAAATTACATTTTCAGATTTTTATTAATATCTCCTGAAATTGTAGATTTAATATGAATCAGATTGCATTTTGTGTAGCAATAATACTAATATACCCAAACATAAATACGGAAGTTATGAAATTAATATTCGAAAACATTATGAATTTCAACATATAATTTCAACCTATATAATTTCAACGAATAATTTCAACCTATAATTTAGACTTCTTAAGTCCTGGTTTATGGAAGTCCAAAATTTTACATTTTTATTCCAAGTAGTTTTCAAATCATGCTTAAAAAACGGAAAATGATGGTTTAAGGGGCTATGATAGAAGTGATTCTCTATTATTGCAGTCGTTAATGACTGCTTGAGTGGCGCTTAAGATGCCTTGATCAAGAAGAGGACTCTGTCGGTCAACAATTGAGTATCAAACAGCCCCTAAAATGCGCTTATTTTAAATTAAATAATTTCTCGGAAATTTATTGGACGAATTGCATAAAAATTTGTTTTTATGCTAATTGAAGGGTGTAGAATTCATTTATGCTGTCAGAATTGTGTACTGCTATTGAAAAAAAACAAAGTTATGTTTCGTTTTAATATGTAGATGGCCCTAAGCAAATTTTATATACATCATTTAAAAGTAGACTTTATTACCAATCGTGTGGTGTCAGTAACGTTCTTCTACGATAATTTTTTGCAGAGTTAGTAAGGGGTGTTTACTTTTTTTCCCCATGACTGTAGAAAACACGTGTTGTATAATCGCGCAATTTCAAAATGAGAGTTTTTCTCTAAGCAAATACTGGTGTTTATCTGACCTAAAGATTAGTGAAATTCCCTGAACTGTAAGAACCCTGTCTATCTGAATAATGCTCCATGGAAAACGATAACTCATTAACTACCGGTAAAATTATATCACTGCATTTGTTTGGTATTGGAAACTCGCTCTCGGAATGGTTACAGTTCTTTTGTTTAGCACTTGTCGTGGGAACCGCCTCTCTCTCTACGGAGGGGAGGTCTGGTGTGGCTAGGGTATCCGGTTTTTCACCGTATTTTAATTCTTTTTCGTATTTACAGGATATAAAAATAGTCACCAGTGGCAGCCCTGGGTAGGTTTCGTGTGCTCAAAGCGATATAAGTCAGCGTAGAAATTGGAATCGATTAAACTGGTACAATACTGGAATCGACCTTAAATTAACACAGTTGCGCAATCTTGTGGACGGGGCACCGCCCCCTGAATACTAGGCCTGAGCGCTGACACAAAAATGACACAAAAATGGCGGCTGCCGAAGGCGGATTTTTTTTTAGCGTAGGTACGGTCCCTTAAATATTGACACCAATATTTTATAAAAGATTTCTCTACCTTGTTTATTCTCAGAAAAATGAAGCGGAAAAAACTGAAAAAAAATTCTTGGTAGGAATATTTAAGGGGCCGTACACACGCTGAAAAAAAATCCGCCTTCAGCAGCCGCCATTTTTGTTCAGCGCTCAGGCCTAGTATTCAGGGGGCGGTGGGACGGTGTGATAATCCATATACGCGGTCTTTTAGTGTGACGTCATATATGACACGATATCTAGTATCTGCGTATATTTCCTAAATCTTTAGTCATTCAAGGAACTGGATTTTGTTTACCACAAATGTTGGAAAATAATAACGTAGCGAGAGCGACGGCCAGACGCACTTGACATCACGAAGTTTTCTTCGCCTTGTCTGTGACATTTCAGCTATTAATCAAGGTGAAAAAAACTTTACAATTTTAGTGGTGTGCAGTGGTGTAGTCGTAAAAAAAGCAGAGGGTAAACGCTCTAAGCAGAGGGTATACGCTCAAGGCAGAGCGTATACCCTAGAGTGTATAAACTATAGCTTTCTTGAGAAACAGAGGGTATACGGTGTTCCTTGAAAAAATCCAGAAGGTATACGGCGTATACCCCCGTATAGCCTCCACTACATCCCTGGTGGTGTGAAGTAAGAAAACAGTTAGGCATCTTCCTGTGGTTTAACCCCGTCCGTTACGTGGCGTCTGAGATTGATTGATGTGACCTCGCTTTTAATCTTGCGGTTACTTCTCCCATTTAAGATAGGACGCTTACTTATATCGCTTTGTTGTGTGCTTGGAACTTGCTGTGAAATTTCTGAATTGAATTAATTTAAAAATTATTTCATACAACGCACCATGGAGCCAGTTTGGCCTCCATTTTTATCCAGAAATTCCGACAGCAAACCGGAACTTTTTGACGAAGAATTTTTACTTTAAGTAATGAAGGAAATGTCTGTCATTAAATAAATCTGAAAATACTTTTTGGTTTTTCTGATGCGAATCCGAATTTTCTGACTGAAACAGTTGACTGAACTGGGAACTACGAATAAAGAGGAATTGCCATGTCTTCAAAATGGCGAAACTCAAATTTTAACCTGTTTTACTGGAACTGATTACTGCACGACCAACGACATACAAGGCCAATTAATGACATTTAAAACATTCGATGTTCTTCACACGAAAATTGCCACTAAAAGATGAGCGCGCTGCATTGTTCCAATCACCGTGTAAAGACAACCCATTCCGTGTGACCTTTTAAACGTCATGAACTGGCCTTGTATGTCGTTGGTCGCGATTACTGCCGCAGAGCTAGAAGATACTTATTAGAGAAAAATAGCTCTCATGCTTAGAATAAAGAAATTCTGTAACTCTTATTTTTTTTTGACCCATTAACGACGAACCTCTTTTTCACTTATTTTAATTCTTCGACACCAGTTTTTTCCACATTGTAATTTTAAATTATTTAATCGCTCAAAATTTGAGATTAGAAAATGTGAAATTTTTTCAATTAAAATACTGGTATTCAAATTTAAATACTTATTCGCCTTACATGGTCAGTTTTCTTACTAACCGGTTTTACTGAGTTAAAATAAGGGGATTACCACAAAGTGGGGGAAATGACAATTTTGTGATCAACTTGTTTCAAATAATCTCTCTATTCTAAAATAAGTAACTACCGCTGTCACCGCCGCCGGTTTTGAATTTTTTGTGACCGGAGGTCTTTCTTCGTTAATATTAAGAAAACTAATGCATACAAAAAATATGAAAATCGGTAGTTTTATACAGAAATGTTTGATAAACACGCTGATGCAGACAGTTTTCAAATCGAAGAATTATTTTAAGAGATATTTAACGCTAAAGTTGGACAAAGTCGTTCCACTAAAAAAGTTTTATAGGAGCAAAAACTATACATGGGAATTTAATCATTTTTAGATCATTGTATACGCTTGAAGTTCCCGGTGTGCAGACTGTATTAAGTTTTTTAATTTGACTCATTTTTTGAGGTTTTATTTCTATTTTAAATTCAAATTTTCAGCATTTCTAGAGATATTTTTTACATTATTTTAGAAAATGGTATTAATTTATACTGTTGCCAAATGTATAAACAGTGCAAACAATAATGTTTGCTTGAATTAAAAATTTATTTACACGTGACTATTATAAACAGAAAAAATCATTTGGAATTAGAATTAAATAATTATGTACAAAAAGCAGGAACTTATTAAAAATTACGTCATAAAAAGTATACACGTGGATTTTAAAAGAGAAAGGATATTGTAAAATAATAAATTCATTAACATGCGTT
This sequence comes from Maratus speciosus, assembly GCA_963932465.1. Lineage (NCBI taxonomy): Eukaryota > Metazoa > Arthropoda > Arachnida > Araneae > Salticidae > Maratus > Maratus speciosus. The sequence goes on from OZ010788.1 coordinate 661,741,006, forward strand.
AGAAGTCTTAAATAGGAGAAACTACGTCATATTTACGTCACATTACAGTTATTACATAAAATGAACACAAAATATTGCAAAACAGTTTAAATTTAGAAATTGCGCTAGACATTTATTTGATATTTTGAGAGGATCTTTTCAACTATTTTTGTTAGGAAAGCGCAAATAATATTTCATTTCTAACAAAAGTATTTTCACGTGAATATTTAAAAGAGAAAGAATAGCTTAGTCAAAATTATGTCAGATTAAAAACGATTAATTTAAAATGTCTCATTTAAAAGAACTTTCTTTTCGTTTAAATAAAAACATACATTTATTTTACTTAAATAGGTGTCACAAATAAAAATCAAAATATGTTGAGATGTTTCGGTTGAATACAGTGGTGGAAAATTGGCGCAGAGGAGGAGCCTAATGACACCACTAATATTTTATAGTATTATTCCCTTTAATAAAAACTCAGAAATTCTGTCATTAGATAAGCCGAAAAATACTACTAAAATTTAGTGATGTCAATAGGCTCCTCCTCTGCGCCAATTTTCCACCACTGTTCAATAGTAAAAACCGTATTCATAACACACACATAATCAATAGAAATGAATGACACTGGGTACCAAAAAATAATCTAAAATCCAAAAAAAACATAAAAAATGCAAACACTGCGCCCTCTATGATCTCAAATAGCCAACGCTACCGCGGCTCCCTCTACCAGACTCACTTTTTAAGTATTTATTAAGGAATTCCAACCATAAAATTGGAATATCAAAGGAAAAAGATTCATTACACACAGTATCCCTCCTAGAATATATCTCAATAGATTCACGGATGATTGACTTGCGGTATAAACTCGCAACGAACACTAATCTACTATCCCTGAAACAAATATTAACCTCCCTCTTTAAAAACAGTCTTGATAACGCAATTTTATCCCTACCAAATTTTATATCAGATTCATGCTCTCTCCTCCTTTTCCCAGCCCCACCAGTGGCTGAGAGGTTCTGCTCTCGAAGCTGGTAGACGGGAGGTGCTGGGTTCGATCTCAATCGCGCCCGTCGGCCTAATCGTTCGGAGTTTTCGTGGTTTTCTTCGAACCTTGTATTTCCAAGCGTTAATACGGGTTAGGTTCCCAAAGAAAGAACCCCACGAAGGGCACTCCCCCCTGGGCCTATATCCCTCGTGCAGATAATTGGCCGTCATAAATACAACCAACCAACCTCCTTTTCCCAAACTTCCTGCCTGTCATACCAATATAATAATTAATATCCCTCCCTTCGTTCTCATATGGAATTTCATACACCCCTGCGAGATCATCCTGTGCAACCGGATCAAAAGGTCTGTACAGAATATGTTTCAATGTAGGAGGTGGTTTAGCAACTAATTCTAACTTAAATTTCATTAATTTACTTTTAAGTCTCTCAAAATTACTCTAAAAGGTAATGGAAACGATAACCTTTTAAATCTACTATTGAACCGAAACATGCCAACATATTTTGATTTTTATTATTGACACCTATTTAAGTAAAATAAATGTATGTTTTTATTTATATGATAAGAAAGGGTGAAGTAAAATTTGTTTGAGTTTTTACGAAAACTTACAACAGTTTTTGACTCTTTCTTTTCGGTTTGTTAAAAAATACCAGGAGACAAAGACTGTTTACTTAATTCGTTTTATATTAGATTATTTTGAAATGTTGTTACACGTGTCTACGTCATCAAGTTATTTTTATTTCGACGTTGTATTTGTATTTTTATTAATGTTGTACTAATTTATTTGTTCTTCTGCTATTTAAAATAAAAATTATGTCAATTTGTATAATTTGGCGAGTGGTTTGGCGATTTTTATAATTTGGCGAAATTTGTCGACGAGATAATCAAGTAGTACCGCAGCGGATTTCGCGTTAAAATTCCCCAATCAAAGAGAAATGAATAGAAATCCGTTTATAGGGAGATCGCCACTGCTTTTTAAATTATAATTCAATCTTTCGAAATATTTTTAAAGCCGATCAAATTAGCGTGCATTTAGAGTCTGTGGTGTCTAGACGGGGGTTGGCGAGCGTAGCTCGTAGGGGGCCGAGCCCCCTAGTAGTTTTAAAAAACGTTTTGTCTATAAAAAATTAAATCTAATTCTTCTGCAATCACAATGCACTGGAGGTTCAATTTTGTTTAATAATGTCAGTGATTGGGCAGTCATGAATATCCTCTTTCGTAGGTCACTTAAACATTCTATGACCTGTAAGTTCCAAAGCATTTACTTTCCCTGATTTGCGTTCTATATCCAATAGTTCTCCAGAAGACATTTCATTTTCATGCTTCATTATCCAATCTCAATACTTAAAAGGCCCTGTTAAATGAATTTTAATGAGTCCCCATTTTTAGTACGCATAATACCCGACTGAAGATTTAATTGTTCGCAATTTCTTTCAAAATGTACAGCTTGAATTTCTTCAGTAAATTTCCAATAAAAATTTTCTCTGAAATCTATATGCAGCAATATATAGTTTTGTGTTAAAGATGACTTTATTTCCCGAATAGCTTCACACTGGCGAGCCACATTTCTGCCGTGTAGCAGGGATGTTTTTAAATTATTATTAAATTCTTTCGCACGTTCTTTTAATGAAATTTCTCAACTTACATTTTCACGTTTCTTTGATGACCTAATATATAGCATAATACTTTTCCATAATAAATAACATTTTTATGCACACATTTGCTTAAAAATACGCTTTTATTTTCATTAAAATCATTAAATTTTTGTATACAGTTTTTAAAAGTATAATTTTTTTTAGCAAACAGCCTGATGTTTACAGGTCAGAGCACATTTTATCATAAACATCAATTCTTGTGGAAAAATTCACTTCTGATTTTAGCATACAAAATTATGAATATCCAGTAATGTAACCTGTTCTTTTTTTCTTATAACATGGGACCCAACTATGCTTTGATTCAGTTAAGAACATAATTTAAAATATTTTAGTATAAGTCAATCACTAATTGCTTTAAAAAGTAACAAAATACTACAAAAATATCTTTTCTACTAATTTTTTATAAATAATACAACCATTCCCACACATCGGGGAATGACCAGTGAGGGACTGATAAAGTTCACATTAATATCTTCTGATATTTGTACTCGTAAATTAATTTTTTTTAAAACGCATATTCTCAAATTATCACTTTAGGGAAAATCAAACTACCCGTTAATGCATTTTTAGAAATAAATTAACTTTATAAATTTAAATAAGGTTTTAATAACATCTTGCCCAATCTGTCTATTCAATTCTTCATTATATAATGAAGTATTTATCCAGGATGATTAAATGGATGAAAATTATTTTACAGACTGGTAAGGTGTGTGCTCAGTGCAATGTTTCTATTTGCGTAGTATCACCAATATAAAGCAAATATTTTTATTTAAATGTAAGCATAGGGCTTTCGCCTGAATTCATTTATTAAAGGTCACATTTTAACTGATTGATATAACCGTATGTGGTCATGCCGGGTGTTGGGTTAAGCAAAAGGTTTATTTTAGTGCTTGTTTCAACTACCCATTTTCTTCTAAAATCTTTTCCAATATAGTTGAAATGTGTTTATGAATTCGATTTGTTTGTATGCCGTCTGTCTTCCAAAACTTTATATTTTGTAGCTCATGGGATGTTAATCAAATGTCTGAATCGACGCAATCCCAAAAAATGGCTACTTTTGATACTTCGATCTGAATTCATATTGCATAGCGGGTAATCTTGTAATTCTTATTCAAGACAAATAAAGATATTTTGAACCAAGAAAATCATTTAATGAAAATTTTAATCATTTAACTAAGTGGTTATAGTCCAGGCAATAGAGACCGTATAGGGACTCTACCTAGCAAAATTAATGGTAGTACTGGAAATCGGCTTTCTAGATGTTTTTTGGTTCGCTGAATCCAAATTTGTAACTTCCCATCAAAATTTCCACCGGCACCCCCCCCCCCCTAAATTTTCTTAAAAAGTTCTCCCAAAAAGGTTTTTATTAACAAATTCCATTTTTTTATTGTTTTAGGGGAAAAGTAGCTAGAAATTCAGAAAGTAGACAAAATTCGCAACAAATTAGATTATGATATGACATTATGACTTAGGATGAAGGGAAAGGTGGGATATGCCTCGGAACATGCGCCGCAGTGCTGCGTGGACTATGTTGCGCAATTCCACTTAACCACTCACACGTTTACATTAGCCCTCCCATCTTCCCTCCGAACTTTCTCTATAAGGTTTACTTTAAGTTTTTTGGGTCGCTGAATCCGAATTTTTAACTTACCACCAAAATTCCCCCCCCCCCCAAATAGTTGTTTTTAACTTAAATTTCTTATTATTTTAGGGGGAAAACGTTACGAAATTCAGAAACCAGACAAAATTTGCAACAAATAGGATATATGACATTATGACGTAGGATAAACGGGAAGAGAGGGGGCTGCCTCGGAACATTCCCCGCGCGATTTTCTCAAAAACAAAATATTTTCAAAAAATCAATTTTTTGGAGGGTTGCCGGGTGAAATTTTGGTAGGAAGTTACAAATTCGAATTCAGCGACTCAAAAAACATAAAATGAGTCTAAATTCAGAACTAGTATCAATTTTGCCAGATAAAATCCCTAGATAAAACCTTATAGAGAAAGTTCGGAGGGAAGATGGGAGGGCTAATGTAAACGTGTGAGTGGTTAAGTGGAATTGCGCAACATAGTCCACGCAGCACTGCGGCGCATGTTCCGAGGCAGATCCCCCCTTCCCATTCATCCTAAGTCATAATGTCATATATCTAATTTGTTGGAAATTTTGTCTACTTTCTGAATTTCTAGATACTTTTTCTCTAAAACAATAAAAAATTGATTTTTTTAATAAAAACCTTTTTTTTGGGGGGGGGGGGGGGTTTACCAAAATTTGGGGAGGTTGCCGGGGGAAATTATGATGGGGTGTTACAAATTCGGATTCAGCGACTCAAATAGCATCTAGAAAGTCGATTTCCAGTACTACCATTAATTTTACTAGGTAAAATTCCCTATTGCCTTGACTATTACTGTTTCCACGTTATTTTGAACTAGATTTAATTATTTTATAAATTTTCTGGTTTCACATGATTTGAAAAAATATTGTATTTGCATAATATCATAAGTACGAAACTTCCGGTTGTCTTCAAATCAAATAAAAGCACCAAAAATTTTATTGAATAATGTAAAATCAAGAACATATGTTTGGAAACTACATGAAAGCTGGAAACATCTCATTAAATATTTTTTTTTGTTCAAATTACGTTCATTTTATTTGAAAAAAAAAGCGAAAAAGCTAGAAAGTTGACAGGTATGTGATATGAATTGCGGCCTTTTGACGAACATAACATCAAAACAAGCTATTTCTCAGAATAAATCCTATCCAAAAATTTCCTGAACATCGCTTGAACTACAACATACCAAAATTTCACTCATTTTCATCGTAGCCACATCTCCATATGATTTGTTCGCGATATACACTCATATTCAAATTAAAGAGAATTTTCAGATTTAGTCTATTATATCCGGAACTGTAAGACAGATTTTAACGAAATTAGGTATGAACATAAGTTGATATAGTGCAGCAAAAATAACCATTCAACAGTTATAATGCGCACTCATGATTGTGAGTAGAACTCATCAGCGTTATTAGGTATAAAACAGAGATTACAGGGTTCGTACGGGTATCGTTGTTTCAAAGTCCAGTATCAGAATTTTTTTATAGAAAAATAAATGTAGTTTATGCGGACGAAAATTCGCCTTATTTCACGAGAGATTTTCCATAAGATAATACTGGTACCGAAGAATTTCTTAGTCATGAAATTCAAGCACCCGTATGAACCCTGGCTTACAACATTGAATCAAAAAATAAGTTAATAGAGGTATAGTGCACTCTTACAGTCTATACAACTCTTTGTGGTGGTTATTAATGATGTTTCACAATTTCAAAAACTTTAAAATTTATGTAAATACCTGAAGTGCACAACAAGATGCTCACTTTATAATATTTATATCAGCACTTATCGTTCATTTACATGGACACTCAAAAAGGTTACATTAAGGTTACTAGGAAAAATCGTTTACGGGGTATTTCATTCATGTTACACTATTTAAAATATATTGAAATTGATTTATATCTCTGAGGTGCACGGTAAGATGCTTTAGAATAGGGTGCGTATAGCATTCTTCATTTCTATACAGGGACGCACAAAATAAATCAGTTACATTACTATCTGTGAACAATAATTGCCGGAAATACGTTTTCCGCTGAGGTACGCGTTAACATTTTTTTTGTATATTATTTAGTGAGTATAAATTTTAATGATCCTATACAGCGCCGCACAAAACATCTAAAGTATATTTTCTTTTTATGATAGAAATTGGTGAAAGGTCATTTTACAACTGAAATTCAGCATACAGTGTATTATATGATAAATCTTCAGATCATATACCGTGTTTGACAATAAGTTCAGATATTACTCCGACTATTGATTGTAATTGCTGCAATTGTGAGTTCAAATGTGTGATGCATTTTACATTAATTTAATTTTTTTTTTTTTTTTTTTTTTACATAAGATAGTTGAGAAAGATTTCTAATCGGACCCATTTTTTACGTTTTGGATTTTGGATTTAGATTTTTTATATGAAGGTACCTCCACTTTCGTAACCGGTTGCAAATGTAAATTTGTTTGGAACCAAACTCGCAAAACGGAAACAAAAAAAAAAGTACAACCGTACAACATTAGGCATCGGCATCAGATATCCTACAACCATTTCTCACTGCAAAAAAAAAAAAAAAAAGAAAAATATTAAAATGCAAGCCAGAAATTTGTAAACAGCGCTCCCATAGGTTTAACATTAGCGTGCGAGTATCGAATATTTCTATGATTTTTTTAAGTAAAGGTAACTTTAAAAAAATGGTACCAACCGAATAAAATTTGTATAAAAGCCGCCGGTCACGAAGGGGTTAAAGATAAATCTGCAGATCATATACAGTGTTGGACAATAAGTTCAGATATTATTACGACTATTGATTGTAATTGCTGCAATTGTGAGTTCAAATGTATGATGCATTTCACAAATTACTTATTTAGACATAATTTTTACATTATTAAACAATGAAGTTTTATTATAGTATTCTGAATGTTTTGGAAAGTTTTCCGTAATGTGTGCTTGACGCATGAGTTTAAGTTCTTGTTTTACTTTTATACTAAGTCAGTCTCTATTCTTCTAATTATGTCTCACAAAAATAAATTCCTTCTCATTCCCAATAAAAATACTATTATTTTTAGAAATCACAGGATACAGGTTTTTAAAAATGTATGTTAACAAATAACCATAGTAAAAAAACATTCTTTGATTGCTTTGAACTCGGGCAGATTATTTTTAACCTTATCTTTCTGAAAGATTTATGAAGTTTTTTAAGTCTTTATCTCGGTTTACTCGTAGTGTACATTTGTGGTCATAATGCGCGCAGAAAGATGAGAAAGTAAAATGTTTTAAACCCTTAAAGGCAGGTGTCATGTATACGTTCAAAATTTAGGGTATGATTTAGGGTGGTATTTTTAGGTACCAGAATACCTTAGCCGTTATTTTTGCTATGTCCCTTTTAAACTTTTTTTGATTAACCCTTTGAAGGGCAAGCAATTGTGTTTCTACAAAGCTGAATTTCCAACGGAAATTTGGAAAAAAATTATTTCAAAATAAGGAAAAGCAATTTTTCAAAATATGTACTTTTTTACGGTTTTTCAAAATATTAAGCGATCCTTAAAGGGCTAAAGGAGTTTAATACGCTTAAATAAAAACGATGTGACTTAAAATGAAAATGGACAACGCTAAAGGAGTTCCACAAAACACTCTTTTGAAAAACCACGTAAGTTCAATTACTGCAATTGCAATCGGAAAAGCATATATCAGTGTAAAAATTAAAGAACAATCGGTTGAAAAGAAAACAATCAACAATTGAATAACAATCTTTACTTCAAAATTGCTTCAACTGAGCAATAATTTTCACTTTTGCACATTATACACTTACCATTTCTGGCAATGGAAATAAAAGTGTTCGAAACATTTGGTTAAAACTACTTTGTAAAACATACAAAAAAAAAATAAATAAACAAAAATACTATAGTATATATTTATATCCAGTTTAAAGAAATAAAGAGAAAAAACTCTATTTCTGAATAAATGAAAGGGTGAATTCAAAAGTTTTCAATTTTGCATGCAGTCAGTCGTTTTTGTTTCCTACTTTTTTGTGACAATAATATCCGTGCAAATGGACCTGCTACGAGACACGGAAATAGAAAAACATTTTTTCAACTATTTCGAATCTTTGCGGTCTGAATATGTGTTAGAAAGTACAAGAGAATAAAATGGGAGTTCATAATTTTGGATATCTTGAATAAAATGTCATGAAAAAAATTTTGTTATCGTTGTCGATAACAAAATATTTTATATATTAGATATGTATATAAATAAATTTAACTTTATTTAATTGTACTTTATTGATCTCAATAAATTCCGAATAGTTTAATAATACTAGTTTTGCACAAAATAGAGTTTTATACGTTTTCATTTAACTTAATTCTATTCATGTATGCAATGATGGGATTTTGTAACAGATTTTTCGTTTCTAATAGTCGGCATTTTCTTCCTATATATGTATATATTTTTTTTTCTTTTGCAATATTTTTCTTTCTAGAATTTTTCCACATAATTGTTAATCATGCGACTGTTCAAAATAGGAACATCAAAATGCTTTGTTGAAGAGCAAATATTTTCCATAATAATTTTCTTTGTGTTTAAAAGCATTTATTCGTTAATATTAAAAGAGATTAATACGTTTTTGTTTCTTTGCGTACAAATATCTTTTATATAATATTATTTTCCTTTTCAACGTAACACCATAAAGAATCTAGAAAATAAACATACTTTATTGTCAACTATGAACGATTTTTCACTTCGACACTAGAATTTCTGAGCATTCCTTTTAAATGATTTCCCTTTATCTTTCTTTTGTTGCTACTAAGTTATGGATCCAAAACCTGCCTTATAAGAAATATCGTAAAAAGTATCTATTTTTGCGAAACGCTCTCCAACCTTCTGGAAATGTGATATTTTATCTCAGGTTTCCTCTTATAAATCAAATGCAAAAGAATTAAAAACAAAAAGCTCCATGACTAGAATATTTAGAGAAAGTATGAAATAATACGTTTCAAGAAAAGGTATAAAAAACAAAAACACTATCACATACGCTGTTTTTCTATGCGTATCCAATTTAGTCGTGAACAGTGCTGGAAAAAAGTTGAAGACCACTTGCTAATTTTGTTGTTTAGAATGAAATTCCGAAAAGAAATATATATCTTGAATTTAGACACTCATATTTTTAGTAATTTTGAAGGTTTAGCCCGAGAGTAGTTGCGCCTTTTTATCAGAACGTTATTAGTCGGGGGACGCTTGTTCTCCACCCCCCCCCCCCCGCGCATACAGAAAATGTCAAATAAGAAACACGTATAACGTTTCACTTAATATTCGAATATTACATTTCAATGAAGTTATAAATTTGCAGTTTACTTAAATTATACATTTTATTCTTAAGATTTTGAATAATGGGAAAAGTAAAAAAATGAGCGTCTTTTACAGAATTTTTAGTCGTTTATCACCGGTTCATTAAAGCAGAAATTTTTGACTATCGTAATCGGGAAAAATGTCTTGATTAAATCAGAAAAAGTGTTCGCTAAAAAATAACTGGTGGGAATCACCAAATGGTATTAATTTGACACAAAAATGGATGCTCGAGCATATCTCGGGCTGCGCAGCGAGAGGGTTAATAACTCTTGACTTATGCTTAACCCCTTCGGCATCGGTGGTTTTTACACAAATTTTATTCGATTGGCACCACTTTTTAAAAAGAAGTTACTTTTACTTAAATAATCATGAAAATGCTCTAATTAAAGAAACCAAATATTACTTTTCTTTGTTACTGGTCAAATAAAATCTGTATTCTCTTTTTGAAGGTGTATGTATGCACCCATGGTCCCGAATGAGTTAAAAACCGACCCGATACTACAATCTGTTGAAATGAATTTAACATTGAACAAATGAACAAATAATTTAACAAATGAATCTGACATCAGGAGTTTCAAATTTTAAACTTTCATAAATCTAGACTATTTGATCGAATGATTTTCCATTTAGTAATGTCAAATTTATCGAAAAAGCGAAATACTCGTATTATGTCCAAGGTATTGAACATATAATGCGCAATTTCTGTTCGGAGACTACCCTCTAATCCCCCTTTTTTTAAACACAAATTAAATGGACACAATTCTCAATCGAATGGATATTTCCTTTTTCATGTGACAATTTGAGGGTTAAAAGTTTTTTTTTCAACTGTACTTTAAGTTAGAAAAGTTGAGAAAAAGATAAAGAGGACATGTGTTGATTTTGCGCTATACGAGAAATGCAACTCTCAAACCTGTTAAAACTAGTCACAATTCGGCCAAAACACTTGCGGAGCGCTCTGGCAACACCTCCTTGTCCAATGAATTCAGCCCTTGAACTATGTATTTGTCTTGTTCTTGGCGAATGATTTGAGCGATAATTGTCTTCATATTGCAAGCAGTTTTGACGGTATAGGCATATCTAATATACATAAATAAAAGTAAATATATAAATATAAATAAAATATATATGTATATAAATAAAAGTAAAACAATGAAAAAATAGATCTTTTTAAGTTTAGGCTCTATAGACCGTAAATTCAGATTACCGGGACACTGGGATTTTACTTATACTTAAAAAAATCAGTTTGGATCTACTGTTTTGAAAGCCTTTACGTGATTCGCCAGTACTCTACATGCAACTTCACTAACTAATAACACGGGACAAATTTAAAACATTTTTTCCGTCCAAATTGTCCTCTCCTGAGTTTAAGTGTAGCCAAGTAACTGTATATCTATAAAACAAATCATATCTTTTAAAAGAAAATTTTTTTTAATTTTTAACAATAAAAGTATTATTGCTGGTACACTTATAACCTTTCACTATTTTAACCTTTTAGGGGCAAGGTACTTGTATTCGTAAAATGTTGCAATAATTGAATGACACCAGTATTTACACGAAAATTTATTTGTAAACAAGTAAAAGTATATTTTCGCGTATTCAATATACCCTCTGTCCCAAATTAGTTGCTACATTTGAATACATTTGTACTGATTATTGATACTGATGATTTTGTTATTTTTTTAAAACATTTTTCGGAGATTTCGGGGTGCTATGCTATCAATCAACAACATTTACTTACTCAGCATTCATTCCGTCCCTTCTTAAATATGTACCAAATTAGTTTAAAAAATCCGGAGCTCGCACACACTTAAGCCAGGCCCCATCTTGCAAGGATTCTGCCAGCAAGTAATCATATAAAACTATCTTCTAGTTAATTAACCCTTACCGTCTCAGAGTAATTCTGTTTATAAACTAATGAAATAATGGACTGACACCGCAATTTATAACCGAATTTCTTAGAAAATATGAATCTGCTTATTTTCATGTGCATTATAATAGGAAAATTTTAGTTAAATATTCTTGGTGCCGTTTCTCAGTTTTGGAATTAAAGTTAGGTGTTCTTATTTAAGGACACCGAGCCGGTAAGGGTTAATAGTGAATTTTTTAGGAAGTAAATTACCTTTATGGTATACTGGTGGTAGCGTCCTTACAAAATGGGGTGTGGCCTAATAGCGTGCTAACTCTGTAAATTTGCTTCGAAAAATTAGCCCCAACATATGTGCTACATTTGTGGAAGATAAAAAAAACGAGAATGAAAATACCAAATTGTGATTATTTTAAACGCAAATAAAACCATTTTAACTAATATTTAAGGAATTTCTTGCACATAATATTGCGTTGGAATTACATGCCAGGTTTCGCGGAAGAAGATTTAGTTTTTTTGTTATTGAGATGTGTTATTTTACACGAATTACCTCCACCTGACATCATAATGTTTTCCATTCATGTTTGTAAATTTTAAAATACATTAACAAGCTTTTTTACTTTTATATTTAGAAAAGTCACTTCAACAGCATCAATTAATCCTTAATTGCATGAATTATTCTTTTAGAATTGTGTTTTTTATTTTTATATTAAGGATTAGACACCAGAAATCTTAAGATAGATTTTTAACTTTATTTAGTAGCATATTTTTGTAATTTCTATAGGATTAATATTTCTATATAAATATAGTGGTTGTAAGAACTTAATTACAAACTTAAGTATTAAAAATTAAATAAAAAGGTGATGGAAATTTATATCACTATGCAACTAAGGGTTAAATTGTCAATATTCTTTGTGGGCATCTGATGTTGCAATGACTGTATTGCGTTAAAAAAACCCGAGATCAAGTACATTTAAATCCGGGCTATTTGGAAGTTGACATTTTAGTTGAAAATTTCATCCATCTTTTAAACATTCTTCTGTGATACTGGGATCATCCACTGCCAAATGATGCTTGGCATTGTCCTGTTGTGTGCATAGAGAGCTCCCTAGATAGCATGAACATTAGCAGCAAGTTTGATTTTCTTCTGATATTATCTTGCAATGACAAATTTGAATTGAGAAATTCGCAGCAAATCTCCCGCAAGGTATACCATGACCCACTTGCATGAGTAGTTTGTTGTGAAACTGATGGCAAGACTCTCTTTAATTCACGAAAGCAAATAAAACCCTCTGTTGAAAGAATAGACAATCAGCACATACGCAGAAATTTTATTCGACTGGTGCCGCTTTTATTAAACGCTATACTTCTTAAATAAAAAAGAAAAAAAAAAAAAAGAAAGAAAAAAAAAAAGAGGCTCGAATTTAATACCGCAAATTTTACACTAAGTTGTTTTTACTGTGGTAAAAACGATGCATGCCCTTTAGTGGTGCGTATGCATGAATAGACCAGATCAGGTCTATAGACCCCTTCGAATGTTGTTAAACTTATCGTGAAACAGTTAATGTGGTATGGAAAGATTACTACTTTGAAGTAAGTTTGCAGTATTTTTGATTACTTGTTTGACGTTAATTTACAATAAATGTGATACAACATGAATTTAACTTGCACAAGTTAGCTGCAAGTTCAAAGTGTGGTGACTTCGGCGATTGCGTTATCTTGCTGCAGTCTTGTCATGCTGAGCTTGCGGTAACTTTGCAAGTTTTCGAAGCAAGACTTCTGAAAATTTTCTGCAAACTAAAAATGCTATGTGGGTCAATATTTCATTACTAGGTAATTTCTTACGTTTCTAGTCGGCAAAACCTTTCCTATAATCAGTTTTCGGGTTTCTCCTTCGTTAACAATTTCTACAACTTTTGTCACAGCAGTTCATTTTGCACGATTTTTTTTGTTTCTTTTTGCATTTTCAGAATAAACAAAAGGCCATATTCCAATTTTTCCATCAAACATTTCTATTCTAGTCCCATCTTAGTCTTACCACCGGTAATATAGACATTACTTTGGTAATAAACCTTTTTGGTTTTGCAGTGCCCCAAAGGTTCAATTTTTATCTAGGGTGATGTAAAATGAATTACTTGTTTTCGTAATATAAAACGATTTTTCCTCGATATGAATACGATACAAAATTTTCGAAAAGCATACATTAGTTTGAACTTGCTGTAAACAAAACAAAATCGAATTCTAACGAGCTTATTTTTGTTGTTGTTAGACTTGGTTTAATTGTGCATGAAATATGCTTCAGAATTTTTCCCTGCTTGAGAATCCTGTGTAATGTTGATTTAGGATTACTAACAGCATATAATAAACTCCTCAGCGTTTGTCTTCGTTTTATTCTGACATCTTTGATTTTGCTCAATTGCTGAGAATTTTTTTTTTTTTATCCCACATTTACAATTTTTTTGTGTACTTACATTGTAAATTTCATCGTTATTTATTTTTGACGTTTTCGCCTACTTCCACAAACGGAATATTGTACTACGATGAACATTAAACTTAATCGCTGCAGCATTTATAGCACCATGGCTTTGTTTATCATTTCTCAAATGTTGCACTAAAAATTGCAATACAGCATTACGCTCTTTATTATTAATTTCCTTCTTTAGGGTATTTCCTAAATTATTATTAATAACTACAATTATCGTCACTTTTTATTCCCATTACTTCACATTTGAGTTAACCTCTCTTTTATCACATAGTATAACCGCCGTATATTCATTGTAGTATAATTTTACTGGTGTAGATCTGCTAAACTGCATCAAAAGCTATTTATGATTCCACCTATTTGAAATGTAGCTACTAATTTGGGACAAACTTTTCGACCTAAATGTAGTAACTAATTTGGGACGGAGGGAGTAAAAGTGAAATTTTCGTTCAAAAGTTCGGCTGTCAATGTGGCAATTATGCATAAAAATCAGGTGGTGCCATGGCGGCATCACCGCCCTTCAAGAGGTTAACCTGCAATTGCTATTTCACGATAGAAGATATAGAAAGTAAAGCACGTGAGAAGCAATGTAACGGCAGTATTATTTAAGAAATTCCTCAAGTAAAAATATTTTCAAAGTAATACAACGTTTGAGAGCTCGTTTGGGATTATTTTATTCAACTATTTTAACTAAAGTACTTGAAAATTCCTTATTGTAGAAACTTTACAAAAGAAATCACTGAATAGTAAATAAACCTTTACCCAAACGTTTTCCATAGCATTCAAAGTGTGTTTCAAATACGAGTTTCAAAGACAAAACAGATAATTCACTTTTGACATTTTAATTAAAATGCATTGCTTAAATATTTGTTCAAGTTATTTGTTAACTTAAACTTTTACCCTCTGACTATTGAAAACTTATTTCTTTAATTACAAAACTTCTTTTAACTATTTTAAAAAGTTCCTTTTGATATGGAAACAAAATAATGTTTAATTTAAATTAAGTTTCAAAGATATTTGTTTGCGATTTCTCGCTGATTGAATATCGATGGATTTGTCACCTGCGGTTCATGAAATACAAAAAGACGATAGATCTTTAACCCTCCGTCTACCAGACGGGTCCGTTGGACCCGACAGGTACATACAAAATATTCATTCAAACCAGAAATTTCTTTAAAATAAACTAAGTATATAAACCAGACAAAAATAAGGTAAATAAATAAGTTAAATAGTTTTAAATAAAAATTCTGGTGTAGAACGTTTTATTAAAACTTGAATAAAATTCCCGGTAGATCTAGGGTTAATATAATGCAACAAAAATATTTTATTACTTATTTGTATTAGTTATTTGTCGGTTAATACCCCAATCAAAGATCAGAGAACCACTGTTAGCTTTAAATTTTCTTTTAAGTATTTTTGAAGGCAAAAAAAAGTTGTAAAATACTTTATTATATTATTGTTTTATAATATTTTATAACGATATCTTGCTGTTAGGATATCGACGCATTTTTGTAACTAGTAGCGAATAGTAACTGTTATAATAATGTTACAAGAAAACAAGATTGAGATATTATAATGAGGTTATTAAATATAACATATACTTTACATATTATGTAATTGAAGCATTTATATTTTCTATATGTTCATGAGTTATTTAAGATTCTGTTTAATATATAAGAAATTTCTCATATTAAAATTTTATTGACATGCGTGTTGTACAGGTGAATCATAAATTAAAAAAATATGTATTAAGTATACACATATATATATATATATATATATATATATATATATACATACTTAATACATATTGAAGAAGATATTATTATATTTCTTTGTTCACAACCCAACCTTTTATAATTGCTTATTGTACATTATTTTTTCTTATGTATAAAGTAAGAAAAATGACCAAATTTATGTCGGCTGTTTTAATTTAATATTTTGAGGTAATATTTAAAATACCAATGTTATGTACATTTTCTCATGCAAAACAAAAAAAAATCACATGATAAATAAAAACGTTACAACAAGTATTTCATTCATTAAAAGATATTTTAGCAATGTTGCTGTTTTTATGTTTACGATAAAACTTAGTATTATTTACTTTCTAAACGATATTTTGAAATAATAATTCGAAGTTAAAAGCGTCAAAATTACACAAAAGAACTAGATTTTTAATCACATGATATACACATCTATAAACGTATTCTTACTTCTTCTCTTAAAAAGACAAAAGTTTTTATTAAGATTTATTTTTCTTGGACATGAAATAAGAAACATTCTTTACTTCAACAAATGTTTGCGCACACATGTTTTCTATTTGCAATACAAATAATAATATTCGAATACGAAATGCTTTATTTGTTTTCTGATTGTGAAAGACCTTTTCTATGTTTATTTCGATTATAAACGGAACATGAAATTTAGCGTGAAAATAGCTTTTTTCTTTGTAAAACAAAGAATATGTGTTTCAAAATCTACATTTTATGCAAAATATAGTGCAATATTTCAAAAATGTGTTTAGAGACTTATGTTGTCTATTTATATGTATGAAATACTGCCGTTTTCTTGAATGAAACTTAGTCTATATTTTACTGAAAATATAAAGGAATATATTCCACAGTAACACTTTTAAAATAAATTATTTCTTTTAGGAAGAAAAGATAATGTATGAGTCAATTAAATATTCTTTGGATTCCTGTCCCACCATTTTTAATTAAAAAAATATAAAAACTTTGTAAATTTATTTATTGTATTTTAAATCAGAAAAATATCTAGAATAACAACTTACGTTTTATGAGTTTATAAGCTTGGAAATAATTTTAACATCTTCGTTTTTCATTGTAACACAGGTTATAAAGTTAGCTCGCCAAATAAATTTCTGACTACAGTGACATAAGATACATAGAGATAAAATGATGAATCGAGAGATGCAACCAGTTTCCAGTATTTTTGTGCAGAAACTTTGCCTTATTTAATAGATGAATTCTGCAATGTAAAAGGTCAAAAATAGCGACATCTGTAGTCTTTCCTTTCCTATTTGCGCGCCAAGCCAATATTACTATTTTTTTTTTGCTATTAAGTTCATTTTATTCTAACTTATTATCATTATTCGCCCATTAACCTCTTCGCTGCCTGGGTCCACATTATGCGGACCTCTATTCTTTTTCTCAAAAATACGGAACATTGCGATTCTTTTACATTTTTACTTCATTCCTTAATAGCTAAATGTTTTTTGCTTTAAAAACAAACAAATAAACGGTAACATCTGTGCTGATTTCCTCATAAAATAAATGTTATTATCATCTGAATTTGCAAAATGCCTTCAAGAAAGAGCGGTCAAGAAATTCGAAAATTTTCATACTTCATTAACAATACAATACAACAATTCAACTTAAATACTTTACAATAAATTATTTTGAGAATTTGTATATCATTCACTTGTTTAAAGGCCTTAAATTTGTGATTGTGAGTATTTAGGTTAGTGATAATTAAATTGATGTTTTAAGTGGTTTGTAATTTTAGATCCCTGTTTTTGAACCTAAGTTACTAGTCCCCTAAAGTATCTGTTTCAGAAAAGTTCTTTTTTTTTTTTACATCTATGATGTTACTACACTTGCTTAGAACCAATGAATGAGTTTTTGTAGTATTCTTTTACCTTCGGGAACGAAGAGGTGAAAGTTTTTAAGATTTCTTAAATATTATACTAAAAATATTTAATTATAAAATATGTTTACCTATCGTGAATGATGTAAAATAATCAGCAAGCTTCATAAGTTTGATTATTGAAACAGATACCAGATTAATGCAAAATAGTTTAAAAAAATGAAAACAATGAGAATGATGACAAAAGAATAACAAATGAATTGTTACTACAAATCAATTATAATTTAAGAATAAATACTAGCATGAACTGCAGAAGTAAAGACAGAAGCTGATGAAACTTTTAGACAGAAGGAAAGTAGACATAAGTGAATTGAGTCTGCTTGGCACTGAGGGATTGTCCACGAGCCAGGTTTGGCACGCATGACGTATGATGCAAATCTATATTCTGCGGGTTAAAATTCTTTTACTGTATTTGATCGGTCCATTGGACAGCTCGTTCGTGAATTTATTTAAATTTATTTATGCAATCCGTTAGAGAAACTGAAATCTATTATGTTAAATACAATTACGATGTAATTATTCTGATGTGAGTATTGTTTGCTAAAATCAAATGTTTTTTGTAATAAAATTTGATATAGCTTGAATGTGTACATACATGACTATAACACTGTATTACGTAGCTGTAACATATATTCTGCATAAAAACGTACTTGAAAACAGTGCACCAATAAATATCCTTGTACCACTTTTATAATATTTTTTTAGTTTGGGCATTCTGTACGTTTATATTTGTGTTAACAAATTCCGTAGCTGTACTGGGATTACCAATTCATTATGTTTTGTCTTGGCAAGGCCATTCGTTTATAGTAGCATACATGTGTAATTAATGATAATGTGTTTTGAAAGAAAATTCTAAAACTTTTACCTGAATAAAAATAATATATCATATAGAAATAAAAATAATAATATTATTCGCTTTTTTTTTTTTTTTTTTTTTTTTAAGAATTTAAATTTGTGAACATTTTATTTTGCTAAATAGTCATATAGAGAATAATGTACACAATATTCTTAGCCTTGTCTTCTTTTTTCTTTTTCGAATTTAAATTTATGAACTGAAATTTGATTTAAATTTGATTACAGCAGAATAGCGGGTTCAGATTGTGATGGTACTGTTTGAAAAATCCCCTTGCGCTGCTTCCTTTTAAAATTAAATTTCCGAGAATTGTGTTTTAGAGTTTATATGAAGGTATGATGTCAAAATCATTCAATAAATTAGAAATATTTGCATCGCTTAACAATATTTTTCAGAAAAGAAGGAGTGGCGTACATGATTAACGGTACATGAATGCTGTTCAAGTTTTCATGGGCCACCCTATATCATATTACACAGACAAACACTCTCTGATTTTATAACTTTCTTTGAAATTGGTTAATAATAAAGCACCTTTCTTTCATGCTGTAATAATCTACTTACGCTACATAGGTAGGTGCGGTTAAAGATACGCACTTTCCATAACTTTTGAATTTGAATAAACACATTGGTCTAAATTTGTTTGATGGCTGAATAAACTGTTATATTAGAACCTCGCTCAGTATCACCATCAGCCTAGATTCTGTCTAATAATAATTTCGCAAGAAATTGCAATTTTTAAAATACAGTAGTATGTGTCTCTTTGCCCTATTGATTGGGTAAAAACAAGCAGTGAAGAGGCGAAGACCCGTTATGTTTAACAGGCCAAATGGAAATTTACAGAAAGGCAATCGAGGTATTCTAAATGGCATTTCGAAACTAAATAGATTTCGTTCTTCAAGGAATTTTTGGATATGTATACATTAGAGTTATTTATTCTCAATAATCACATGATTAAAAACATATATATTACATCAGGGGTGTCAAACTGTGGCCCGCCGGATACCACTAAAATTTTATAGTTATCTTTGCCTTATCTAATCGTCGAATTTCTGCGATTCAACTTGTAGACAATTTCTTTAAAATTTTAGTGGTATTTGGCGGGCCACAGTTTGACACCCCTGATCGAATTTCTGCGATTCAACTTGTAGACAATTTCTTTAAAATTTTAGTGGTATTTGGCGGGCCACAGTTTGACACCCCTGTATTACATCAAAAATGAAAAATTGAAACTTACGTAATTTTCTCTGCACGGAATGAAACTTCCTTCGTAACCTTGTAATGGACTTGCCACTCTCTTATAAAGGGTTTCTAGTATTTTGAGTGTGAGCGTTTTAACTTGTGTGGCGCAAAAGAGAACTTTGTATTCTATCTTACTCTAATTTTCTGAGATATGTGCGAATCTCTTGGAGTCTATGGTTGCTTATTTTCGATCTTATTTTATGCAAATGAGGTTCGTCGCTCAATCTGTAGAGTATGTAAGGCGAAGCGAAAGTGTTTGTCCGTGAATTTGGGTCGCATCCTGCTTTTGGAGTAATTTATTCTGAGTGTGTCCGCCACGTAAAATATAGTTGAAGCCTTGTGAACATCGTTGGTCTTCGGTGAGAAGTTTTTGCGATACCATTCAGTAGCCTATACAACTTTTTTATCATCACGCAACTGGTACGACTGAAGCCTAACTGTGGACTACTATTTACCATTAAAATACAAAAATATTGAGTTCATATTAAATTAGCCGTTGCTTGTTTTTGCACAGTGCGTGTGTCTTTGTACCCAGCTACCCTATATGCTAATAATATCAGGGATGAGACTTTTCCGTCCTAAATATTTGATTTTCAGCACTAAATCTTAATAGTATTCCTGTAAATGTAAAAGCAATTGTTAATTCCTTTTTTTATCTGGTTTACTTTCAAAATTTTCAAACCTTTTTCAATACAAAAATATAATATCAACCATTGGGAAAATATTCCAGGGTTTAATTTATGTTTGTGCTATTTAAAATTAAATTAGGCATTCATCTCTATAAAATTAACTTGCTTTGGTTATCAAAACAAGAATGTTTGACAATTTTCTCTTTTCTTAAAATCAAGCGAAGCAGTAAATAGATACAGATATGTAACACAGACAAAAGCGCACACGTTGCTAATAGGGTGAATAGTCTCTGAATATTATAAGGCATCCACATTTGACGTGTTGCCATTTTTAATGCTTATATTTGAAAAAAATTAAATATTTTGCTGAATACTATAAGTTAAAACATTTCTTTATAAATAACAATTTAAAAAAAAATAACTACTAAAAGAACTTTCTAAAAAAAAAAGTTTAATAAAATTTATTTGGTTAAAATACAATGTTTAACAAACTATTTCAACAAAAGATTTTTTTAAGCAAATCTCCAATAAAACGAAAATGAAATATGGCACTCTGGTATTTTGTATTCAGCATAGCCAATTAAATAAATAATCAACTGGGCTGCCACAGACGACTGTTTTTTAAATTCTTTTTCGCACTACTGTCTCAAAACAAAAATCTTTGGCATACGCTCTGACAACATTTGCACGATACTACAAAACGTATTTTTTATAAATAGTGGTGCGTACAGAATATAAAAATTGTCGTCTGTGGCAAGTGAATAAAGTGTCTATTCCAAACGTAACACTTCATTTTTTCCACATTTAAAAATATTAAATGTAAATCAGTATTTTATAAAAAATGTTGGGATCGTCTTGTATTTTAATGTAAATTATATTGATGAAGTTATTTTAATAGTGACCAAAAATTGTCATTAGAGTATTTACTTAAAATATTTGTTTAACTCATTTAAAACTTTTTGTAATTGGAACTATATGTCTATGGCTAACGATTTAGGAATTAGCCATTGGACACCGTTGAGAGTGGACACCTTGTATATTTAAAAATATATATTTATGTTTTCTAGTAAACGATATTCAGGTAAAAATATTTTTTACAGTGAGTATGAATTTGGAAAAAATGTGCTTTTCTCTTATGTCTGTGAATTTAAAGTTACATTTACGGATTGCAAATTTTCAGTTTGGCTTAAAAATATATTAAGCATTTCTTTATTTCGTGATTGTTAAAAAATATCTTTAAAATGTTGTCTATGATTTCACTTCAAGGATTTTTTTTTTAATTTAATTTATGATTCAATTCCATAATAAGTTATTTTAAAAACCAGCAAGAAAATTCCAGAAATGAAATGGAACCTTTTTAACGTGTTCCAAAATGAAAATTTTTATTAACTTTAAAAATTGTGCTGAAAGGTTGCATTCATTTGAAAAAATGCGAATGATGCGGTTGCATATTCGCTGAATTAATGAAAGAAATTCTGGCGTTTATTCTATCTATTTTTTATCTTTTAAAAGTGGAGAATAAGTAAAAGAAGATTGTGTTCTAGAAACTAATATGATTTTATATTTCTCGCTTAAATTGCTAATAAAATCTTTTTTTAGAAATGAAACCGTAATTTGTTGTCGAATATATAAAATATGATGAAATCTTTTTGGGAAGATGAATGCGATGAGAATGCCTGCGAAAGTTGTTCTTCACAGTAGTTTAGAGGTCATAAGGAAATTATGTGTATATCAATGTGCTCTGCTTAAATTTTTACTTCCTTCTGTCTATACAGGACTCGCAGCGTTCCTAAAATTTTCGCAATTTCCTACCACTAAATTAAATCGATAATCTTTGTTCTATAATTCTATTAGAGATGTTAAAGGGAAAAAATCACGAAAAAAATCTTATTTAAAATACTGGTAGTAAAGTGCAAAAATTTTAGGAACGGTGCGAGCCCTGTCTATATTATAAAGAACAAACATACAAGTGCGTAACGCAAACGTCATTTTGCGAATGGCAACAATTTAAAATTTAAGATGAAAATTTGGCTTTACAATTTTCACTGCTTCTCAACATCGCACATTTTCAATTTTTACAGCGGCGTATAGGGAAAAAATTGCTTTTAAATGCAATTTGTTTGAAAGCTGTATCTCAATATATTTGTGAAATATTATTTTTTTTTGTAGTTTTTAATACTTTTTTTGTAATCGTAGCAATTAAAGTACTCCATTTCTATCGAAAGTAAAAGGAAAATAGTAGATTACTGTATCGTTTTGTTCCATTTTCCCATAAGAACTGAAAAAAAGGAAAATAAATACTTGCTGTGTCAAGAGTATCATCTCTTAGAAAAACCGATGAATTTTGCTTTTATTTCGTTTTTATTTATCAATTAAATAATTTTTAGTTTGTTGAAACTTACGTTACAAAAGGTTACTTTACGTTACACTTTCTCATTACAAAAATGTATATTAAAGGATATTTGTGTGACTTTTTTTCTCCCCATTTACTTAATTCGTATCAAAAAGCTGAAAGAATGCAATTTTATTAATCGTCTGTAATAACATTTTCCAAATTTTGAAAAAAAATATAAATAAATGATATCTGATAAAACATGGAACTATTATAAAAAACAAATGAAGGCATATGAATTATTAGACACTCTATTTGTTTTGCCCAGTTTCTTGAATGAAGACATTGTTTTTTGTTTGGCTTGTGTATTATTCAGCGTTAATAAAGTCATATGCATACTTTTCTACAGATGTTGTTTAAGACTTGGTCGTAAAATTGGAATGCTTTAGCAAATTCAAATAACGTCATTTTATATATTAAAAAAAAGTATGATTTAATTCTTATTAATTATAGAAAACTGAAATATGTTTGTAGAAGTGCGCCATTTTAACCCAAGATGCTTTGAAATTCTTCACAGGTGAAAATGACCCACTTAATCGAAATTACACACTGATAAAAAGCAATTTTTTACAAAAATTTAGAATGTTTTTCATATAAGAGCAGTGACATACAGCGTTCGCGCTCAGATCGAATGATTCTCGCCTGGATGAATTCGCTTCGCCTTGTTAAACAAGTAAACAGAGAAGGTTTCCAGGTTTAAAATAATATGAGGTTACCCAAGTTTTTGCCCAAAATTCACCCGACTAATAAAATTTTATTAATAATTTTTTAATTCTACTATAATTTTATGAAAATAACATAATTTCTTAATTTAATTTTTCCTAATTCTGTATAATCTATATATTTAAAACAGAAGGCTGTTTTTTAATCTCTGCCTTGAGCTTTCTGCTAAACAAATT
This sequence comes from Maratus speciosus, assembly GCA_963932465.1. NCBI lineage: Eukaryota > Metazoa > Arthropoda > Arachnida > Araneae > Salticidae > Maratus > Maratus speciosus. The sequence goes on from OZ010788.1 coordinate 661,764,611, forward strand.
TTACTTATAATTTTTTTTAACTAAAAGCTGTTTGTTTGTAGATGTTCCCGATGTCTTTTTCAATATCCCCATTTTTATATTTTAATTTTAAATGTATTTCATGAAATTTCTTCAAGATGGTTGTAATTAGATAGCTTTCATTATTGCAGTTAAGAGAGAAGAAAATGATATTTAATTATCTTTATGCATGCCATTTTCTGATAAAAAATCAAAATTATAATACAAATTGTTGTATAGGGTTTAGTGGTGCAAAATCCCATTAGGACAAATATTTTGAACGGTAAATGACGTACTGCTTTTGAAAACACGCATTTATCCTCATACAGTTTTCATATTTCTTTTCTTCTACATGTGTACTGATACTATGTTTCAGACACTAAGCGAAATGCTTAAGTAAGTCGAAATGACGTCATATTTAAATGATAACGACAATTTTCTTAGATAAACTAAACATTTTCACACTGAGTCTAAAAAAAAATAAATTACTTAAATTTTTCTCTCCGGTACTAAGATTAGAATCTCGAGTTAAGAGTGCGATTGTCACATGCAAAGATATTGCTGACATTTGTGACTTCATGTTTTGAGTTAAAATGATTTTAAATGATAAAATTAAAATACCAATTTTTTGAAAATGGTGAATACGGATATGAGAAGAGCGTATGCAAATTTTGAGACGAAGAAAATGTTGTTGGGTTTAGATTTCATGGGGAAAAAATCTATGATCGTGTTAACACTAGAAAAAGGGGGAATTTTACTCAAATTTTATAAAAAAATATTTGACACCAGAATTTTTAATTTAAATTATTAACTTATTTATTTAACTAGTTTTTTATCTTTGTATCTTTTAAAGTAGTTTTATAAAGAAATTTCTGGTTCGAACCGAAATATATTTATTTGGTAGCGGTCAAAATGACAACTCGCCGTCTTTCTAGTGTTAAAGTGGGATAAAATTTTGCTGCTTTTCATTCCGGAATACCATACATAAGACTCTCGATAAGATAACTTCATCATAATAACTGATCTTTATTATATTTTACGAATTACGTATCTATATTATAAAGGACAAACGTATCTGTGCGTAACGCTGACGTCATTTTGCGATTGGCAACACTTCACGATTAAATTTCGGTTTTGAAATTTTCGCTACCGTATATTTTAAATTTTTTTTAAGTCGTATAAGGAAAAAAATCTACTTTCAAATGTAATTTGTTGTAAAAACTGTATCTTAATTGAATGATTTATTATGTTCTTTAAAATAATTTTCTAGTATGGTTTTTTGTAATTTATCTAATCACGTGTCGGCTTCAATACATAATAATAATAATAAACATTTTATGCACCTAAAGTAACAAAAATTGTTCAACCTTTATGTCTGACTAATTTTCCATAACGAAATCAATATCTCCTTTACAAATAAATAAGAGCATAATATTAAATAAAAAACACTTATTGAGCATATGGATTTAAAAATATTTTTCAAGCATGAAATATTTTTAAATTTACCTCTATCGCGTGGAGCTCGATTACGAAAAATTTTCGTTTGCCCTTAAGACAACACAAAGATTTCATCATTTTTTTACGGCTAATATCCCATAAAAAATATTAAAACTTCCTCTATGAATTTATATATATATAACAAAACACAGTTTTAAAGGACATGTAATTGAACTACGCGCTTAAAACTCTGAAATTACCAGAATATAAAAAGATGCCGTAAGTTGAAAAATCTTTGGCTAATAACTCTTAGCATAATACGAATACGGCTAGTACGAAAATGTCGCTTTTGATAATATTATAACTTTATTTGATTGTTTAATTCATATTTTCCATATGAAAAATTATTTTCTATTGTTAGTGGTCACAAGAAATCAATTTTCGAATTTTTTCGGGGGGACCCCCCAAAAAGTTGCCAAATGACTAGAAAATGAGATTGGCAAAGTTTCAGCTCATTTGGATAATATTAACCCGTGCCTCATTGAGGTTAAAGTTTGAAAAAAACGTGATTTTTCTCAAAAAAATGCAGCTTTTCCTTCCTGAAATGAATACAATTGAACCTAGAAACGTAATGCAGGTCTCATTTTATATAAAAAAAGTTTTGCTTTGGAGAACCACACACCATTTTTTTCTAAAAATGTATAGATTTAAAAATATGCGCATTTTTCAGGACCAGACTTCACCTGAATCCTAAAAAATTGACTTTTTATGAAAAAGCGAAAAATAATATGTAACATTCCATTTCATCTGTTTTCCACCTTTGTTTTTTCTTTTTTTCGTTTTGTGAAGTCGAATAAAGTGTTTGCTTAAAAAAAAATTCCAAAGAAAAAAAATTCGAATTTTAAACTGAAAGAATTTTTAAAAAAAGGGAGGGCAAAAGAAGTATAGAAATTAGAGCAAATAATGCTCAATTGCATTTTATTATTAAAGTTGTGTTACAAGAAAGGAAGCATAATAAAGAAAATAAAATATTTTCCCTTACAACTGTCACTTTAACCCTTTCCGGCAAGAAAAATTCTGTTCGTAAAAGGATGAAATGATTGTCTACCCCGGAATTTACAAACGACTTTTTAGAAATTAAAAACACATTACTTAAACCTTTTATTGTAAAAGCAAAACTTTATTAAAATATTCTTCGTGCCGTTTGTAAGTTTGGAATTAAAATTAGGTGGTCCCGACATGGGACACTGGGCCGGAAAGGATTAAAGTGGTAATGGCTTAGATAAGGTGGCTTATTTTGACTTTTTTTACCAAAGTATTATCTAAAAATGAAAATGCAACTCGATTCGAGTTAAGATACCAAAGGCGGTTTGTCATTTTAGCAAGTGCTTTGTCTGTAACCTATTTATCAATTTTTCTGTAGTGAACAAGTGATTTTATTATTTGCAGGTCTTGAATTGGGGGCTAAAGTGGCAGTGGAAGTATTGAAGCACGCTTTTACATAAATATTGATTAGAAATAAGAAAAGGTCTCTAATACCTTCTTTTTCTAAATTTGGTATTGAAAGATGATCCCTGAAACAATATATTTTGAGAGAATAAATGACCTGTGCTGCCATCCATCCGACATGATTAAAAGCACCAGGTGCTCTGAAAAAAAGTCTTTTGCAGGAAGGAGCTCTATAAAAATTAAACAAAATTGGATAAACTCTTTATAATCATCCCTGAGCTGTTAATTTTTTAAAAGTTCCTGTAAGAAAACTTGAAATTTCTTCTGAATTAACTATTTATACCTAGTATTTCATCTTCAATAGCATTTGTATACTTACTCTGGTTTAATTTAGACCACCAAATCAGAATTGTTTTTTTTAATATCTGGCTAAGGGGCAGTGATTATGCCCATTTTACAATAAAAAAACAGCTTTTGGGATAATTTCTAAATTGTGGTGGCGACATGGTAAATACAGAAGACTTTTCCTTTAACAACGGCTATAGAAAATGCAGGTTCCTCTGAGGCGACCTGTGTTTACTGCAGTTCTATCAAAAAATATTGCCTGGATTTTACTAACTTCCTACCACTCTTAAACTGCTGAAAATACAGCTTTCGCTTGAATTATTCCGATACTATTTTCAAGTTGAGGAACTCATAGTAACTGTTCTTCATCCCCACAACTAATTCAAACTTTTATCCCCTCTACATTTTCTTTATTCAAAAAATGGTGAAGCAGTTTTCCACCCCAGTGAACAACAGTTCTCTCTAAACGGGAATTTTAAAATCTGTTTTTGATGAGCTCAGTTTTTTGTTTACAAACCAGTTATTTGCAGAGTCGATGTCTGTGGTTAACTAGAGGATGTATTCTAAGTCTAACAGCTTCTCTGGCGTTCAGTTTCATTTTGCGAATATCATAAAATAAAATACATAAAACTTGACAATTACTTGGCTGCTTACTGTCGATGATTTGATGAGACATGTGGCCAATTTAAAAAATCTTACATTTCTGCCATCATATCAAAAGGGGGAAGGGGTTTTACGGAATGTTTCGTCAATTCTAAAAATAGATAACGATAACAGATAACAAAAACAGCCTTGTAATAAAAAGAGAAATTCAGAGGTTCAACTGCAATACAAATCGAGAAGCTCTTTCTTACTAAACACAGAACTTGATAACTAATAATCAATTATAATTCGTGAAATATTTTTAAAGTTACAAAAATTGTTCACTTATTTTTGCCTATTAATAAAAGTAATACAAAAAATTATCAAAACTAATAAAATTTTTAATTTTTAATTTTTTACCTATATTTCAAAAATGCAGAGTTTGAGTGTATGGTTCACTAGCTGTCCTAAAATGTACTAAATGTTCATTAAATATAAGTTTTCATGAGAGTAAAAGTTCAAGGCAACAACAGTTTCTATGAAATAAAACACGAATCAGGTTTCTAAGACATATAGTTTTCACGTAAAGAAAGAAAAACGACACTTTTTTGCCAAAAATTGCAAATTTTCAAGAACTCAACCTCGATGAGGCACGTGTTAATGTTATTTATTTGAGTTGAAACTTTGGCAATCTCGTTTTCTAACTAATTGGCAACTTTTAGGAGGGTCCCCCCGAAGAAAACGTTAATTTTTTTTTTCTTCATGTTGCTTGTAACCATACTAGTGGACAACCTAAAATATGTATTGCATGTAAAAAATATATTAGTTTTCAATTTTAAAATATGGTTTTTACCTATATTCTGTAACCCGGGAAGCCCGGTTACGACCCCATAGTATTGTTAATAATAAAATACGTTTCAAAATAAAAATTACAAGTATAATTATGAGATCAATAGGCAGAAGGTCAGAGAGACAGGCAGGCGGACAGAGAAACTGAGGTCATCAATACTTTTCAACTATGAAGTAAAGTGTTAAAAAGTATTTAAAACTTAACTTCAAATTGCATCCAATGGAATGACAGGGGAAATAGAAAATTTCGACAATAATTTCAAACAATGTGCATCAATCTAATACGAGTAAATGGCAGTGGAGCATCAATTATCCGAACCTCGGTCAACCGAACGATCGGTTAACCCCTTGAGGGGCGGAGGTATGTTTATGAAACCACTTAATTTTAATTCCCAAATGCCACATTGGCACCAGAATTTTGGTAGAAAATTTTTCGGTTTATTATGTGTGTGAAATATAGCTTTTTCATATTTATAAATAAATTTGTTTTCAGATTCCGGTGTCATTCATTAATTTTTACACTTAACAATGAAATTGGTTTCCCCCTGAAAGGGTTAACAGAACGCGCGGTTAGGAAAAAGGACAATCCATAGAGGAAAATTTACGGAATCCTAAATAGCTGCTTTTATTGAAATGCAGATATAGCGGCAAGAGAAAAAGTGTCCTCTTTGAAGCAAAAGGAAATTTTGGACTCCTTTTCTTAAAATATAGGCCTAGAGCACTGTACCTCTGTTTTCCTGCAGATTTCTTCGGTCAATTTGTTTTTTGATAGTTTTCGACCTTTTTCTCGTTGTAAATATTGTAGTGCAAAATGCATACATGTTTGGGTGTATTTATTTCACTATGTACATATAACCCTAGCATGTTTATTTGGAAAATGATCGGATATCCGAAATACCGTTTATCCGAACACGCTCGGTCACCTATTAGTTCGGACAATAGACGTTCCACTGTATTGTCTGTAGTATTTCGTTATCACTAACATGCCGTAAAGCAGAGTTAGGCCTCTTGATTAGATATTGGAGTATCCAAAAGCTTGCTTGTTCTGAACAGGTAATCAGCATTGAGGGGTTTCCTAGCTGATGACAGCTTAACACCCAGACTAGGAAATTGAAATGTCTTATGTTTTAATGAGCCATTGGGAAAAAGTTAAACTGTAGCAAAGCTACTAGAAGAGTAAAAGAAGTTAACAAGAGAAAATAAGAAATTTAAGAAAAAAAAGGAATAAATTTGAATTTTAAAGTATAAACTTTAGATGAAAGAAAGTTAACGATAAATCTTAAAAAATACAATAATCTTAAAATAAGCAAAGTCAAACTGTAGTTGTATAACTACTATAAGGAGTTTAGAAAGTTAAAGTTAGTACTGTTCAGAGAAACACTCACCAAGCATGGGCAAGAAAAGCTAGGGTGGCAAGACCACAACATCCAACCAAAAAAGGGACTAATCAGGGCCATACATTTTATTTATTTTTTTTAAGTTTTACAATTTTTATGGTATATAGAGAGGTTTTTTTTTTTTTTTTAATAAGAAAAATATATGAAAAGGTAAGAAAAATATAGAAGAGGCAAAACTTGCTTGTTCGCCGAACTTTTAAATTTATATTTAAAAATTTCTCCATTTTTTTCTGGTGTTTGTTTTGAATACTTTATTTCATTACGAAAAAAATAGTTTTATTTTATTTTAGCGAAAAATCTCGTCTTTGTAAGGTGGTTATTGAAATATGCCAAATACATGCTGCGTGTTTATTTATAGTAGAGGAAATTATACTGCTACGGATAATTTAAATAATATTTTTTTAAATCACATTTTGAGAAAACCTCATTCTTGTACTACATTAGGTGACATTAGACTTTATTTAAGCAGAAAGTCTTCATTTCAACCGATTTGCAGCTTCTCCTTAAAAAAAAAAAAAAAACATACATTACATTTAGGGATTACAATCTCGGGATCCCGCTTTTTTTTTTAATCCCGAAAATCCCAGGATTTTTACCTCTCAAATCCCGTGATTTTTACTAGTAAAAACCGGGATTTTCGAGATCATCATTTTTTTATGGAATAATATTCAGCTGAAATAAAAAAAATATATACAGGGTGTCTCAAAAGGTCGTTTACAAACTTAACATGCTGATCTGTCATATCATGAGGAACAAGATTTACATAGGAACTTGTGTTCGAAAATGCAAACTGCGACCGCTAGAAAGCGATGAGCATGGGTGTGGAGGGGAAGAAAGAAAGGATATCGAAAGAGGTATTAATATGACTTCAATTAAAGAACGTGGTTTAATTTACAGAAGATGTTCAAATTCCTTCTATTCGCCGCAATGCATAAGCATGCTTCACAACGTTGATGCATGGATTCCCGGACCCGTTCAAAATGGGCAGGTGTGTCACGGCCACGTGCCGCCGCTTCTATGATCCGTTTTTGCAAATACCAACACGCGAATGCGACGCGTTGAGGATAATCGTCATTGCACAATGCCTGTACTCTTTGGAAGGGTGTAGCCTGTCATCGTGCAATATGCGCATGATGCTGGAAAGATGTACATCCTGGACGCGTCCCCTTTCTCGGAGACGTCTTCATGGGTTCCTCTCAAATTCCCGTAGCACAGCTTCCTCTACGAGAGGTGTGCGTTCCCATCCGGTGTGGCAACTTACTTGGAAAACTCCTTCATCACGCAATCTGTGACGCAATTTTCCAAAAAAAGCACGATTTGGCTGACGTCTGTTTGTGAAGCGATCAAGATACATCCGTACCGCGGCCTCTGCATTTCCATCCGCGGCGCTATATGCGTAATGCATATCGGTCAATTCCGCGTTACTAAACCGATTCATGCTTCTCCTGCAACGTCCTCGTCCGAAATTATTACACATCCCACTCTCCCGTAAGCCTATGCTCATCGCCCTCTAGCGGTCGCAGTTTGCATTTTCGAACACATGTTCCTATGTAAATATTGTTTATGATGATATGACTGGCCAGCATGTTAATTTTGTAAACGACCTTTTGAGACAAACCTGTATATTTATAGACTTTCGCTTTTGGAAAAAAAAATCAATTGATTTTTATTAAATTTATACATCATTGAAAAAGAACATATAAAATATTTTTTACACTTATTTCTAACCGATTAAATCGTTTAACTTGGAAATCTTTTGACATGGAAACAGATGTAACCTGCACAACTATTAGTGAGGAAAAATGAAATGATTTGCTTATTGCGATATCGCTGTGTGTGTAGAAAATATCTTTCACTTCCAAAGTCATTTTCGAATAAGAATTTACTGATAAACGTCACATTTGTGTATCACAGTCGTTATTATGTGCTAACTTTTCTCTTTTTTTTCGTGCGTTTATGCCTATTTTGCTTTAAAGATTTCTAATGAAAAGGATTTTGTAGCTCATAGGAAAAATAATGATCCATCAACGGTATGGTACTACTATTTAACGGCAAAAGATGGAAAAGGTACTAAATGTAAAGGGTGTAGCGCAGTGCTTAAGCAATACCTGGGTATACTAAGCGGTTGCATTCACATTTATCTACGAAAGATGGTAATACCTATGTCCAGAAAGAAATTAATACAATCGCTCTTCCTTCCGCAAGTCAAGATTGCACAGAATAGAAGATACGTTGATTTCTAAAAGACGGAAATTAGAAATCATACTTCCAAAGAAAACCGATTAGTTACGAAACAGTGAATTATTTAAACTAATCTTTTTATTTTTGTGGTATGTAATAACTTTTTATAATATGCAACGTTTTCTAATTTTAACAGCTATCTCTATTTAGAAATTTAAACCATGCATCCATGTAATTTTCTATTGTTGTATGTGCGTGTGTTAACACGCACGCACAGAACACGCACAGTTCTTTTATTTCAAGAAAAAAAGCTTCACATTAGGAAAAATCTTGCGCTTGCGGCATCCTAGAATTATAATCTTTAATTACGTGACTTTGAGAATAATCAATATTTAATTAGTGATATTAAGTATTTTTTAATATTGTAAATATGAAGCCATTCAAAAACTTGTTTAACACGAAATAAAAGAAATTATCTAGAAGGTGAAGCATAGACATTTCATGTTTTTTGTCACTTTGTAAAACACCAACGGCATATTTATTTTAATTTTCAATTGTAGTAATTTATCCAGTATTATTTTTATTAATAATTAAAGTAATAAATTTTTAACTTGGTATATTCTCATATGTAAGTTAGAGTGTATTTTTGCTTTAAATATTTTTTCTATAAAAGCTATGTATTTAGCTATTGTAAAAATGGATGCTATTCCAGAAATTCTGATTTTCGTAATCTCGGGATTGAATCTAAGGAATCCCGAAATACCGGGATTGGAAATTAGCCTCGAAATTATAATGCCTAGTTGAATCATGCGTTTTAATATATAACTATTTTTTTGCATAATACTTGGTGTCTATAAATTCTATAGCTCATATACAGGCTACACAAAAACCTTAACTACATTTGCATCTATTGACAGAAATTGCTGAAAAGAAAATTTCAACTGTGCTATGCGCTTAGTTGAACTAACTGTTAGCATACTACGTAGTATACATACAAATCTATACTTCGTATACAAGCACGCACATAAATCTCGGATGTCTTTCCGACTCATCAGACTACTGACGGTAATTACAGTAATATGTTTTTTAACTGCTTTATGCATTTTCTAAATTGATTATTTAGATTTCTTTCATCTTAATAAACTGTAAAGTTTTATTACAGTATTCTGAAAGTATTGGAATGTGTTACATTATCTATGCCGGACGTATGGTTTTCCGTTCTTGCCATTTATGATTTTGATACAGCAATTCCATTGCACATAAGAGATTTTAAACTACTAGATTTTTATACGAAAATTCTTAAGTGGGGTATCAAAATTTTCATTACTACAGTGTAATTTTTTAATCCGGAGTAATTATAAATTTTAATACTGAGCGTTTTTGACATTAAATCAGGATGCGTTGAGGTGCTTAGTGTATTATTTCTGAATAAAAGTAAGCTCCAAGAAATTAGTGGTGTCCAGAACATTTGAAGCCTCGATTTATGGGAAACGCTTACCAACACTAACGGTGAGTGGGAGTCTTTCGTTTATGGGGTCAGAAAGATAATATCTTTATTATATTGCAACAAAATGTTATCAGTTTTAAAAGCGTTGGTTGTTAAAATATGTGTCGTCATTATATGTGCCATATCGCAATATATATAATCCAAACGGAAAAGTAAAAACATATATTAAAATATTTATTTGCTTAAAAGGCGTTACTGAAAACACATTCAAAGTATATTAAAAACCTATATTGACATGTTTCAACATCTTCACTGAGTCGTCATCAGAATGTACAACAGAAATTACGAAGACAATGCATATGAAAATTGGAAAACTCATCGAATACAAACAAGTAAACATATAACGTATGTAAACATAGTAAACATATAATTCTGATACGTTTGTATAGGGGAAAAAGTACTTTTAAAAGCAATTTGTTTGAAAACTGTATCTCAATTCAACTTTGAGATATTAATTTTTTGTGGTTTTTAATGCCATTTCTGTACTGGTGGTAAACTGAAGTACTAATACAGGTAAAAGTAAGGGGAAAATAGTTGGAAAATAGCAGATTACTATATCTTTTTGTCAGCATTTTCTTATAACAACTGAAAAAAATTTGAAATTAAAATACGTGCTTTTTTGAAAAATAAAAATGAATAACTTCTGACAAAACAAGGAGTTATTATAAACATATTTAGTTTTCAGTATCCATATTAATGTTGCAATCAAATGAAGGCATATGAATCATTAGATAGGCGATTTTTTTTATCGAGCCGGACATCGCTTTTTGCCGGGTTTGTGTATTATTCCGCGATAGTGACGTCATGAGCATTCTTTTCTACTGGTGTTGTAGAAACAAGACAGATGTCTACAGATGTCTACAGATGTTGTCTGCCACAAATAAGACTGGTGTCGTAAAAGTGGAATTTTTCAGCGAATGCAAATAACTTAATTTTTTTATAAAATAAAAGCGTGTATTTTAAGCCTTAAAACTCAAATATGTTTCGTAGAAGTTCATCATTTTTACTCCAGCGGCATTGGAAATCTTGACAGTTGGAAATGCCTCACTTTTGAAAATAATGCAATTGAGATCACACAATGATAAAGCGCAAAGTTTTACAAAACTTTAGAGTGTCTTTATGAAAGAGCAGTGACATTTAGGTTAAAATAATATTTATTTGAGAGTTAGTCTAACCAATATAAGATGCATTTTTATTATAAAAAATTGTGTATGTTTATTAATAAATTAATGAAACAGTTCCTTCTTAAACTTTTTCTTTCGTCGAAATTCGTCGGGTTCCACTTCGTAATAATAATAATATTTTTTCCTCATCGTGGTACTTCCTGCTTGTTGCCTCCTATTTTCTGCTTGTTTTATTATTTTTTTTAACACAAATGCGGAGCTTGTTTTATCATGTATTACATTCACAGGCCATTTCGAGCTTTTTATGATAAAGGGCGATCGAATATTATTAGTTCAAGTGTTATTGCTCTCCCAATTGATCCCCTGAATAAATCTTTATTGAAAAAAAAAAGAGGTCAGACATGGTTTTTATATCCTGAAGAAACAGCAACAATTCTTCAAGTATTTCTATACATTTTTCACAAAACTTTTAAAGTTGAAAAGATCCGGAAACTTTAGACTCGATATTGAATGTGCGTGTTGGCCAATGTTATATCCACAGATGCTAACATTAAGTTATTCTCTAGAGTCTGCCACAAACGAAACATCTTTTGAACCAGTAAATGCTTTTATGGAAATGTGCTTATATTCTATGTGGTTCTATCTTGCATTTTAAAAAATAATAAAATGTGTGGTTTTGAAACACGTTTGAATAAAGTTTATACTCCGATAAAGTAAAGACTCCGAAAGGCAATGGAAATTTTGTCTTGTCTTGTGTATCCATGATTTGATTAACCTTCCGTCTACCAGACGGGTCCATTGGACCCGACATGTACATTCAAAATATTTATTCAAACCAGAAATTTCTTCAAAACAAACTAAATGTATAAATCAGACAATAATAAGTTAAATAAACAAATTAAATAGTTTTAAGTAAAAATTCTGGTGTAGAATGTTTTTATAAAACTTGAGTAAAATTTCCGGTAGTTCTAGGGTTAAATATTTAGAAACTTTTAGCAAAATCATAAAGATTAGTTTACTAATTGCAGCGTTCGTGTGCATCGAGGGGTTCAGAGGATTTTAGGTGTTTTAGTACCAGAAATTATGTAAGTACTGGTCGCTATATCTAAAGATAGAATGTTTTTTCATTAAATAAGGCAAATTTTACTTAAAAAAATTCTGGTAAAAGGTCCTTGAAGCGTACGAACCCTGTAATTGTATTATTAGAAAATAGATTTTATACTATATATAAAACTATTGAGTTTCGCTCAGTTGTATAAATAAAAATAAAATGAGGTAAAATACCGCATTGCATGTTCTGACAATGATATTAATGTTTCAACTAGTATAAAATTGTATTGGTGGTATTTTTATTCTGGCGACTGCTCTTATTTTTTTAATTCCATGCCTTGTATAATGTGACCTGTTGTAACGCAGTCCCCCTATAGCGAATAATGTCTGCGCTCTCTTTATCATCGCCATACGCGATTTTCTCTGTCTAATTTATTGGCAAGTATATTCCGATGTACCGACTTTTTTTAAGTGTAAGTTGTTAATACCTGGTGCGCACATTTTTACTAACAAATTTTAACATAATTCTTTTTTTTAACTTGTTTAACACTTTCTAGGGCGATGATCCATTTTTGGAACACTTAAATTAAACAACTAAATGACTCTTCGGCACCAAAAATTTCGAATGAAAATTGTACTTTTACCAAGTAGTCGAAGAAAAGCTATTACTTATTTTTAAATAAATTTCTTTCTTAATTCTAGTGCCATTCAATCATTTCACCCTTTTACGAATAGAAGTATTTCGCCCCTGAAACGGTTAAACGCAGAAAAATATTACAAATTCTTCATTTCCTTTTTTATTAAACATTTGGAAAAATTGTTATTGTCCTCGTCAGGGTAGGAAATCAAAAGCATATCTGAAGCTTTTTATTGCTTTAATCCGCATTTTATTCGTTTTCTGATTGGTCTATACACTAAACTTTACTTTCAACAGAGATGGATACTTCTGTTGCCACTATGACAAAAATATATAATAAAAACTACAAAAAAAAAATTAATAACTCAGAAACAAATTGAGATACAGCTTTGAAACAAATTGCATTTAAATGTACATTTTTTCTCTATACGACGGTGTAACAAGTAATATTCTGGGATGTTTAGAAGTTTAAGGATGAAATTTCATTTAAAATAGGTCGTCAGATTTCCTTGAAATCTGACAATGGAAAAGCCTTTTCCCGAACAGCCAATGAAATGCTTGGATAATACATAAGCTTCAGGTGGATAGCACGTAAATTTCAGGAAATTTGACAAGTCGCAGGCGATTTTTGTCGCTGTTGTTAGTTGATGTGTTAATGTTTAATTCATGGCGTACGTAATGTATGATCAACTCCGTGCGATTTTCCGTCTTAAATTTTAGCCTTCGGAAAAATCATTTTCCAAATGGTCGTTGTAATTTGTTAAATTGCTTTTTTTTCTTTATTCCAATGAGTAACAATGTTTTGATGGGTTGGTGTGCTACATCGAATACTTCGCATTTTCGCTAACAAAACCGTCTTCTTAGACAGTTATCCCACGAACTCAAATTAGAATTATTTTCAATGTACTTGGAGAAATAAAATATTTATTTTATTCAATATTGTAATACAGTTTTTCTGCTATTAATATTATTTTACTAAAATCAAATGTTTTTTTCTGTGATGATATTTGTGATACGAATTTTACTGCAATATTATAGACAATTATATAAATATCATAAATATAGTAAGTTAAGTTTAAAACTATCTTTACACGCAAAAAATTAAGATTTAAATGATTTCATATTTAAACACTAGAATAGTTTTTGTCGAGTATGCACAAACAAAGTTTTCAAACTATTAAAGTGTATGTTAAAGTGTAATATGGCCTTAAAAATGTTTTTTGTTTCACTCATAGTTAGTTGGTTGGTTGTGTTTATGACGGCCAATTATCAACACGAGGGATATAGGCCCTAAGAGGGGAAGTGCCCTTCGTGGGGGTCTTTCTAAGGGAACCTAACCCGTATTAACGCTTGGAAATCCAAGGTTCGAAGAAAACCAGGAAAACTCCGAAGGATTAGACCGACGGGCGCGATTGGGTTCGAACCCAGCACTTCCCGTCTACCATCTTTGAGCAGAACCTCTCGACCACTGTCACTCATAGTGATAAATAGTTTAACGGCAAATTTAGGCATATTTTGTTTAATTACATTCTGAAAAATAACATCACGAAAAACCCATTTTTACGAAAAGTGTCGAATCATTAGCCGAAATTATCTCTGTATATCTTTCTCCCCCTCTCTCTGTGTATATATATGTTTAAATTTTATTTTTTCACAGTAATAATTTGCCGTGAACTTAATCAAGTGAAAAATGCAGCCGATTTTTGTTATTGGCAAAAAAAAAGGCGTGACGAAAGACGAAAAAAAGAAAAGGAGTCAAGCACAGATTTAACAGAACAAAATGCATTTAACCGATTGAGGGGCGGTGGGATATATTATAGGCCACCTAATTTTAAACCAGATTTTCAGCAGAAACTTTTAATTAAATTTTACTTTTATAACTTTGTTGGCAAAAGGTTGGAAAACTGATTTTCCTCCATTTAAAATAATTTTTTGTCGATAATTCAACATTACACAAACACAATTAATTGCCCCTGAAAAGGTTAAAGCTATCATTTATGTAATGTAATGTAAAGAACAATACAATGTAAAGAAAACAAATAGAAACAACACAGAGTAAATTATAAAAAACTATGAAAGACTGGACAAATACTATTTGAAACACGAAAGAAAAAAATCATGCGTCAAACATAGATTAGGAAACACTTTCCAACACATTCAGAATAATGTAAAAAAAAAAAATCACCGTTTAATAAGTTAAAATGTTATGTATAATTCAACCACATGGAGACGCATAACACATTTGAAAATCCAATTTCAGCTGTCCCCTTCTACATTCGGAAAATTATCCAAATTATTCGAGCAGTGTATATATTATACGATGGGCTTGTATATATATTATACGAGCCCTGTATAATATATATACAACAAATACTCCCTAAAGCCTCCCGTTCCGTTCCAATAAAAATTGGTCGCTCCGAGAGATGGTCGCTTAATGCAGGTCCTGTTTAAATCTAGATTTTTTAAATTTTTGAAAATGGTAACAATTAATGCTACTAAAATTTATTTTTCACTTTAGGAAAAGATATAAAAATTTAAGTATCAAAACAAAAGTTAATTACATAAATTAATTACTACAGAGTTTAAAAAATTAATACACTGACTTTTGCTTTGATTTTAAGATTTGACCTTTTATAACTTTTATTTCCAAGTTCTTTCGATTATAGCGCCTAGAATATATACTGTGGAAATCGGCTATCCCTGTAATACTTAAAAAAGCGCTAAAATATTGTAGCCATTAAATGATCAACGATGCTGCTGAAATATGAAGTTCGCAGCGACATCTGCAGGATATTTTCTACAACTGCAAGATATTGCTAGTCTATACATTGTAATACTAGTAATACGAAAATCCCGTAGATGTCGCTGCGGTCTACACTTGGGATTTTATCAGTATCGTCGAACATTTTTTATACACATTTTTAGCACTATTTGCATAGCATATTTCCACACTAGGTCAGTGTTGGCACATGGGCTACTTTTTTTTTTAAATCAGATTCTTCATCGGCACCACTTTTTTAAGATGGTAAAATTCGCTTTATTTAATGACATATTAATTAAGGCGAAAACAAAGGGAATTTTACCGTTTCAAAAAAGTGCTACCAATCAAAAATTCTGAATTTTAAAAAAGTAGCCCACTGACAACACTTCACTAGGTATTCTAGACGCTGTATTTCGATGTTCAGTAAATAAATGCAATTTTTTTGGACAGGAACAAATAATGACAATTTCATTAATTTATCTCTTCGGGAGTTTTCAGACAGAATAGGGCAGGGGAGTTTATTGACCGTCATTCTTAATTTTTCCCAATTTAATAATAGTTTTCTCATCGATAATAATAATAATTTGATCATAATTTTTCTCAATTTTTGAGTTAAATTCCTTGCCTAATAGGGCACAGATGTTTTTAAACACTTAAAAGTTACCGGAATAGAAAAAAGTCTAAAAGTTTAGAAGTTTGATGAATAATGCGCTCTCCGAAATTATTTTTTAATAAAACCTTCTTCAAGCGACCAGGTAAAAACGGAATTTGTTTCATTTTCTTCGAAGGAATTGGTCGCTCATGAAGAGAGTTCAACTGGGATGATCTCTGAATGGAGGTAAAATTAATATTGAGCATATGGGAATGTATTTTGTTCCATGAAAAAATGGTTGTTCTGGGTGGTGGTCTCTTAATGGAGGTGGTTTCCCAGGGAGGTTTCACTGTATATATAAATATATACATATATATATATATATATATATATATATATATACAGGGTGTTCCGTTAAAGGGGTCCAATATTAATAGGGGTAATAGAGGAGTTCACACGGAGCATAAATCAGTATATAATGCCTGGCCGGATCTCAATAATTTTCAAGTTACAGCAAATAGAATGAAAAATCGGAAATTTGTAAAAAAACCCTCATTGCTAAACTATCGATAATGCTACATAAAAACGAAGCACATATTTAGAAAGAGCAGAAAAAATCCTACGAAATGACATAAGTTGTTTTAGAATATTGAGAATTAATGGCGAGTTACAAGCTCCGAAACAGTGAAAAAATACAAAATCAAATATTTAGCAAAATATTAGGTTGGCAAATAAGTTCCCGCAGTTTTTTTAAATAGAAGTTTTCTACCGGAATCTATATTTTGTTTTTTGGATAGAGTTAATTTGTGTTAAAATTCAGATCGTAAAATGTAGTGTCAAGTTGGGAAAACGGAGCATTTTTGACACCTCCTCATCTTTGCTTTTAATCAAGGTTGTTGGCCGCAAAAGCTGATTGCGACATTTGTGCTGTGTATGGCCATAGCTGAAAGAACCGCTCATGATTGGTATGTCAAGTTCAAAAATGAAATTTTGACATCAACGACGCACCTCGTTCTGGCCGTCCAGTTGAGTTCAATGAAGAGCGATTAAACCAACTTTTGCACGAAAATTCGCATCAAACGACAAGGAAACTCGCAGAGAAAATGAAATTCTCCCACACTGCTATAGAGAAGCATCTTCACTCAATGGGAAATATTCAGAAATGTGGAGCATGGGTTCCGCATGCTTCAAGTGACAACAACAAAAATCAGCGAGCCACAATCTCTGCTGGTTTGCTTGCTCCTCACCGCTCAACTCATGGACACCAGCAACGATTTCTTTACCGAATCGTTACTGGCGACGAAAAATGGTGCCTATACATTAATATGAAGCAGCGCAAGGAATGGCTTAGCCCCGGTAAATTACCAACACCGCACGTGAAACAAGAACTTCATCCACGTAAAACGATGTTGTGTGTATGGTGGGACTGGAAAGGGATAATCCATTACGAATTTCTTGAACGGAAACAAACGGTTAACTTAGAACTCTGTGTTCAACAGATGGAACAACTCAACACGGCTATTCAAGAGAAAAGACCTAATCGCAACATGGAGTTCTTTTGTTGCACGTCAATGCCCGCACTCATATCGCCAATATGACCAAGGTAGCCAATCAAACGCATAGCTGGGGATTGCTGCCATACCCGCCGTACTATCCCGATTTGGCACGAACAGATTTCCACCTTTTTACATCTCTTGCAAATGCTATGAGCGGAGTTTCGTTCAATACTAATGCAGAATTGAGAGCTTTGTTGGATGAATTTTTCGTGTCGAAACTGGGGGATTTCTACCAACGAGGTATTGAAAATCTTATTGAACGTTGGGAAGAAGTTGCAAACAACAAGGAAGAATACATTGTTGATTAATTAGTTTTTAAATTTTATTGAAAAATAAACTTTTAAAAAATTTAAAAAAAGGGCGAGAACTTAGTTACCAACCATGTTGGTAGTCCATCGTTGACATTCCATTTTAACATTTTCGACTCGGGAGTCTCTTATACAAATTTTATTCGCTTGACACCACTTTTTAAACAGAAGTTTCCTTCAAGTACACAATTTCAAAAATGCTCTAATTGAATAAGGCAAATTTTATTTTCCTTTATCACTGGTGCTAATATCAAATTTGCAAAGAAAGATGATGTCCAGTCAGGCTGGACATATGAGTGAAAAGAGTTAATGATCTGAAATTTAGCATAAAATAACTCGATCAAAAAACAAAATACAGATTACGACAGGAAAAAATGTATTTCTAAAAAGGCGGGAACGTAGTTGCCAATCCAGTTGTCATTCTATAGTTGACATTCCGTTTTAATGATATGAAATTTAACCCGATCACAAAAACATAATTTAGAAACCTGTAACACAAATGTATGTAGAAAAACGGCGATAATAAATTTACCAACCAACTCTGAATTCTATCGCTGATATTATATTTTAATGATCTGAAACTTAACATAAATTAACTCAATCAAAAAATAGAATATAGATTCTGGTAGAAAAAGTGTATTTAAACAAACTGCGGGAACTTAGTTGCCAACCCAATAGTTAATCGTTAATTCCAAAAATGCAACTCTACCTACATCAAGGAAAATGTTATAAAATTTGGTCCATTCCGAAAGCTTTCGAAGAAGCTGACAATAAACCATATCAGTTTAATTGTATGGGAGAAATCAAGCAGTTCCCTAGTTACAACTCTGTACAGTTGCACGCTCGGAAAGGGCGAAACTCCGCCGATGACGATTGTAAACACCCCGTTTTAATATCTTTCAATTATACATTTCTGATCAACCTCTATCAATACCCTTTCATTATTCAGTCTGGTCAAGTGAATGACATATTGTGCAGCTCTCGCCTTGTCTTAAAGCAAACTCCGTGACTGCTGCGTTTCCTCCATGAACTTTCAGGATGATGAAGAAGAAGTACTTTTTATGCAAATTTTCTATGTGTATAGGAAGAAAAGTGTAATAAAACAGCAGTCATCAGTGGGCGTTATGTTAAAGGGAGGCTGTTGTAAGTGGGATTGTAGTAAGTTGATGTATAATAATTATGCCGGAATACTCTAACGAAGAATATGCGGACATGCATCTGATGTACGGGCAAGCTCATGGAAATGCATGTCTATCACAGCGCATGTACCGTGAGCAATTTCGAAGGAGACGTTGCCCAAGTTCGAAACTCTTCATAAAACTCGATAGACGATTACGGGGGACTGGATCGTTTAATACAGCAAGCATTGATGCAGGGAAACCTCGACATGTACGAACACCTGCAATGGAAGAAGATGTACTGAATATTTTTAAAGATAACCCCTCCACGAGTACACGAGCTGCTGCGTCTGAAGTCGGTGTTTCTCACCAAAGTGTGTGGCGTGTTCTGCGTGCAGAAAACATGCACCCCTTTCATGTGCAGCGGGTACAACTGTTATCGGTAACAGATTGTGCTCAGCGGACAGAATTTACGCTGGTTGCTTAATGTAACAGAAAATAATCCACAATTTCTGGAAAATATTTTATTTACTGATGAAGCAACATTTACGAGAGAGGGCGTGGTAAACACGCACAATATGCACACATGGTCATATACAAATCCGCACACTGTTTTCCCGTCGAACGCACAACAAAAGTTCAGTGTGAACATATGGGCAGGTGTCCTCGGCGATTATCTCATAGGACCATATTTACTCCCAGATGTACTCAATGGCAGTACGTACTTGGTTTTCCTACGGGATATCTTACCGCAGTTACTGCAAAATGTGCCAGCAACATTGCGCCACAATATGTGGTTTATGCACGATGGCGCACCGGCACATTTTTTCATAGGTGTTCGCAATCACCTCAATTCAACATATCCTGGGAAATGGATTGGACGCAGTGGACCTGTTGCTTGGCCTGCACGCTCTCCAGACCTCAATCCGTTAGACTTTTTTGTTTGGGGACACCTTAAATCGCTGGTGTATGAAACGCCTGTGGATACACCGGAGGATTTACTTGCGCGAATCGTTGTCGCTGCAGGAGACATTCCCAACTCCGTCGGAGTTTTTCGGCGTGTTCGCCAATCTTTACGACGTCGCTGTCGGCTGTGCGATTCTGTTAATGGGCGCAACTTCGAACACCTATTATAATAATGTCCGTTCGTCTGCCTTCCGACATTGAACTGTGCAGCGCAGGCCAGAAGACTATGCTTCACATATGTCATAAAGTACGTGGAATGTAATTCTTTATTTGTCATTTTTCTTTTATTTTCAACACTTTTTGGCACAGTATTTTGTAAGTCACAGACTGTGGTGTACTCAAATTGTAAATTACAAAGTTTGTATGAATTAATTTAAAATTTAGTGTCTTTTTTAAATTTATAATTAATAAAATTATTATGCTGTTTGTTATTATTATTTCCTATCATAAATTATGATGCACATATACATACAATAATTGTCCATGTAAAACATGTACTGAAACTTCTTGCATAGTTACAAATCGCAATATTTTTAATTATTTCCGAATTTTCACCACCAGTTTAATTTTAAAGAATTTAACTTAAGCTTTATATCAATAAAAGACCACTTTAAAATGTAGACTATTATTGTAAAGTTATTTTGGTTCATTCAACTCTTAAATAATTAAAAATGTTGCATCTCAGAAGAAGCATGATCGAAAATGTATAGTTGAGAGTAATTAAAAAGGCGGTGTTTCCAATCGTGATGGGCGGAGTTTAACCTTTGCTAGTGTCAAAGAAAGCGGAGTTGTAACTAAGAAACTGGTTAATTTCTCTCACACAATTAACCCTTCGTCTACCAGACGGGTCCATTGGACCCGACAGGTACATACAAAATATTCATTCAAACCAGAAATTTCTTTAAAATAAACTAAGTATATAAACCAGACAAAAATAAGGTAAATAAATAAGTTAAATAGTTTTAAATAAAAATTCTGGTGTAGAACGTTTTATTAAAACTTGAATAAAATTCCCGGTAGATCTAGGGTTAAACCGATATGGTTCATTGTAAGCTTTTTCGAAAGTTTTCGGATTGGACCAAATTTTACTACATTTTCCTTGTTGTAGCTAGAGTTGTCTTTTTGGAATTAACGATTAACTATTTTGATGTATATTGGATTTCGTACTTTTTTCACTGTTTCAGGGCTTGTAACTCGTCAAGAAATATTGCTATTTTAATACAATTGATGTCATTTTGTAGGTTTTTTCTGCTCTTTCTAAATATGTGCTTCGTTTTTATGTAGCATTATCGATAGTTTAGCAATGAGGGTTCTTTTACAATTTTCCGAATTTTCATTCTATTTGCTGTAACTTGAAAACTATTGAGATCCGACCAGGCTTTATATACTGATTTATGCTCCATGTGATCTCCTCTATTACCCCTATTAATATTGGACCCCTTTAACGGAACACCCTGTATATAAGCTCAAAATAGGTTAAAAGTAAAAATAAAAATAAAATATAAAAATAAAAATAAAGTCCATGCGATAAGCGGTACAGCTGCAAATAACCACACAGATTATATATAGCACATTATGTATTAACCTTCCGTCTACCAGACGGGTCCATTGGACCCGACATGTACATTCAAAATATTTATTCAAACCAGAAATTTCTTCAAAACAAACTAAATGTATAAATCAGACAATAATAAGTTAAATAAACAAATTAAATAGTTTTAAGTAAAAATTCTGGTGTAGAATGTTTTTATAAAACTTGAGTAAAATTTCCGGTAGTTCTAGGGTTAACCCTAGAACTACCGGAAATTTTAATTAAAATACAGAGATATTTAAAATAAACTTAAAATGAAGAAGTATTTAAAGTAAATGAATTTCATAGTATGACTTGCTTTCAAATAAAGCCATTGTTCCTCGAGAGGCCGAAATTGATCATATGTGATCCTCATTCTGTTCTGATCCACAAACTTTTCCAGCAATTTAGTGACTAATTTTATTTCTACTGATTGAGTGGGACAAGGAAATTTATAATAGCTGGTACCTTTAACCGAACATTCTAAACTCACCAGCGTTGTTAGATCGTCAGTCGATAGACAAACCGTAACAGGTGGTTTGTTAGTTTACAGTTTTGCCTTTCGACTAAAGCCATGCAATTTTAAGCTTCAAAGTTCAAGTATGGTATGACGAAATGCCGCATAGCACTATTCGTGTCCACAGAACTTCGTGCTTTGGCAATTTTCAATTTTGGCAATCGGCTGATGCAGTACACTTTCAGGATGTACTCAATGAGTACATCCTGAAAGTGTACTACATCAGTTGGTCCACAATTAAAATGAATCCATCGTGTTTTTTAGATTCTGTGGACTATAATTAGTAACCCCCATTACTTGCCATATCATGTACGAAAGATTATAGATCCTGTAATTTCACGAAATACCTGTTTCGCAAATCATGGAAATAGCCTCATTGGAATGATAGCATATGAAGGAGAGGACATCAGGACCCCAGCCATAAAGAAAAGTGCCAAAGCACGAAGTTCTGCGGACACGAATAGTGCTATTCGTCACCTCGTCAATCCAGACTTGAAGTTTGAAGCTTCAAATTGTATGGATTTAATCGAGTGGCAAAACTGTAAACTAACGAAACCATCTGTTACGGTTTGTCTAATAACTGACGATCTAACGACGCTGGTGCGTTTAGAACGTTCGATTAAAGATACCAGATATTATATTTTTCTTTGTCCGACTCAGTCAGAAGAAAGATGCGTGAAATTAGTCTCTGAAGTGCTGGTAAAGTTTGTGGACCAGAACACGGGGTATCACATATGATCAATTTCGGCCTCTCGAGGAACAATGGCTTTATTTGGAAGCAAGTCATATAATAAAATTAAATTATTAAAATACTTCTTCATTTTAAGCTTATTTAACCCGTTTCGGTTAAACATCTCTGTATTTTAATTAATAAAATACTAAAATATTTTGTTCATTATACATCATTTTTGTGATTTTTCGTATATGAACTGCTGATATGCAGCAAAACAGCAGTAGATGAAGCGATTGTCAAGAAAAATGAATGATTACCGTTTTTATTTTCCAGTCTATAACAAATAGTTAACAAATTTTATGACATATTAATAGATATGAAGTAAATTTATTTACTTATAGACATATTATGAAAATTATAAAAATTTAGATTAGATTAGAAAAAATGAAAATTTGAAATTTTTACAATTTTTTTTTTAAATATGGTCCTTTTGCGGCAGTAAAAGATATGCCTTTATCATAATGAGTATTTACCGGGACATTTTTATATCTTCATGTAGCTATTGCGTCCTATTAGAAATTGTATTCGTACGTTTGGATAATTAAAAAAAAATATTGAAAAAAACATGTTTTTTGCGATTTTTGGAATTTTTGCCCCCCTTGCGGCGGTAAAAGATATTAACCGATCGATATAATATTTTACGAATTTATTCTTTATTACAAAAGCAACTTTTCCGCTCTATTACATTTCTATTATAAATATTTCGGTTTTTTCGACCCACCCTAATGTCCATATCAGCTGTTTTCTAGAAGATTTTGCAACTCTTGTAACCCACTTTATCCCATTTGCGACAAGTGTGGTGCACATGGTGTACATTGTTACCTGTGGGCTACTTTTTTAAAATTCAGATTTCTTGATTGGCACCACTTTCCCGAAATGGTAAAATTCCCATTGTTTTCGCCTTAAATAATATGTATTAAATAAGGCGAATTTTACTATTTAAAAAAGTGACGACAATCACGAAATCTGAATTTTAAAAAAGTAGCCCACTGGCAACACTGATGATATATAGGGACAGAAAAATCGTCAATTTCTACTCCCAATATTTTACAATTCAAAATTGAGCTTTATTCAATTGATTCTGAAACGAAACACAGATTTTTACTTGAAATTACTGGTTATAAAAGATTATATATTGCGTATCTCATCCTGAAAAATTAAACTTCTCTGAGGGAAACGATTGAGCTACTAGAATGTTGAAATGTTTGATTGGCAGAGAATTATAGGAACAAATTTATTTCAAAGTGCATAAATGCTTTTCTTCCTGTACATTATAAAACAAAATTCTGTTCAAAAAATTCTGGTACAAATTTCAAACGTACTGAATTCTGCGTAATTGTCACTTGATGACGCAATCCAATCATTTCTGATGGATTGACGTATAATATAACGTACGTAGGCTGAATAAATTATTCTTATGAAATCCAATCAGGGTGCCTGTGAATTGATTGAAGAATTGAATGAATATTGATTGAATATTGATTGAATCAGATTGAAATGATAAATTAGTTTAATTATGTTTTATTTATAAAATTCAAGAATTGCTCTCTATATTATTTCATAGAGGTCGGCGGATAAAGAAGCGGTAAGCGTGCATTTACAGACAGAGATACAAGCAAAGAATTTCTGTAAGCCATATGTATAGATCTTTGCCATTGTTACGTACTTCTATCGTTACAAGAAAGTATTGGATTCATAACAATGTTCGACTTCCGATTTTCGACGGATTTTCACGTTTTAGAGGTCGGAGATTCCGAAAAACATGTTTTTACAAAATGTCTGTCTGTGAGTCTGTGAGTGTCTGTCTCTATGTGACACAAATTGTGTGGGCACTCTATCTCAAAAATTAATTCACGGAATTTAATAAAGATTTATCTTCAAGTAGACCCTGATATAAATTGGTGCTGATTAGTTTTTGGTGTAAATTGCCCAACAGGTGGCGCTGCTATGCTGCATTTTTTGCGATTTCTGCAATAGCTCTATCTCAAGAACTAATACACGGATTTTCATCAAACCTCAGATTCAGTTATTCCTTGATATGAATTGATGTTGGTAACGTTTTGGTGTAAATCGCCCAAAGCATGGCGCTGCTATGCTGTATTTTGCAGCATTTACAGGATTTTCGTAATAGCTCTATCTCAAGAAATAATGCACGTATTTTCATCAAACTTCAGATTCAGTTAGTCCTTATCATGAATTGGCGTTTTGCGCCTTTTGGTGTAAATAGCTCAACAGGTGGCGCTGCTATGCTGCATTTTGTGCAATTTCCACAATAGCTCTATCTCAAAAAATAATGCTTGTGTTTTCAGCGAACTTCAGATTCAGGTATACCGGGATATGAATTAGTGCTGTTTATGTTTTGGTGTAAATCGCTAAACAGGTGGCACTGATATGCAGCATTTTTCACGATTTCCTCAATAGCTCAAACTTCAGAACTAATGCAGGGATTTTCACCAAACTTCCGATTCCTTCTGTCCTTGACATGAATTGACGTTTATACATTTTGGTGTATATCGCTCAACATGTGGCGCTTCTATGCTGCATTTCTGTGATTTTATTGCAAGGATTTTTTGTGATTTTATTATTATTTTTTGCCCCTTATTGCAAGGTCCTTTCAATGTGTAATTTTAGAGATAACTTCAAACTAAAAATGAGTTCTAAAAGATGAAGTCTTCTTGTATCCGATGATGTAATAGGTTTCAAAAAATGTAAATTTTAACGTTTTCAAATACACCGGCGTACTCAGGTCACTTCGCGATGATTTTTTTCTATGCTAAAAGTAACTAAACTTCCGTATTTTAACACAATCTTTTTAGAGAATTTCAATATACCAGATTTATATGACCTACAAAAATTTTGAAATGTTGGGACGGGTAGAAATATTTGTTACAAAATAAAATGTATGAAAATTTAGACGGAATTACTAAAGACCTGAGTGTTTCGCTGCGGATTCGCCACTCCAAGGCGTTCTTTTAGAGGTACCAATAAACAAAATTTATGTTCTTGCACATTAAATCCTCTTTAATCGATGGTGCAATTGGTTTAAAAAATATATTAATTTTAACCCTTTCAAGTACACCGCAAACGCAACTCACCTCACACAGACGATATTTTTTCTACGCTAAAAGTAACGAAACGTCCACATTTTAATACAACTTTTTAGAGCATCTTAATACACCAGATTTACATCACTTACAAAAATTATGAAACTTTCGGATGGGTAGAAATATTTTCTTACAAAATAAAATTTGTGAAAATTTCGTCGAAATCAGTAAAAACCTGAGTGTTTCGTCGAGTTTCGCTCGTTTTCAGTACGCATAGACTGCAAAAATCAAATTACAAAATCAAATTACGCAGCATATACTATCAATTCAATATTTTTTCCTTTAAAAATTAAAATTTAGATAAAATGGAGTTAAATATATAAAAGCTTAAAAATTTGAAGTTGATTTAAGTGGGCCCGAGCAACGCTGGAAGGCAAGTATGAAAATAATTATATCAGATTGGTATAGTATGGCATGAGCCATAAAAAAGTTTTCTGTTCTATAGGATTGGAAATAGCACATATGGCACAGGTGTCGAAAAACATGCAATATTTAAAATAAACTAGATCCAAATGATTTTGGTTCAGATTATCAGCTTTATCATTCAGAATATAAGAAAAATAGCCTAAACGTTCACCTAAAATCGTTTTCCTAGGTATTTCTGCAAATGTGAATAAATAAAATGGTTTTAAGATGTGAATAAATGGTTTCCTTATCTTACAAGGTGAGGGTCCGAGGTTGGTCTCACTGAATGTGATAAACATTTCTGTATCGATAGAGTACAGTTAGTATATAAATATATGAGCGCTATAAAGCGCAACCCCCAGGGTGCATCTCGCAAAGTTTAAGCTATCGTTCATAATCGGATAAATTTCCTTCTTTGGCAAGCAGTTCAGTAGCGCGATCGGCAGCACGCTGTATTTGAGTTTTTTAGCTCCGGATTCAAATTCGGCTCGGACTTGTTTTTATTAGTCATTTTCGAACCTCAATTGAAAAAAATATGAATAATAATTAGAAATTTACGAAGGATATGAATTAAATGTATGTTTTGTAGCATATAAGTGCTTTTTTAACAACGAAAGTTTGAATGTTAAAGTTTAAATATATAATTAAAAGTAAAAAAAAAAAAAAAAAAAAAAAAAAAAAAAAAAAAAACCTCATATTTATATGTTTCGAGACCAGAAATATTTTGTTGTTATTTAAAATTATTGACAGTTATTTCAATGAATATCAACAATTTTTAACAGAGAAATAAATTAAAATAAGTGAACAAATGTATTATTTTCATTTTGTTTCCTAATTCAAATACTTCAAATATTTAATTTTTTATTAAAAATATGCTTTTATATTTTTAATATGATTTTTAAAGTCTGGGATTCTTGATTTTGAATTAGAATAAGTATCTACATAGTAATTTCTTTCGGAAATCATTTTTTTCCCTTGTTTAACACGTTCACGCCGGCGCGGTGGGTCACACTCGACTGTCTCAGAGCTACCAAGACTCCGGCTTTTTGGATACCAGTATTTTAACACAGAAAATGTTGTTTTATTTAATTAGAACAATTGGGCGATTTAAAGAAACAATATTTTCTTTAAAATAATAGTGGTGTGCAAAAAGCCGTAGACATGACAACTCTGAGACAGTCGAGTGTGGCAGACCGCGTCGGCGTGAACGTGTTAATATTTTTATATAATGCACTTTAATTATATAAGTACAATTTAAGTGCGAATCTTTGCATGTTTATATATTTAATGAAAGTTAAAGATAAAATAAATAAATAATAATAATAACAAACTGAAAAAAAGTCAAATGGAACTCTTATAGACCATAAAATTAAGCTAATTTTAGAATTTATTTACTGTTATTTACATAAATAAGCTTCTATTTTTCACAGTGAAATAAATTTATCGTTTTTTACCAACACACTTTTTAACTTTTGAATTTTTTAAATCTTGGATTCTTATGATTATATAGAATAACTGTCTTTGTGCTTAAAAATAAGTTCTAAAAAGATATTGAATTGCTGAAAATAGTTATTACGTAGGTAATAATTACAAAACCAAAAATCCGAAAAAAAAGTCATATTAAGAATTTTAAAAAGGGTATTAAAAAAAATCCTCAAATATTCGAAGTACTTTCATATAGAAACAAAATTTAAATGATATAATTATTCACGCTTTTCTATCAAATGTTTTAATTTATTTCTCTGTGAAAAGTAGTAGATTATTCACTGAAATAACTGTAAATAATTTTAAATAAAAACAAAAAAATTATTGTCTATAGACATATAAATATGCGTTTTTTGAACTTTTTATTATATATTTAAACATGCAAAATTTCGTAGTTAAAAAAGCACTTATATGCTACAAAACATACATGTAATTCGTATTTTTCGTAAATTTCAATTATTATACATATTTTTTCAATTGCGGTTCGAAAATGACTGATAAAAATTTTTGTTCCGAAAAACAAGTCAGAGCCGGATTTGAACCCGGGACGGAAAAGCTCAAATCCAGCGTACTACCGATCGCGCTACAGAACCCCTTGCCAAAGAAGGAAATTTATTCGATTATGAACTGTAGCTTAAACATTGCGACTTATTTTCTCAAGACCACTTGGGGATTACGCTTTATGACGCTCATATATTTATATACTAACTACACTTTATCGATACACAAATATTCATCGCATTCGGTGAGACCAACCTCGGACCCTCTCCTTGTAAGATAAGAAAACCATTTATTAGCATCTTAAAACCATTTATTCGCATTGTGAGTATAGCAGCATCGTTTTTCTAAAACATTATTATCATTAAAAAAAGACTTTTTTTATGCGGTCACACATAGTTCCAAAAGAAATTCAGAGTAGTGATTTTTTGAATTGTTTGATTCACGGCTTAGATGCGTTATATTCCCGGATGGTTTCCATCTTAGATGTTTTGAGATTTCTTGGCGATTTTATGTTGGCGCTGTTTAACGATATGTGGAACCCCGTGTGACGTGTACGTTTGGCGTCTCGTATTTTGGCAACCCCTGAGAAGGTCCTTTTCGGCTAGGATATTGTGGATGTTGTTTGATTTCGTGTTGTATTGTTCTGTCTTTTTGTTTTTATGTTAAATTTATTGGATTTATTTGATTGACTATGGTTTCTGTAGTCCGTTTAAACGCTGTTGCAGAAGTAATTAAGAAATTTGAGGAAATTTTGACGAAAAAAGGATGTTGTTTACAGAGTGTTAATGGGTATTCATAAACCTATTTTTGAAAATGACGGTGATGCTCTGACAGTATTTCGTGCTTGAGCTTTGAAGAAAGCAGATGTCTGTTAAGGTATGTTGATAATTTTATGTATATTTGTCTGCCTTTCGAGTTTTTTACATTTTGAGATGGCTACACAGTGAGAACTGCTGAATTTTAAGAATGCTACACAGCGATAAATGCTGAATCCAGTGATTTTTTTTTTTGGTTAATGAGCGCGTAGCGCTCATACAACGATTACTTATTGACACTTTAGCGAGTGCCTATTAAGGTATGTTGATAATTTTATATATATTTGTTTACCTTTCGAGTTTTTTATATTTTGAGATGGCTACACCGCGAGAACTGCTGAATTTTGAGAATGCTACACAGCGATAACTGCTGAATACAGTGACTTTTTTCTTTTAATGAGCGCTGAGTGCTCATGCAAGGATTACTGATTGCCACTTTAGCGAGTTTTGTTTATTATTTACGTTTTATTTTCGTTAGGCCTAACATGCGTATAAACCGGTGTTTGGCGGCATTTACTACTTGGCGGAAAAGGGGTTTTCACGCCAAGAAAAACTCCAAGATGGTGGCCCCGGGAATTTATGACATCTGTTCCCGATTCACTAATTATACACCGTCATTTAGCTTAGTATACATGTATTTTTATAAAGTTTAAAAAATATAACGTATGGTATTAAATAATAGTTATAGTTTATTATCACTAAGATATGATCTAAGCTATACATCTGTGTCTGTCTGTCTGTCACAGCCATTTTACTCGTAAACGATGGAACGTGGAAAGTACAAATTGGATGAAGTAATAAAGGCTATTGACCCAAATATTTATAGTTTATTAACTATTCATAAATGAATTATGAAAAATGTAGAGGGACTAATTAAGTTACCTGAAAAAAAACCTTTTCTTTGTATATTGTGTGTGTGTGTGTGGGGGGGGGGGGGTATCGTGTGAAAGCTTTCGTAACGCCGAACCGAAAAATATATTTCTTTTAATTTTAAGTATTATTTTTTCAGAGATATCGTCGAAAATGTAATGCAAAAATATGTACCTTCCCCCCTCTATTTCTGAATCTACTGAAACTAAAATTATGAAAAAATTAGGGGTAGTAGAAGTTAACTTAAATCTTCCAGAGAAACTATAGAGGTCCCTAGGTCATACCCGAGGTCACATAATTTTCGAGGAATCGCATTTTTCCTTTGCACATAACATTCGATTTAAGGGCATTGAGAAAAGACGTTGAGGAGCACTAGAGGTACTTATCCTCGCAGTATAAAATAATTGTTGATAATGATTTTCGAAAAAAATAATGTCGGTAATTAGACGAGACATTTAACCTTAACCCCTTCGGGACGAAATACGAAAATAAATATAATGCAAAATGTTGGAAGAGATTACCTTTTTTATTTGTAAGTGAAAAAAAAAATCCATGTGAATTTTTTGGCCAAAGAAATAGAATTTTTTTTCAAAAAATTATGTTACTCATACCGGTAAAAATAAATCCTTAATTGTTACAAGTTGCACTAGAATGTGGATCAAGTAAACGTGCTATAAATAAACACAGCATGATAAAAAAAAAATAAAAAAAAGACTCAAACGCACACCTGTGCAGAACGAATTGCGTCTATACGCTCCCCTCACAACGGATCCTATCATAAGTGCAACCGCTTCGTGTATGTTTTTACTGTGGGAGAGTGAGAAAGTGGAATTTGGGATAAAAATTATTATGATTAGAGAAGATTATACCTGTTGTTAGCGAGGTTTTAAATATGCGTTACATCACTACTATGTTTTATAATGCGTATTATAGGGGGAGAAATGAAAGTCGAAAAGATTAAACAAATACAATTGAGGTTTGACAATTTATATCTTTTCTTTACTTCTTGCCGTGCAAACAATCTTTTAACACAATTATTTATAAGGATATTTTTTCTTATATTAAAAAGAAGTTCAGATTATAATGATATTCATTATCAGAAGTATTAAAAATAAATTTAACAACTGGATTGTGCTTCAAAGATTATTTTTTTTTTCTTTAAAAAAAAATTAGTCTAGCAGGAAAATTGTTTTTGTTGTTTTAGGTTTGGTTGTAACATATTATCTCATTAAAGCCAGTTGGCAAGAAAACTTGCCATGTAAAATGAACAAAACTTTTAAATTTGGATACCAGTATTTTAGTTTGGAAATTTTCCCATTATCTAATCTCACATTTTGAGCGATTACATAATTCAAAATTACAATGTTTTAAAAACTGGTGTAGGGGAATTAAAAGAAATGTGATATAGGATCGTCTTTAATGTGTTAATCTACAATGACGCCGTGTTTGAATCCATGTTTATTTTCAGTAATTATTTCAGTCGGTCCGATTAACAGAAACAATGAGTTAACTCTTTTCACTTTGTTGTTGCCGCTGAAGCGATATCATCTTTCCTTGCAAAATTTGTTTTTGGCACCAGTAATAAAAGAAAAGAAAATTTGCCTTACTTACTCAGAGAAATTTTGAAATTGTGTAGTTGAAGGAAGTTTCTTTTTAAAAAGTGGTGCCGACAGAATAAAATTTGTGTAAGAGACGCTAAAGGGTTAAATTTGAATGAAATTACATTTTAATCTAAGTATACGTAAAAATAACAATTTTCGACCGTAAATATATAAATATACATGCTGTAGAATGTGTGTGGGGGGGGTGGAAGGAAAGCATTTATTACAGATTTATAGGGCCACGCAAAAGAATTTCATCACATAATTTTCTACGGGGATAAAGTTTTTGCAACATATTTCAGTTCTAGTACACCCTTTCAAATATAAAAAATATATATATACCTGACTAAGGCGCTCTACAAGATATTTGCTGTACAACATGATATGCATAGCATTTTATCGTTCATTAACAGGGACATTCAAAAGATTCGAATTTGTGTATCTGAAATACTTTCTATTAGCGGTAATTGCTGGAAGTGCGATTTCATTTAAGGCATGCGTGTTTAAGTTTAACAAAATTTTTGCTTATTCTGTGGTGTTTATAAATCCTATAGAACATACACAGGGCTAAGCAAAAGAATTTGTAAGCATTACGGAGTATCGGCGTGAATATCTTAAACCTCGGATTATGAAAAGCAAAAAAAAAAATACAATAATGCATCCAACCGCAATTAAATTTATTAGTTTTTATTCGATTTTCTTGTGAAATATTTCTTGTTTTTTACGAACTTAGATCTAAAAAAAAACAAACTTACAAACCAATTTTTTAATTTTTCTCATTCAGCTGGAATTTACTGTCTTTGAACTAAGTCTGTTTTTCCTGTCAGGGGCATGGTTGCCAATTCTTCCGATTTTTTGTACCATAAAAATTCAATAGAAAATTTTACCTTATTTAATCGGCAGATTACGGCTCTTTACAAAGTTAAAATTTACTATAAATTTATTGTAGTACAAAAAAGCGTAAGTTGTTGGCAGCCATGGTCAGGTCCATTGGAACCGCCCGATAGGCGAATGGTTAAAAATGGCTTTTAATTGAGTTATGCTCTTTCCTGTTGAACTATATTTAGTATACATAAAGGAATTGCAGAATATAAACAAAATCATATACAGGACCACCCTAAGAAATGGGCTAGGAAATAACTAATCATATGCAGATACATGGACTTCTAAAAACGATAATGCCTGTAAGTGTGATTTCAGTAGCTGTAACCATGTTTTAGACCGAATTAAATAAATTTTATCATAATAAGTGGCGGATCATTAAATCTGTTGTTAACCCTTCCAGGCGCAGTAGTCAAACGTCGGTACTACCGAATTATAATTCCAAACTTACAAATGGCCACAAGAATATTTTAATGAAATTTTGCTTTTACAATGAATGTTTAAAGTAGCAAGTTTTTACTTGCTAAAAAAGTCGTTTGTAAATTCTGGTGTCACTATACGAACAGAATTTTCTGTGCCGGAAAAGGTTAATTAATATACAGTGCTATATAAAATAATTCATGTACGTTTAAAAAATGTTGAAGATGAATTTTCAGTCTGTTATGTATTCTCTTACTAAACTAAGTTTTAGCGTATTATGTAGTATATATGAAAATGTGTAGTTAAATACAGGGCTGCGCTAAAGAATTGGACTACTTTTGAATAAACTAGTAATATTCTCCGTTTTTGCAGCTAAAGATTATATTTAGGAAGTATTCTGTCTCCATTTTTTTTTTACATAATGCACTTTAATTTAGTTTTTTTAAGTTTATTGTAAACACAAAATATTCTATTATGATAATAAATTTTGAATTAGTGCCATATACACGTATTTTGGAATAAACTGTATAAAAAAAGAGAGAAAACTGTGAACCAGAATATTATTAATAAAAGGTTTATATTCCGGATAAATCCTTCATTAGTTAAAAACTTTCGGTTTTTCAAACCGGTTTTGATCTAAGAATAAACATTTAACTGATAAATAGCCATCACAAAAGTAATGCATGTGTATAAAAGAATGATTCTTTTATGTATGTATATATATAAATACAATTATACGATTTGCGTTTCGTCGACGTTTTACAGCAATTAACTGATTTGTAAATCGCCATCCTAATAACAAAATATGTGTGTAAAAAAATGATGCTTTTTTTATAAAACCAATTTTACGGTTTACTTAACGCGAAATACTACGTTACTAAAACCAGGGCTCCCAAATGGTCCGCCAACGGAATACCAATAAATCTTAACAGAAAATTTTATGGTAGGTTGGCGCTAGAATTAACTTTCAAACATGGTTCCGGGGCGGTTTTTAAGAAAAAATCTAAAAAGAAAATTTTTCTAAAATAATATTGGTATTCAGTTTGCGGGCTATTTGGAGCCCTGTAAAACCACTTCTTTCATGAAAAAAATGTTTTTCTGAAATAGATTTTTGTAAAAACATCCGAAATAATTTTGTTTATTACCTAAAATAACATACTTAAATTATTTTCTTTAATTTAAATATTGTAATATTCTTTGTAATATTCTTCCAATAAATTGAATGTTATTAATATAAACAGAAACTATTAAAATTTTTCATAGAACTTTTTACAGATAAAGATTGCATTTGTTGGTTTGAAAAGAATTGGAGCAATTTGGGTTTGTTCCCTTTTTTGTTTTTATTTACTTTCTAAAAAATAATGTTTGAAATTAACCCTTTGCACTCGAGAGGTTACTCACACTCACCACTAGTGTTGCGAAGTGTTCCACATAAAACTCGACTCCAAATGCTCTGGACACCACTTATTTTTTACAGTTTATTTCGCCATCTTTAACCACAGAAAATGTGCTAATAGATAAGGCAAACAAACTATTCCTTTAAAACACAGGTGTCCAGATCCTTTGGAGTCCTTATTTACACGTGACACCTGGCAACACTAGAGGTGAGTAAGAGTCACCTCCCGAGTGCAAAGGGTTAATACCATTTATTCAAAGAATGTAATTAAACATTTAATGGTGACAACTCAAGCAACTTGAAGAATTTATGGAAATAACAAAAATTAAAAAAATAACAATACAAATTTCCCACCTTCTAAATATATAAAATATAGTCATAATATTCTATATCCCAAATATGTATATAGTAAAGGTAAGTTTTTCAATTCTTGCATTTATATTCTTTATTCAGTTACTAATTTTCTTATTTTGTTTTCTAAATTGCCAAAACTACATAGATTAGGAGAAAACTACTTTGCATATAATTAAGAAAAAAAACTCTAGGTTTTATATCAGTAAAGTTCGATAAAACAAAAACACTATACAATAATCAACCTCATAAAAATTAGTCGTAGTTCGTTTACTAAAGAATAGAGAACATATTTTTCATAGTTTTTGGTCAGAATATATATATAAGTCATTCTCTGAAAAGTGGCAATTTTATGTCCCAGGGGTCTTGAAGACATATTTTTAAAATTATAAAAAGGAAAAGTGATTTAAACTATCAATATTAATCAGTTATACATATAAACTGTATTTATTTGATTACTGAAATTGAAATTTGATAAATTTAATATATTTTTTAATGCAAATGTCATTCCCTCACAATGTCCCCATTCACATATGTAGAAAAGAAAATGCTTTCTCTGCCATTGCAGCACGTATATTTATAATTATTTTTTCTCAATCCATTAAACACACTTAATTCTAATCAAAAACAACTCCTTGTAAATGATCCCGCCAAGCCACAAACCTAAAACGTCAGTCATAAAAAGAAGTGATATCACATAAAAAAGAAGCGATATAGAAGTGCCTACTACGAGTGCCGTGTAAAAATCTATCACTACTCATAATGTTTCCGAAGGACTCGGAGTGAGGTACAGTATGTGAAAACTGCTTGGCGACCTGCAGGCTTTTATAATGTTTGTTCTTCCTGCACTTACATATGACTACTTGTTTAACAATTTTCTTCTTTAATTACTGATCCCATTAAACTGTGAAAAGTTGAAGCTTTTGGTGTTTACATGCCCATTCTTATTTAACATCATACGATCGATTTGTTGATTTTATTTACCATCATTTGAACAAGAAAGACCAGTTTTACGCGGAGGATTTTCTAAGTAAAAATTTAATAAACATTTTGAGTTTCTGAAATAATAATAAAAAATAATGATCATATGAATATTACTAACAATGTACATAATAATAGATGTTAACTAAACTAAGATACATTGCAGTAAAGCCTGCGTTAACGGAATTGCACACGACAGGGAAAAAATCTGTTCTAGTAAGGCTTTGTTACAATAGTATTATATAATATTCCTTATGTCGGAAACATGACATTTTACGTTTAAGAAATAATTCTGTCATAAACAGTATTCATTTTACCAATTTTCCCTTTAATTTTGAAACAGTGTATTATTAAACGTATGTATGTAATTAAACATTATGTTTAAAGTATTGAAAAGTATAATTGTAAAAATCGATGATTACCACAATTACATACTATTTTCTGCCTGCCTTACAAATTTTTCTGATTTATTACAGATCTTCCTCCTACAAATATTTATAAGACTTATATAATGATAATTTAAAATTATTTTTTTCAACTTTCACAATTTTTCGAAATTGATGTAGGTACTGCATATATTAAATATACGCCTGCAGGTCGCCAAGCAGTTTTCACATACTGTACCTCACTCCGAGTCCTTTGGAAACATTATGAGTAGTGATAGATTTTTACACGGCACTCGTAGTAGGCACTTATATATCTTTTCTTTTTTATGTGATATCACTTCTTTTTATGACTGACGTTTTAGGTTTGTGGCTTGGCGGGATCATTTACAACGAGTTGTTTTTGATTAGATATCGCTTCTTTTTGTAAGGCATTTCATTTGCATTATACATATTCCATTTTAATTCAGAAAAGAAAAGATAAACAAAAGATTATAGAAGTAAAAAAATAATCAAATAGTGATGCTATAAACTTTTCAAAAGTGTAATATATATAGTAAGACATAATGATGAACTTTTTAAAAATAATTCAAAACCATTTTATCGATCCTTACAAATCTTAGAAGAAATCATTTATTTTTTAGAGATGATAAAATGTGCGAACTAACAAGCAATATTTCTTGCTTGTTCCCTTTGTGAAGTCCAATATTTGAAACTTAAAAAAAATATATTTCCATTTTACAATTGAAGAGAACATTAAAGATAATATAAAATATTATAAAATCTTTTTATTTGTTTTATCCTTTGATAATTATATGAAGTTTAAAACAATCCGTTTAGTAAAATGGAAATTATTTCTCTTCAAATGGATAACATTTTCATTCAAAAATATTATGGAGCATCTGGTGATAGTATAAAATCTATGATTGATTGAAATTTGTTGTCAATGAATCGCGATGCGGAAACCGGATCAAATGCAACTAACTCACTTGTACTTTTTTTATGTATATTTTTCACTAAAGGATTCATTTCTATAATAAAAGTAGCAAGATCATTCCAGTTCCATTCACTCGGACTTATTGTTAAAAACCAAGTAGCTGGTCCGTAATGGTAAGTCATACATCTTACATCATTTCTTGGCTGATATAGCAGTGTAAAATTGGCAAACAGAACGGTGCTGCGCCGCCCGCGATAAACAATTCAAACTTGATGGATCTGTTGCAAAGTATGAATATTGAAATGTGATATGTATAATTATGATTTATTTAAGATTATGCATCTCAGTTAATGTTTTTCGATTTAACCCTCCGTCTACCAGACGGGTCCATTGGACCCGACAGGTACATACAAAATATTCATTCAAACCAGAAATTTCTTTAAAATAAACTAAGTATATAAACCAGACAAAAATAAGGTAAATAAATAAGTTAAATAGTTTTAAATAAAAATTCTGGTGTAGAACGTTTTATTAAAACTTGAATAAAATTCCCGGTAGATCTAGGGTTAAATTAGTATTAAATAAAATTTATTTAGTAGTTCAATAATAAGTTATTTATCTTTCAATTTTATGTATTTCAACTCTTTATTAACTCTTAACTGCTGTTAACGATCTCGCAGATCACTATATTTTTCAATTTTCACAGTTAAACTTATAATTTCCAGTTAAGCTATGAATACCGGTGAAATTTTCTTTCATTCTGAGCTCTAGAACTATTGCTAGACATTCTGAATGTTTGAAGTTTAATTATAATAGTCCTGGAAACAGTACTTGCGAGTTAATAGAGCCTTTCATTCATCTTTTACTTAAACGTCTCGGAGAACACGCGCAGTAGTTATGCGAAAATTCCTGTCACAGCAGTTAATTGTTAAGTAATTCCAAAAAATAATTGCAATTAACCCTCATCTGCTGTTAGTGCTGCTTTTTTTATTTTTCACAGTTTAACTTCTAATTTCCAGTTTAACTATCAATACAGTAAAATTTTGCTTCATTTGCAGGCCAAGTACAATTGCTTGAAATGTTTGAAAAATCAAGATTTTATTAGAAATATTACTCTACAAACAGTTTAGTGCAAAAACAGTATTTTATGATTAATTGCGATTTTTATTCATCTTTCAATCGAATGGTTTCGCATTTTAACAGAAAATTTTAGGGTAGGTTTGAGCTAGAATTAACTTTCAAATGTGATTTCGGGGCGGTTTGTAAGAAAAATCAAAAAAGAAAATTTTTCTAAAGAAAAATATTGGTATTCAGTTGGAGAACCATTTGGGAGCCCTGCATTAGGGAAAAATTTGCAAATTTAAGTATAAGAACAAATGTTAATTAGATAAATTAGCTACTGTAGAGTTTAAAAAATGCTTTGATTTTACCGTTTTATCTTTAATAACTTTTATTACCAAGTCCTTTCAAAGTTCCTTAAATAAATGTTTTTTTTCTTTTTTTTGGACGGGAACAAATAATGACGATTTCATTAATTTATCTATTTCTTTAAGAGTTTCCTGACAGAATAGGGCAGGGGAGTTTATTCACCGTCATTCTTAATTTGTCATCAGAGTTAAATTCATTGCCTAAAAAGGCACAAAGGTGTTTGAACACTTAAATGTTATTGTAATAAAAAAAAATTCTAAACTTAGTTTAGAAGTTTGATGAATAATGCGCTCTCCGGAATTATTTTTCTAATAAAACATTCTTCAAGCGACCAGGAAAAAACGGAATTTGTTTTATTTTCTTCAAAGAAATGGGTCGCACATGAGGGGAGTTCTATTGGGATGGTCTCTGAATGGAAGTAAAATTAGTATTGAGCCTATGGGAATAAATTTCGTTCCATGAAAAAATGGTCGTTCAGGGAGGTGGTCGCTTAATGGATGCGGTCGCACAGAAAGGTTTCACTGTATACCCTAAATGCGACAAAACTATGGGGAATCGCGTCTCATTTAGGCACAATGACCTTACATATTACGTACGCCACGCTGAAATATAGGAGTAAATTACTTTAAACTGGTATAAATCAAAAACTAATTAATATTTTTACATGAAACTTTCAAAGGTTTGAACTACTCATAAAAACAGTTCAAATGCCGTAAAGCGCGTAAAAATCCGATAATTACACATTGCTGTAGCCCTGTCAACAGATTTTGTCGGAACAAGAATTTAAAAAGTGCAAAAAACAGCACTTTTAAAATCGCATTTACTAAAAACCTATTCGCCGGATTCAACTTTACTTTCGTTTTCTGAGTCACGTGGCACGCCCTATTTCATAGGAACAAGAATTTTGTTTCTATCATAAATAGTTCTCGAGCTATAGATGCGTCAAAATCCCGTTTTGGTCAGTCCGGAAAATATAAACTAGACAGAGTACTAAAAAAATTTTACAAAATCGTTTGGCATTAATTTGCGGAAATTCCTTTCATTTACGGTTCATTGCACTGTTGTTTCTTTTGCTTGGCGAGAAACTCTGTCGAGTTTCTATGATACGTATTTCGCTATTTAATTATATTTATATTTTATATAATGAATAAATTAGGGCACTTTTTAATGATGTCCCTAGCATTTGTCGTCATTCCTCACATAACTATAAATTTGCCATTATTTATTTAATAGAAAGCAGCACATGATTTACATATGTCAAGGACAGTTTGTACAAGAGTAAAGTGAAGTATCCATCTTG
The DNA here is from genome assembly GCA_963932465.1 of Maratus speciosus. Taxonomy (NCBI): domain Eukaryota; kingdom Metazoa; phylum Arthropoda; class Arachnida; order Araneae; family Salticidae; genus Maratus; species Maratus speciosus. The sequence continues at coordinate 661,804,146 of OZ010788.1, forward strand.
TTGTTTGCTCAAAAACGTTCTTGAATAGTTAGTATATCGCTTTGAAGTACTAGATCAATGTAAGTATTTTTATTACGCGTCATACCCTCATCTATTATAAATTTAATAAAAATTAATGAAGTGTCTTTTTATGCTATTATATTATTATAAATGCGTTTCAAAATACATTTAAACTGAAAATATACCTAAGACTAATCACTTTAGTATAACATGGTTTTCAGAAGCATTTCGTCAGTCCCTCACAATCATTCCCTCATACTTTTAATATGAGGGAATGAGTTACATTGTGACAGAATAACCTGAATCCATTTATATATGTACTAAACAGTAAAATAAGAAAATATAATGCAATAAAATACACATTAAAAAACTCATAAGACTTTTAATTACCGTAAGTAAAGATAATAAATTTTTATTTTTATTATTTTACAGGGGCAAGTTAAAAATAAATATTACTACTAATTCATATACATTAACTCTTCTAAATGTTAATGCTTTATCTTTATTTTTTCAATTGATATGGAGTAAAAAAAAAATATTATTTATTAACTTCTAATTTCTTTTCTTTTTTAATCCTTTCAAGGTCGGTGGTATGTTTATGGAACCAGTTAATTTTAATTCCCAAGCGCCACAATGGCGCTAGACTTTTTATAAACTTTTATTTAACATGTATGTGAAACATAGTATTTTTTCTTATTTACAAATAAATTTTTTCTGCAATTCCGGTGCCAATCATTTATTTGAACATTTTAGCAATGGAAGTGCTTTGAAATTAAAATATCAGAAGATCTATCAGGTACAGTTTGGTTCATATTATTTTTTGATAAATATAGCAATAAGGTACTTGTAGGCTAAATTTTGAGATTTTTGAAGCAATTTTATTGGGCCGTATTATTATTATTTTTTTTTTTAAACAGCCACTTTTCAGAGAATGACCCATATATAAGAGACCTTCAAAAGGAAATATTATAAAATATTTCTGTAAATACCTTGAAATAATAAAAAAAATAATACTGCTTTGTTTTATTATTAATATTATTCTGTTATCAGTGACCAGTTTGTGAAAATCGACTTTAGATTGCGTATGTATTCGAAGTTTCCACCATGCACAAAAGAAAATGAATACATATGTTACTTGGAGCAAATAAATTTTACAAACTGATTTCATCGTTAGGAAAGAAAACATTTATGCAGTTATACATATGCATGTTATACATAGTATATACATAAACATTTTTTTCGACTTTTTCTTCTCCTTCTCTCATACGAAGAGATGCTCTTTTAATACTATGGAGTATCAAGTTGGAAAAGATTCAATATAAGATAACTCGATAATTTTAGATGGCACAAAAATTATATTATTAATGCCTTATTTGTTACAGCACGGGGAAAGCTAGCACTGAGCTTTCACAGTATGGATAAAATATAACTTATAAAGTCCAGAAAGTATACCATACAAAATATAAATCTCATAACTATTTATCCAAAAACTATTTCGACATTAATTTATTTCCATAGGATGAAGAACAAAATTTGAAACGGCAACTGGAACTATATCTTAAAAACAAACGTTTTAGGAATTTGCTACTGGAAACCTTTAACCTGTAAATGACAGAATAGATAGATACGAAAAGAAATAGATTTGTGTAAAATAACGAATTAATGAAAAATTAAAAAAAAAAGTTTTATATTGAGAATGGCGAAATTTATAAATATAACCGTTATCTAAGAACTGTGTTGTGTCAAACCAATTAATAACATTGGACCGTTTGTTATATAATAATTGTATGACTTCCGTGGCACTATGTTCTATAGAAATGACATACAAAGAATATCAGTGAAATAATAAAGAAAAGTCATGCATCATGCATAGATTAGTATTTATCACTTTCCAACAGTGATAAAGAATATTATTACGAAGTTTAATTTTTTTTTTGTGCATGCGAGATTAAATAAACAATTTTTTAAACACATAAAAGGGTTAAGAATCAATTTTAAAATATAACAGTTTATGGGTGGTAATTTATTCGAATTCTATTGTGAAGCCTTGTATATGACCTAAAGATTTGTATACACATAATTTAGTCATAGTTACCAACCTCCCGAGTTTTGTTTTAGACCAATATTTTTATGCAGAAGTACTTGTTTTATATAATAGAACAATTTCTGCAATTAAAGAAAGTGTGCATTTTTGTAATAATTCATCGGTATTAAAAAAATCGGTAGGTTGGAGACTATGCTTAGTATATCTAAAACTTAATTTTATTAAAAACCTTTAAACCAACTACAACTACTTTTCTGTGAATAGACATCCAATGTATCCACAGAATTTTGCGCAACCATAAATATTTTTTTTTATTTATGTTAGATTACGACCACACAATACAATAAAGTTTGGTTGAGCTAAAAAGCATGGACCACGATTCAAAATGCACTTTTAGGAAACCTTGTATATAGAAGATAAGCAAAATATATGCATGCTTAAAACAACTGATTCGTTTGTTATAATTACGAGTATGTTGTATCAATTTATTCAACTGCCATTGTTATTAGCAGCTTTCTAGATACGTTTCTTGAAAATATCCGAGTGTTGGCTACGCCTTGAAAGTTAAATAAAAAAAATTCAATTATTACTGGTGTGAATGATTAAATAAGGTATTTTAATAATGAATAAGTAAATACAAAATGTATTCTAAATGTAATATGAATTAAGATTTATTTAACATTTTGAAAAAAGATACTTTTTAACCTATTGTTGAAAATTTAAAAACAGAAGAGATAACAATATTTCCTCTCAATTAAGAAAGGTAGATGTGAATATTAAAAAGAGAAAGAAAACTGGTGAAAATTACGTAATATTTAAAACGCTGCATTAAAACATATTTTTTAAATTTGAAAATTTCCTTAGAGCATAGTTTCCCAAATTCAGGAGGCAGCGACTGTTTACCATTTTATGGTTCATTTAATGTTAACCATTTTATACAAGTTATATTTTCAAATTAATTGATCTTACTTTTTTAATCGCAAAAAGAACCGTTAACTGTTTTCGCGTCATAACAGTAGTTATTTCAATTATATGAACCGGCAAATCCGTAATTCAAAGATAAATGAACGATAACCTGTTTACAGATATTCGCCAGTAGTCGTTTAATATTCCGTAACCGTTTCAAAACAGAGCAAATAACCATGTTTTTAAAGCTTTCGATGTCTGAACGAGGGTCTGATGGGAACGAGGGAAGGATGTCTGAACAAGCTCGTAAAAGTCAGAGCAATTGTTTTAATTAGTAAAAGAAAATCATGTTAAGTATGCTTACTGTGTCCATCGTCATAGCACATGAAGAATTAATTACACAGTGCTGCAGAGAGTATATGAATTCAGCATAATTGATTTGATAATTAAAACAAAATCGGTCGTTTTAATAGATTTCTTTGTAAAATTACTGCGAATTTTCTCTGAACTTATAATTTCCTAATTAGGTTAAAGTCTAAAGATTAGTTTAATTCCTTAATTGTTTAAGCTTATATTTCAGGCCTTCTAATAAAATTACTTTTAAGTGTAAGAAGGCATTCCATACTAAATCGAGTGTGCTCTACATATCATTACATCTTTTCTCCCGTAACTTGCACCGTTTTTGACATACTAACACTAACTATTCAGTTTGGAGCTGTAAGCGATCATCTCGTAGCACAAAGATACCTTATCCGACATTTTCAAGAAATTTTAATTACATCGAGACACCACCTTTATAATTCCTGTTTTGAAGGCAATGGCCGTATGTGTGTGTGTTTGGGGAGGCGGGGGGGGGGGGGGGGGTATCGAAATTTGATTGTTACGATTTATGTACAAATTAGTAATACATTATTTCTGACACTAATTTTATTCAAAATACGTACCGGAATTTTTCAATTGTCTTTTGTTTTTATAATTTACGAAAATTTGCAATTATATTCATAAGTGAAATTGGTATAAAATTCCTTAGAATGTTCTGCGGAATAGGATCGGAATTACTTGTCCCTAGAAGGGTTAAAAAATTACTTACGAATAAAGTAAAATTATTTAAATATGATTGTGTAAAGTCTAAAACGTTTTTAATTTTCAAAAAAGAGACAAAATCGAAGAAAGGACGACTAAAACAAATTTTTCTTTTTTTTTTAACAAAAAATCGATTTTAGGATTCGATTTACAAGAAGTAAAAATATTAGTTATTTCCTTTGTATGTCGAGTAAACTTGGAATATAAGGGATGTCTAAAGTCGTTTTTCACTATCTGCCCGTTTACGATAGATTTATATTTAGAAAAAACAGGAGCATTCATTTTTCGTTGAAAGTTGTGTTGTATGTACAGATATACACACCATTCTTAAAATTTACTTTTGAAATCTTCTTGAATTTTCATTTTTCTATGTAAGTGATGCGGTACGTACTGTTAGTATTTATAAAATTTTCTGTTGAAATCTTCTTGTATTTTTGAAAGGAAAATTACGCATTGTTTTTTATTTCTGAAAAAATCAAGAAACTCGAACTTGCAGTTGATTTTTGCGAGCTCAGTTGTTATCTAAACAGGGTTCGTACAGGTTCCGTTATTTTCAAGTCCAAATATCAGTATTTTTTTTAAAGAAAAATAAATCTAGTTTAAACGGACAGAGTTTTGTCTTACTTAAGGTGAGATTTTCCATAAGAAAGTACTGGTACCGAAGAATTTCTGAGTTTAGAAATCCAAGGACCCTTACGAACCTTGTCTAAAGTGTTTTTACATTATTTTACTTAACTCGTATCATGCATCTAAATACGGAATTTTCCAGTCGATTTTTACTTATTTCCTCACAGATAGCTAAGTCTCCCAACAAAAAAATTGAACCGTCGCCGAATGGCTGATTGAATTGGTTTAAAAAACGGTATGGAATCATATTTAAGCATGCTTCTGAGAAAACGGCAGCAGTGAACGTTGGAGATGTAGAATGTTGGTGAATCAGCGTGCTTCTGAAAATTGTCAAAATGTATATTGATTGTAATATGTTCAATGTGATTAAATATGACTGTTCCTCAAAAAAATCAATAAATGGTTGATAAAACATTTTCTATGAAAAATGCCACTATCTTCCTCAGATATATCATAAAAAAGTTGATATTTAGAGATGATTTTACTTGTTTTAAAGAGGATTTTAACCCTAGAACTACCGGAAATTTTACTCAAGTTTTATAAAAACATTCTACACCAGAATTTTTACTTAAAACTATTTAATTTGTTTATTTAACTTATTATTGTCTGATTTATACATTTAGTTTGTTTTGAAGAAATTTCTGGTTTAAATAAATATTTTGAATGTACATGTCGGGTCCATTGGACCCTTCTGGTAGACAGAGGGTTAATGTACGTTAGAAAACTACTATGTTTTATAGTCCATGTTATATGCGAAAAAAGGAAATTCGGGGAAGATTAAGCAAATACGCACAGATTACAGTTTGAAGTAATAGATACCGTAATACGAATTACAGTTGTTACTATTACATTTTCTATGTTTTGTTTACTTTTTGGTATGCTAACCATACTTTTTACACAAAGATTAACAAGGAGAATTTTTTCTCAAATTAAAAAAGAAGTATGGTTTATAATGGTACTCCAAATACTTTATAAGAATTTAAACTGGATTCTGTTTGAAAGCATTAATCTCTCTATTCTAAAAAAAAAGTAACTACCGCTGTCACCGCCGCCGCCGGTTTTGAATTTTTTGTGACCGGAGGTCTTTCTTCGTTAATATTAAGAAAAATAATGCATACAAAAATATGAAAATCGGTAGTATTATACAAAAATGTTTGATAAACACGCTGATATAGACAGTTTTCAGATCGAAGAATTATTTTAAGAGATATTTAATGCTAAAGTTGGACAAAATCGTTCCACTAAAAAAGTTTTATAGGAGCAAATCTGTTCATAGGAATTTAATCATTTTTAGATCATTTTATGTGTTAGAATTTGCCGGAGTGCAGATTGCATTAATTTTTTTATTTTGACTCATTTTTTGAGGTTTTATTTCTATTTTAAATTCAGATTTTCAGCATTTCTAGAGATATTTTTAACAGATTTTAGAAAGTGATATTAATTTAAACGGTTGCCAACTGTATAAACAACGGAAACAATAATGTTTGCTTCAAAAAAAAATATATATATTTATACGCGTAAATAAATTAAAAATTTATTTACACGTTACTATTATAAACAGAAAAAAACATTTGGAATTAGAATTAAATAATTATGTGCAAAAAGCAGGAACTTATTAAAAATTACGTCATAAAAACTATAATTACACGTGAATTTTAAGAGAGAAAGGAATTTGTAAAACAATAAATTTATTAATATGCGTTAGAAGTCTTAAATAGGAGAAATTACGTCATATTTACGTCACATTACAGTTATTACATAAAATGAACACAAAATAATATTGCAAAACGGTTTAAATTTAGAAATTGCGCTAGACATTTATTTGATATTTTAAGAGGATACTTTTCAACTATTTTTGTTAGGAAAGCGCAAATAATATTTCATTTCTAACACAAGTATTTTCATGTGAATATTAAAAAGAGAAAGAATAGTTTGGTCAAAATTACGTCAGATTAAAAACGATTAATTTAAAATGTCTCATTTAAAAGAACTTTCTTTTCACTTTGTTAAAAAATACCAGGAGACAAAGACTCTGTTTACTTAATTCCTTTTATATTAGCTTATTTTGAAATGTTGTTACACGTGTCTACGTCATCAAGTTATTTTTATTTCGATGTTTTATTTGTATTTGTATTAATGTTGTACTAATTTATTTGTTCTTTCGTTATTTAAAATAAAATTTATGTCAATTTGTATAATTTGGCGAGTGGTTTGGCGATTTATATAATTTGGCGAAATGGGTCGACGGGATAATCAAGTAGTACCGCAACGGATTTGGCTTTAAAATTCGCCAATCAAAGAGAAATGAATAGAAATCCGTTTATAGAGAGATCGCCACTGTTTTTTAAATTATAATTCAATCTTTCGAAATCTTTTTAAAGCCGATCAAATTAGCGTGCATTTAGAGTCTACGGTGTCTGGACGGGGGTTGGCGAGCGTAGCTCGTAGGGGGCCGAGCCCCCTAGTATATATATATATTATTTTGTGCTAAAAGAATTAGTCTCGTGGGAAAAATATTTTTATTGTTTTATTTTTAATTGCAAAATATTAATACAACAAAGGCATATCTCAATCCATATTTATTTTAAGTTACTAATCCAGTCTGCCCTATAAGAAGAAGCAATGTGTTAAATTTTAATCTAACTATGTAACTATATAATTTTAATCTATTTTCGTCTGTAAACATGTAAATGAAAGCTCTTAACCCTTTAGTGTGCAGCTTTGCATATATGCAAACAACACTGTTTTGAATTTAATAGATTTTTTTTATTCGCATATACCTAATTCACACCAGAAAATTAAAATAGTAATATTTGCTTTAATTAAAAAAACAGACATTTCGTATTTAAATAACGCGAAATTAACCATTGAAACTTTCTGGTGTAAAGTCAAGTTCTCTGAACTACGTAATTTCTAAAAAGTGTTCTATTATGGTAATTAAAGAGTTAAATTTTAATTAATTTTTAAACTACATTTCAGCAGTGAAAAAGTTAAAGAGTAAAGAGTTAAAGGTTTGTTTTATAAAATAAATAATTATGTAAAATAAGGTATTTGGAGACATACTAATTAAAGTATTTACTAATTTGCACTATTTTAGCGTAAAACAGCCACACGACAGTAGTTGTTACTTGTATTGCAGATGTGCAACAGAAGTAAAGATTGACGTATTATATGAAAAATGTATCTCTGAATTTTTTCATTATTTTTCTTGTGTAATAAACCTTTCAGAGAATCATATGTAATTTTTTCGAAACAAAATAAAAAAATCACGCATTTAAGGATTAAGTTCTTTTAGACGATTATATGTGTAAACACACCATCATTATACATCAACGGTATATAAATGACGTTTAATACGCGAATTTCGAGCACTTCCTTGAAACGCGTTTTAATCCACAAGAGCATGATCCCCTGCATTTGTTTGGAGACAACACCCAGAAGCTTAAATTTCTGTACTCGCTGATAACAGGGCTGCCACTAACAACTATTTTTACATTCTATTTGCACAACAATTAAAAGAAAAATGTTGTACTATATTTCTCTTTCGCATGTTGTCAACGTGAATGAATTAATTTTCTTTTGTGAAAGTGGTGCGAGATAGAAATAAAAAATAGTCACCGATGACAATAGGTTAATCGGGTTCGCATATCTATACAGCGTGATTTTAAATTAATGGTTCAAACTTTAAGGTTTGGTACAGAACACTGCAACAATCATTTATTGTACAGGAATGTATGGGCGCAAGTGACGCGTTGAGGTACAAACAACAGGGGGCTAATTTGGCCCTTTTTTTAATTTCAAAATTTCTCATTCATACCAGAAATTTCCTATACTATTATTTTCTTTATTTAAGACAGGTATTTCATGATTACATAAAGAAACTAGTATGTTGTGGCCGTCAAAAAACTTTCTTCTGTATAAATCACGTCAATTAAATCATTTAAACAGTACAAGAAATTACATCCAATTAGCACCAATTCATATCAAAGTATATCTGAATTTGAAGTTTGATGAAAATTCGTGCATTAGTTATTGAGATAGAGCTATAGGGGAAATTCTGAAAAATGTAGCATAGCAGCGCTAACTGTTGAGCGATTTGCACCAAAATATAAAGAGCACTAATTCATACCGAGGTATACCCGAATCTCAAGTTTGTTGAAAATCCTAGAATTAGTTCTTGAGATAGAGCTATAGCGGAAATAGTAAAAATGCAGCAAAGCATCGCCACCTGTTGAAAGATTTACACCAAAATATAAACAGCACTAATTCATATCCAGGTATATCTGGATCTGAAGTTTGTTGAAAACCAAAGCATTAATTCTTGAGATAGATTGCGGAAATAGCAAAAAATACAGCATAGCAGCATCAACTGTTGAGCGATTTACACCAAAATTTACAAAACGCCAATTCATGTCAAGTACTAACTGAATCTGAAGTTTGATGAAAATCCGTGCATTATTTCTTGAAATACAGCTATTTCAGAAATCGTGTAAATCCTGTAAAATGCAGCATAGCAGCGCCATCTGTTGGTCGATTTACACCAAAATGTTACCAGCACCAATCCATATCAAGGAATAACTAAATCTGAAGTTTGATGGAAATCCGTGCATTATTTCTTGAGATAGAGCTATTGCAAAAATCGTGTAAATCCTGCAAAATGCAGCATAGCAGCGCCATCTGTTGGGAGATTTACACCAAAACATTACCAGCACCAATTCATATCAAGGAATAACTAAATCTGAAGTTTGATGAAAATCCGTGCATTAGTTCTTGAGATAGAGCTATTACAGAAATCGCTAAAAATGCAGCATAGAAGCGCCACCTGTAGGGCGATTTACACCAAAAACTAATCAGCACCAATTTATATTAGGGACTACTATAATATAAATTTTTATTAAATTCCTTGCATTAGTTCTTGAGATAGAGCGCCCACAAAATTTGTGTCACATACAGACAGACAGACTCACGGAACCAGAGACTCATAGACAGACATTTTGTAAAAACATGTTTTTCGCAATCTCTGACCCCTAAAACGTGTACGTCCGTCGAAAACCGAAAGTCGAAAATTTTCATGAATCCAACACTTTCTTCTTGTAAAGGTAGAAAAAAATAAAAATTGTTCTTCGAAAATTTCCTGTATAAAATTTAAATTTTTAAATTAAAAAAAATCCATTTCTATTTGTTTTCATGTATTACCTGTGTTTGTCAGATTTGCCAGTTTTGCGATTTTTTTTTTTTTTTAAATTTCATACCGCTAATTTTCAAAGAACTTTTTTCTTCCTGTAATCATGAAATGCCTCTCTTAGATAAAGAGAAGAACATATAGGAATTTTCTGGTAGAAATAACAAATTTTGAAATAAAAAAGGGACAAATTATCCCCCTAATGCTTGTACCTCAACGCCTCACTTTCGCCCATACATTTCTATACAATAAATGATTGTTACAGTATCCTGTACCAAACCTTAAAGTTGGTACCATGAATTTAGAATCGCCCTGTATTTTTATTTACAAGTTTCACAAAGTTTCAAGTTGATTGCAAGATTCTTGTACATAAGATGATTGTGTCTGATTTTTTCCAATTATTTCAGCTTTCATAGTTGTTTATCTGTATCGTGATGACAGTTTAAAAGTATAATGTTTGTCTTTTATCCAACAGACGACATAATAATAAGCCATTATAAACTAATTTATGTATATTAATTTTAATCTCTTTTAATTTAACTCTTTGCACAAAAGTCTAATAAAATAAAATACGTCGGACAAAAAAAAGTTTCACTAAGGGTCTATAACGAAAGGCCTTAAGAAATTAATTGTTTGAGAGAAAGCTTTCACTGTAGTTTTCTTTAGAAAATCTGATTTTTGAGCATCCCAAAATTTACATTTTAACTGATAAAAGTTCCATTCTAAAAACAAACTTAGTACAATATTCATGTTCTTCATTCAGAAAGATAATGATTAGGTATACAGATGTACTACTTCTGTAGTACAATCCGCTCGCATGATTCCACCAAAGTATAATACAACCACCAATACAACTTAATCGAAAATTTCTTTCAAAAATTGATATTTAAATATCGTTTATTAAAAGTAATTCTGAGAATCAAATGTTGTAAAAGTAAATACTTCATGATTAAAAGTTAAAAATGCATTATGAAAATATAATAAGGATAATAAGGATTTTCTATAAATCTCTCTCTTCTCAATTTACTCGATAAAAGAGCTACATTTCGAAAATGCAATCTGAGCAAATGTCTGGATTCAGCGATTACTTTTTAATGATTTTCACATTCTATTAAAAGAATATTTTAAATTATCTGACCTAAATAAGTTGAATCAGTACTATAATATGTGATTAGTAAAAATGCGCTGCATAGGTTGCTCAAAAATTGTGAAACCTAAAAGAAAGATAAAAAAAGGAAAATCACAAAGAAAAAAATCTAAAAAACTAAATGTTAGAAAATCATAGTTTTCTTAGAACTGTTTTGCATTTTTATTGCATTGCAGATTGTACATTTTTTAACATTTTTTATTTATGAACTATCGTCAGTAATTAATACTATGTATGTGCCGCGCCAGAGTAGAGAATCAGTTTCAATGCGGCTAAAATGTAGGATGCTCCAGATTTATATTTGAATTAGCTTAAATCACAAAATATGAAAATTTTAAATATCAAGAAATATTATACCAGAAATAATTCAAAGGAAAACATTTAAAAAAAAGAAAGCTTCACTGTCTTAATAATACGTAAATAATGATAATTATGTATATTAAATTAAACCTGGCCATATCGGCTACAAGTAAAAAAAAATGTATATATATATATATATATACACATTTCAAAGTAGTCTCAAGCTCGATATCGATATTATGTATATTTGACACAACTAAAAAAATGAATTTATAAAAGATTCTAGCGGGTACTGTTAATTGATCAGATGCACAGAATAATCTTAAACTCAGATAAAATGCAATTACATTATTTATTTTTGTGCGATTTTACATTATTTATTTTTGTATTTTTTTGTGCGAGTAAAAAGGGAGGTTAATTACGTCTTAAAAAATAACGCTTTAAACTATCGAAAATAAATACGAGTATATAGCATAATTTTATTAGACACCTCAGAGAAGATACCTTTATTTAAAACATTTTTTATAAAGACAGTGGTGGAAAATTGGCGCAGAGGAGGAGCCTGTTGACACCACTAAATTTTAGTAGAATTTTTCGGATTATCCAATGACAGAATTCCTGAGCTTTTATTAAGGTGAAGAATACAATAAAATATTAGTGGTGTCAATAGGCTCCCCCCTGCGCCAATTTTCCACCACTGTAAAGACACCCTTACATAAAAACACCATATGAATTATACAAAATTTCTATAATATATCCGAATATTGCTTAATAAAATATTTAATCTTTCGTTATGATATTTAATTTTAAAAATTAAAGTACAGAATTTAATTACCCTATTTCCTAATTACAACAGTGTACTTGAGTTGGACAGCTATTTCATTTACATTAGTCCCTACTTTAAAACTTTAATATTAAGTGCTAGACTAAGCTATCAGATTATTGTGTTAACATTCGTTATCGAAGATAATGGATAAAAGCTTTCAAACTCATTTTATTCGTTTCCCTATCACAGTGCTGGAAAATTGGCGCAGAGGCCTATTGACACCACTAAATTTTTATGGTATTAATCAGTTTCATAAAAACTCAGAAATTTGATCTTTAGATAAGAGGCAAAATACTACTATAATTTAGTGGTGTCAATAGGCTCCACCTTTGCGCCAATTTTCCATCACTGCTATCAAGTTAATTGTTAATAATGCGAAAATATTAGGGTTAGTTGGGGTAACTGGACCCACCAGGTACTTGGGCCATAGGCTATTTTATAAAAAACCGCTGATTTTAAGTTTGTGTATTTTTTAAGTTTTAGCTTTTGTGAACAACGCACCTTAATCTCTACTTCCTAAAACAACATGTGTCAACTCAATCATAACACTCTCTTTGCTGTGATATGTTGCCGAAAATTTTCGTTTCTTTTTTTAAAAAAAAACAACGCTAATTTGGTTGAACTTCCTCGGTTTTTTTATCAAAATACTGTAAGTACTTTTATTAAACAATCTTTTTTCTTTAAAGATTAGGCATATAACTACATTAATATTATTAGATATCTATACATATTTACTTCATGTTTCAAATGGGAGCCCGGTGTCTCAGTTACCCCATAAATTTTTCAAGAATGGTGTAACTGGGACATGTTGGATCCAGTTACACCAATAGTTATAAATATTTTTTTTTAATTTTTCTTACTACGAGAAATAAATTTCTCCATTGTTTTTTGCTCACAATAAAGGAAATTACAGAATACCTTATTAAAATTACGTAATAAAATTTAAAAAAGCCTATTGGGTTTTATGAAACCAAATTTCTTAACCCCTTGAGAGGCGGTGATGTCGTTATGGCATCAAATAATTTTAATCCCTAATTGCAACATTGGCACCGAAATTTTATAATGAAAATTTCATCTTTATTAAGTACGCGAAAATATACTTTTACTTGTTTAGAAATAAATTCTCTTGTGAATACTGGTGTCATTAAATTATTTCAGCATTTTACGAATACAAGTACCTTGGCCCTGAAAGCGAGATTGCCAAACCTTGAAATTGTACGATACAGATGAAGTACTTAAGTACTTACTTAGCCGTTTGTTCACAGATTTACCTTGTTATTTTTTCCCTTAAAATACCCATGTAACTTTTATACGTATTAACTATACTAAAGTATATAAGTACTTACTTAATTTCCATGTTTTAGGTATAAATAAATTTAATATTTTCACTTTTAGTGCTTTTTTAGACGCATTGACAACAAAGGTTTCATTACAACGCTAATTAGTTGATATATAATTTGCATGATCTGCCTGGTTTAAATTTTTTAAAGTTATTTACATTTTTCAAACAGGACCTGATATCCCACATAAAAAAAATAAATAAACGCATGTGGAACACAGACTCTCCTGGTCCATTTACCCCATTTTTATGGGGCAACTGGACCCACGAGGAAAGAAAGATGAAATATGCATTTTTTTTTTAAATATTAAAATGTAATTTTTCGAATTGCAGTCTGATAGAAGGAACCTAACTGAACACGTTTACAAAAGTTCAGACTTTAATTCAAATGAACATTAGCTTTTTGAAGCTGAATTGGCAGAATTTCTAGAGTCACATTATAAAATCATGGCCCAGTTGCCCCATGGATGTTTACTTCTTTTTATAAAAAATGTCTTTCTGAAAGACTCTTTTACATAGAATCTATAAGTGATCCATTCTTATACATACTTTTTTTCGAAAACTGTAGACACTTTTTCACAGATTTTGTTCGCTATATCCGGTGATTCGCTATATCAGAATCGTTAAGAAAAATGTTCGAGTTCAAAAAATGTATGGCTCATTAGTTGCTATGTGTATTTAATAACAATGTATTAAATAATGATAAAATCTATTACAAATGAACATTAATTAATTAAATTGACTAAAATCGATTACATTAAACAGACACCATACTAATTAAATTAACTAAAAATGAAGACAAATGGAAATAAATTCATTTTACCTTTAATTGTTGCTTTAATTGTTAAACGCACCTGCAGAGTGGCTATCGTAAAAGGGAAAGGATGCAGTTGTTCCTACCCTTTAATAAACAGACTTATCGCTGATTTGCACCGTGTTTCATGAACCAGCATACATTTTCTTATGACGTTAGAGTCGAAGTGCTGCTTTCACAACTGCGGAAAAGTTTAAAAAAAATTCAGTGGTCGACCGAAAAATGTTCGTTATAGTCGACTCTTAAGATTTCAGAGGTTCGCTATAAAATGATAAATTAGCATTAAATACAATAGGAAACCGGCGGGACCAAAATTTTCGTTCGTTATTTCCACGAGTTCGTTATATACTGGGTTCGCTATAACGGGGTTCGACTGTACACACATATTTTTAATGTAGTCAAATTTTATATCGTGACATAGTTTGGTCTTCGTGACATCCATATTGCATTTTTCTTTGAAATTTCAAACCAATAAATAACATTAAAAAAAGCTAATACAATGAACTGTTTTTTTTTAAACACTTCAAAAAGTCATTAAATAATATGCATTAAAAAATGCTTTGCCTCTATAATGCATTGACTTTACTTAATTTGATAAAACACATCTAATTTGAAATTATCGAACTTTTTATATCAGTACATTCCGGACAGTATTTAAATAGTAAATTCTCTGAACTATAGGGGAGACTAGGGAGGGTTGACCTACTTTTTACAAAATGATTTTTTATTTTTTAAATATTGAACGTAAAATCTCTTTTAACCCTTTCAGAGGGAAAGTACTTTCAGTACTAAAATTTTGAAATAAATGACTGGCACCGGAATATACGAACAAGTTTATTTCCAAATATGAAACAGGCTATGTTTCACATTCATATTAAATTGAAAAGATTTTAGCAAAATTCTGATGCTATTGTGGAATTTGGGGATTAAAATAAAGTGGTTTCATAAACATACCACTCCCCTAAAACGGTTAAGACTGCTGCTTTCGTACTTTCTAGTATTTTCCACTGTTTCTATTTACCTGGTGTAAGTAATATTTAATGGAAAAAAGTTCCTATCAACTTTCCCATTCATATTTCATTAGTTTTTTTCGTGCGGTACAAATAGCAATTTTTTTACATCTTTCTTTAATCAGTTTTAAACGTTTTCTTTTCCATCACCCCATTTTACTGTACCTTTGCAGAATAAATTTACATTCATTTTCATATATAACAATTAATCTTTAATTATGCACAGTATAATAATAAAAATATTTCCAAAACCCCTTAATTAACAAATAGCCGACGGGCAATTTTTTCAAATCTGAATTTTAAAACAGTAGAAGCTCCTCCCTGTTCTGAAAGTCTTTTGTAAATTGGTGTTCTAGATAGGTTTCCTAAGTTAATGCATCTGTAAATATCTTCCAATGAACGATCTAAATAAAAAATCTCTTACAATCTAAAAAAATATAGACTTCATGATATAAATTCATTTTCAGTAAGATAGAAGCCATGCCCTTAGTCGATGATGTTTTTTGAATGAAAACGAGAATTCTCGTTTCCCGCCGTCAATATATTAAAGAAGCCTTGAATATGTGGTCAATCCACCCTCACATTGACTGGGTCAAGCCTCACCCACATAGCCTTTTCTGAAGAGTATCACATTGTTATGTTAAGCCTAACTTAATGTTTAATCTTTATGCCAGGAATGAAAGATCGATATTTCTGTATTACTTAAAACCTACTTACTTAAATTCCTGCGATATATTTTATTTGAAAAAAATCTTACAAAATATTTCTAAAAAACACAACTTTTAGGTTGAAAACGCCTCACAATTGATTTTTTTACATCTATCTCGATTGTCTGTATGAAACAGAGACTGTCGTTTGAGCATTCCGGTAGCTTTGGTTGACACCTATTGATAAAACTTTTAAATATGAAAACTAAGGGATGGGTATCCAGTATGATCAACCCTCCCTAGTCTCCCCTACATGTAATATTAACGAGCTAAACCATTAAATAAATCTTTTAACTATGAATTTATTATCATCTTTTAAGTAATCATTTAATTTTACTTCTTTAAATCCGTGTTTAATAATTGTATATATATTCTGGTGTAGACGTATATGAAAAAAGAAAATGCTGTAAAATGCTGATGGATATATCAATAGAAAAAAGTATTTACTAAGGCAAGTGATGAAATTAAAGGATATACTGCACAATGGAAACACCCATACATGCTGATAAATGTATATAATAGATGCTAAACAAAATAAGAAAATATTTTATATATATTCAATTGATATCTGAAGCAGTGCTGCCAGATGGGCTTCTTTTTTAAAATCAGATTCTTGATTGGCACCACTTTTTTGAAATGGTAAAATGTGGCTTATTGAATAACATATTAATTAAGGCACAAGCAATGTGAATTTTATCGTTTCAGAAAAGTAGTGCCAATCAAGAAATCTGAATTTAAAAAAAGTAGCCCACTGGCGACACTGATCTGAAGGCACAAAGAAAAAATCATTCTAGATATTCTTACTGAGTATATTATGGTCACATAATAATATTAATTATTTAACTAATTAATTAATTTATTTATTTATTAATTATTTAACTAATTAACTCTTATTTAACTAATTGAATGAAACAAAACCCTAATTCCATCTAGAAAGTTTCTAAAAAAGTGTTATAATAAATATTTTAATATATATTTTCTAAATTCTTACGCATATTTCTTTAAATGAACATTTAATAATCATTTATGGATTCTTTTATAATAGAAGTTAAATAAACATGATTTATTTTTCTTGAACATACATACATAAAAAAAAATTTCACAAACTGGTGTTACTAACACTAGTAGGTGAAATGTATACAGATTTTGGAAATGTACACAATCGCATATTACATATTAAAAAATATGACTTTTTTCCATAAATTGGAGTTTTATCTGCACTGCCAAAACATTTTGCCTTTATACACTAAATTTTCCGCCATTTTAAAACTAATGACTTCCCTACTCCTAGAAAATACGCTTTTTCCATTAATTCTTCCCAGAAGTCTGAAAAAGAGGAGGGGTGGGGATTCTGTTTACTCCTTGCACGCATTAATACCAAAGATCGGAAATTTAAATGAAAAACCGAAAATTCAATCAGTTATAATTTACAAGCTTTAAAAACAAAGAAAGAAATTTAATGTTTTCGAATTCAATAAAGTAGCAATTTTCTCATTCATTTAAACATATTCGCAATTTATTTTATAGAGTATAGAGCCCTTGAAAGGCATCGATATAAATATTTACCACTTAATTTTAATTCTTAAATACTACTTTGGAACCACAATTTTAAAACTAAATTTTGTTTATTTAATGTACATGAAGATAAGCTTTTACTTTTTTCCCCCAAAATTTTTCTCATACGTAATGGTGGCAATCGATCATTTTATCATTTTTGAATCAGGAGTAATTTGCCCTTGTAAGGGTTAAAAAAATATCCGCATTTAAAATATATTCTAAATATATCTAATAAATAAATCTATAAAAAAATTCTTCTCGAATTTAATTGAAAATATAACATTCATATTTTACATCTAAGAATCAAATTTTGTCTGGATGAAAATATGTCTAATATTTGGGCCAAAGGTGACCAGTCACTTGCGATTTTAGACGTTTTATTAAATATCTAGAACAATTAGAGGAAACTAGAGGACAATTAGAAGAACAACTAGAGGAATTCACCCGAAACTGCAGGTGTGAGGTCTGCAGCAGGTGTATAGGTCATATATTTCCGCGTAGATATTTTCCCCCGAAACCCATAAAGGACCGTCAACAAATTGAAAAAAACGAATATCTTTTGGATAACCCTGTAAAAACTAATCTAGCAAAAGCGTTCAAACTCGAGATTATTAATAAGTGGCTTATTGTAATACACTGTGTTCATTTTTATGAGGATAGCATGTATACTCGTAAAGAAATTAAGGTTTTTATAAAACCAGTCCCAAACTTCGCCAAGTGTTTTTGCTTATGATTTGCAGAGTTCTTAATATAAAAAAGTTCTTTTCAGAAAATATGACAAACAACATTGTACATAATACTCTGTAATCAGAATTAAAAAATAATAAAAATTGGATGAATATGAGCAGGTTTACTAGAAGATATTTCACTGCGCATGCGCGAATGCAATCAAAATATCATATGCATAATGTATTAGTGAGATATATAGAGCAACTTTTGTAAGAGTTTCAAAAACGTAGCTTGAAAATTCTGAAAATTATCGTCGATACAATGAGCTCGAAATCTGTTGTTCTAAAAAGAAGCAAAAAAGATGAGGATTTGTACATTTGACATTTGAAGTCCACCGAGGTGGAGAACACTTTGAGGCCTATAGCTACTATGGCTGTCGCCTCGAATGATCCTTATTATAACACAGAAACGACAACAAATCACAACAATTTTTTTTTTCCATTACATATATTATACAACTACAATGGGACATTCACAATTACATCCATGTCTTACCCAGGGACTCGAACCCGGGCCCTCGGGGTGACAGAAGCCTCCGCTTACTGACCACGCCAACGGGCGACAAAGGATTTGTATCAAATATCTGTTGATTAGTGTCAATATAGCGTACACGATATTGCAAGTGCTGCTATATAGTTTACACACCAGCAGTTTCAGGTTAATTCCTCATGTATTTTTCTAGCTATTTAAGAAAATGTCTAAAATCGCAAGTGACTGGTCACCTTTGGCTATATAGTGTATATGACTAATGTATCTAATATAACCACATATGTATAGACATATATGTTACGTTTTGACGGAAAGTAGTTGGTATTGTCGAAAAAAAAATGATGGTTTCCATTCCTAAACAGCACAGGTAGCAGCCGAATGGTTTTAAAATAATAAAGAAAAATGAAGAATTAACATAAGGCAGTCGCTTGGAACATTATTCACTTTATTTCCACACTCTCGATTAAATCTAGGGAAGATGCTCTCTCCTTTCATGGTAAAAAGAATAAAGTCTATTCTTCCTGTCACAATTAGTTTAAAATCACTCCATCTCGTGACAGCCGTCTAGTCTTTAATCCGTTAATATCTAACATCTATCACCCATTACGATACCGTTGCTTCCTCATTCTACTCACATAATAAACAGTATTCATCCAACGTTTTACTACCTCCATCGAGCAATCACATTGAATATCCAGTTTGCTACGACTGCAATCCACCACGTTCACCTCTACATGCTAAAAACTAAAAAGCTTCTAAACTCACAGCTCCTCTACTATATGCTATATCCTTTATGCCATATATCATGCCTCTGGTTCCCGCCATCCGTATTTATACCCTGCTGAAAAGATTGTTCTAGAAAGTTCTTATATCTGTCGCCCCACCTGTCTAAAGCATAAACAAATGTTAAAATCTGTAGTCGAGATTATGCAAAATAACCCCTTTTTCCCTCTTCAGACGATAAAAGAAATGAATTTATGTCTGCAAAGTTTTAATCTTTGAAATATTTTAATTACACCTGGATATTTTAAATAAAAGAATAAATTGAAATAAGTAGGTTTTTTCTTTAAGACAGAATAATATTTTAGCAGTTAAATAAAGATCTAAGGGGAATATGATATACCGGGATTTAATAGCGGAATTTAATAGGGTTTTAAATAATAAAAGTTTTATTAAAGAAATATAAATAATCGAGCCATTTTTAGATTTACGCAATTTGGAATAAATATGAATTAAGATCTTAGAGATTAATAGACTAGGGTTTTAATTTAATAAGCCGGTATAATATACGGAATATTACTGAAAAAGGAAAATTTACATAAAATACTTTAAACTTGGCGCACAAATTTAAATTTTGTAATATATATAACCAAATATGTCTAATATATGTGTAATATTTTTATACTATATTATTCTATAGCTGTTATCAACCATTCACTCAACCAATATCACCAATTAATTCATAACGACGAAATATCCCTGCAATTAAGTTTCAGTTTGAGAGCCTTATTTTGACAAGCCTTACAAATTCCCACGCATCTTCATTTAAATCGCACCACGTACCAAGTACTCGCTGGATTAGCGATTAAGATACGCGTTTGAAAACGCGCGGTGTCCCAGACTCAAATCCAGATAGATCCACGGTAAAGGAAAGCCGTATTTATTTTAAATATTTACGCGAATTGAAGATAGTATATCTGCTTAAGCATAGGATTAGTGCATTTTCGTACCTGGTAAAAAAAATGTGTTAAAAGTGAAAAAGAAGAAGGAAAGAAAAAGTCATGTTACTTTTTCTCGTTTAAATAATACTTAAATTATGATAAATACGTTTTACTTGGAAAAACCTCCGCGAAACATGTAAATGCAGCCCGAATCATAACGAAAAAAAAATAGCCTGGATTCGACCCGATTCAGGACTCTAATTTTTAGGCAATAAAGCTTATAATTTTAGTCATATGTTATAGTTTTAGCAATGCAAGACATTCTGAAGTAATTTTCCAAACACATAAAGTTATTTCTTCTATTGATAATGTTATAGATACTGGAAAATAATACATTGATTTTTTTTAAAAAAAAGGTGATTTTTTTGATAATTCTTAACGTAATGGTTGGGGAAATAAAGATTTTTTTTTCGTTTATCGCATCAAGTAAACCTACAAATCCGTAATTAAGCATGCATTTTTAAACCAAACTGACAATCACTCAATTATATATTCTAATATAGAAACAAATAAAAGAAAATTTCTAGAAACTAAGCATTACACTGCTTGAGGACATATCTTCCAGTATATGTATCACGGCATACGTATTTTTTTTCCAATTAATGTTTGTTTACTTTTCTTTTTTCAATATTTCCTAACAAAATCATTTTAGTGGCTATTGTAAAAATATTAATGAGAAAATGTGGAATTTAAAATGGTTTATTTCAAAAAAGAATTTGCCGCAATGAAACACATTCAAATGTTACGTGTAGACATGCATTAAAAAATAAATATGCAGACAAATTGTATAAGGGTCTTTATTAAAAGTCGGTTCAAAGTGAAATGGAATAACAATGCAACTGAAATTGAGTATTATTCAACAAAATTTGTATCGTTTTTTTTGGAAAGATATCTCACACCATACGATTAAATATTTTGAAAATATTGTTATTTATGTTACGTTTCAAAATGAAACCTTTAAATTCAAAGAAAACTTTTAAAAATCAACAATACATTTTCCTGGACTTCATTAATAATATTGTGTATATACTAATAGTACCTTGGAGTAGAGGTCTGCACGGGCCGAAATTCCCAGGCCCGGGCACGGCCCGAATCATAGAAAAAAAATTCGGTCCGGCCCGTAGAAAAAAAAATTACTGGCCCGGTATAACAGCTAAAAGTTCGGCCAGAGCGAATTGCTACAAAACATTGATCATTACGTCTATTTGGTTAAAAATTTTACTCTTACGAGGAGTTCTGATCAAAAATATTTATCTTAACTCTTTTTTTCATGTTTCTAAACTTCATTTTCATAGAAGTGCCGCAGGCTGCGATATTTATATTTTTGATGAATCGCTATTTCTTCTATGTAAATGTTTCAGTTATCATTAATATTTTTAATCCATATTCTATGCATTGAATTGTTAAAAGTCTGAAAAATGCTATACAGTAAAATCTTCTAAGACTCAATTACATAGAACAAAAAATGTGTTATAGACAAGTTCCTTTCTTAGCAAATGTAAATGTATTACACATTCTTTTCTTACGTATTAGTATGTTAATTTTGCATGTATTAACAAGTTTTTCAGTTTAAAACAGGATTCCGTCATAGGCAGGTTCCTTTTCACACGTTTTACTATATTTTAATTTAGTTATATTTTAATTAGCGTAGAAATTTACTATTCTTTAAAAAGAATAAATGTTAATGTTTAATTGTAGAATAATGGCGATTCAAAAATATATGCATATTTTGCAAAAATCTTTGGGCCAGGCTTAATTTTACTGACCTTTCAACGGACAGGTCACGCCGCCGAGATAATGATTTTCATACGAGCTGGCTCAAAATTAGGACTGAAAATTTTGGGCCGTGAAGACTAGAAAAGAAACCAGTCCCGGCTCTCCACAGGAAAAAAAAGTTAGGCCCGGCCCTATTCTTCCGGAAGAAACTAAGGGACGAATGCGGCCCGTAAAGAGTAGTCACTAGGCCCGGCCCGGACCGAGCCTTCAGAAAAAAGTCTGGCCCGGCCCGAGTGCCGCAAATTAAAAATCGAGCTTCGGGCCTTGGGACGGCCCGTGCTTATCTTTACCTTAGAGATTGAAACATCTTTTTTTTCTATTGAAAATATATAGGCAATATAAATTACAAAGCTATTCAAAATTAGGTTGTAATTATATTAATTGAAGAATTTTTTTTTGAAAAATATACTCTTTTTTAAATTTTCTCTACTGTTTTTGAGTCGTAAAATTTATATTTAGAAAGTTTTAAGCATACTCCGACAAGTATATTAGTAAAAATTCCATTCCTCTACGACTAAATCTTTTCTAGTTAGATAACTTTGAATTAGATGAAATTCTGAGCTATCTGACACTAAATGATTGTCTCTGAGTTTGTCTAGTGCTGGAAAGTTCCGAAATTTCATAAAATTCAAAGTTTCACAACTAGGAACTTTTTAGTCGTGGAAAAATGCAAATGTTTTTGTCCTAGAAAAATTTCAATTTTTATTGTATTTCTTGTCAGAGCATGGTTACTTTTTTTTCTAAATATAAGGTTCTGGGACCGTATAAAAATTTAAAATGTGTAAATTTTTTACATTTAATTTCAGGATTATTTCATCAACCAAATTGTAAATCCGACCTTATTTCGAATACTTTTCCAATTGGCAGCAGGTAAAAAATGAAAGTCGTTCCGATATTTCTGGGACTCCCTTTATAATTCAATGTATTTGTGCGATTTTGCAATGTATTTGTGCGTCTATTAAGATTAACGATTTTCGAAGTTCATTATTCATAAATTTATGGCAGTTTTCGTTGACATAACATGCATTATAGCAGAAGACATTATTTCGATTTTTCTTTTTTTAAATATGTATTAAAACTAAATAAATTCAAGTTATAACATGCTAAAATTGAAAAAAATGCACACTTAAGGATTCATAAATACCGTTTACTAACCTGTTCTACATAGTTTTGTACGCACAACGGATGTATTTATAAATATTAATATTCACAAAAGAATTATTTTCGTAAAATTTTTAAAAAAGAACTTGGTAAAACAATAATCACGCGATCACAACAAACTTTCCCGTATTACTTTTCATGCCGCCATTGGAAAAAGCATGAGTACGAGAATATAAGTTGAGTTGGGTTGGGTTGATTTTTGACGGCCGATTATCTTCACGAGGGATATGGGCCCGGGGGGAGTGCCGTCCGTGGGGGTCTTTCTAAAGGAACCTAATCCGTATTTACGCATGGAAAATCCACGGCTCGAAGAAAACCACGAAAACTCCGAATGATTAGGCCGACGGGCGCGATTGGGATCGAACCCAGCACCTCCCGTCTACCAGCTTCGAGAGCAGAACCCAAAGCGATATAAGTAAGCGTCCTATCTTAAATGGGAGAAGTATCCACAAGGTTAAAAGCGAGGTCACATCAATCAAGGTCATGCGCCACGTAGCGGATGGAGTGTGAACTACAGGTAGATACCTAACTGTTTTCTTACTCACACCACTAAAATTATAAAGTTTTTTTCCACTTGATTAATAACTGAAGTTTTTCTGATAGGGCGAAGAAAACTTCGTGGTGTCAAGTACGTCTGGATACCCCACTCGCTACGCCATTATTTTGTAATAAGTGTGGCAAACAAAATTCATTTTCATGAGCGACTAAAGGTTTAGAAAATACGCGCCACACTAAAAGCCCGCGTATGTGAATTATCACTCCGTCCACAAGGTGGCGCAACTGTGTTAATTTACGCCCGATTCCAGCATTAAGTTTGTTCGCTTACTTATAACTCTTTGGCAGAACCTCTCGGCCACTGGTGGGGCCCCCGAGAATATAAGATTTTGATAAGATGGAATGCCACGCCTTCCAAAAACTATTTTAATATATATATGTATATAAATATTTTGAAACATTTTTTCCGGTATCAACTTAAAACTATTTTTTAAATGTCTCATTGCAGAAGATTATTTTGAAGAGGTGCAAAATTTTGCGATTAAATAAAACAATTATTTTTATTCGGAAATAGTGATAATGAAAAAAAGAACAGTAGCCAGCTATGTGATTTTCAGCATATAGTACAGTAGAACCTCGATTATCCGGTGTAATTGCGACAGACCGTCTTTCGGAAAAACGAGAATGCTTCAATTTTAAGATGAAGGAGACATATATGCAATATTTCTTATTATGGTAACAAGTGCTTAATAAAAATAAAGCAATAGCAAAATAGAAACAAGAATAAAATGCCTGAATTTTATTTTGAAATTAAGTACTTTTTACATATATTGCATGGGTTTGAAAAAATGTTTTGTTTCTCTCAATTTCGATTGCGACCTCTATCTGAACTCTATTTGACGTCTATCACGGAGTTTTTTTTAATATTATTAGTTCACCAGTATCACAGTCTTCCTGCTGCTCCACCCATGGCAAACCTTTTGCAAAACATTAAAATGCTTCAGAATTGCTAATTTTTCGTTTTCTTCCTTCCATCCCGTAGCTTACGGGAGCTCAAGTTAAATTCACAGGAACTCTAAGAAAGAGGATAAAAAATATTTATCTATACTCGTTGGTCAAAAAAGGCTACTTGCAAACAAGGAATATGATAGTTAAAAAAAAGCATTCAAAATGGATTTTGCACACACGGAATGTGATAGTAAAAAAAAAATAAAAAAAATAAAGCTTTAAAAAAGGATTTCGTTTAACCGAAAGTTTCAGTTAAAAGAGTTTCTGGTAAAGAAGGTTCTACTGTACTGTTTTCTGTTATTGAATCACAGAATTCTACGATTAAATAATGTAAAAATCAGTATTCATAAATAATGGTACCAAAACACTGAGCACTTCAACGCATTCTGATTCAGTGTAAAAAACGCTGTCAATTAAAATAATTCTGATTACCCTATATTAAAGAATTACACAACAATAATGAACATTTTGTTTCACCATTTCGGAATTTTTATGCAACATTTTAGTAGTCTTTAAAATGTCTTATGTGCAATGGAGTGGTTCCTTTAAAATCGTAATTTAAAACGAAAATGAAATTATAAAAAATTATTTAAAAATACAGTATGATTGTCGCTCTGAAACAGCAGCACAAGGACAATCTCAACGTTCGTAAATTCCTTGCAATTTTCGTGGATTATGGCAACATTATTTCAAATTAGAAATTTTCTATTTACCGTATACCCCGGCGTATAACACGCATCACTAATTTGAGAGTATATATTTTTATTTCAAGCATATACTGCTGTATAACACGCACCAAGTTTTTACCACGAAAACAAACCAGAAATACTTAGAACAAAAACTGTTAAGTTTTCACAAGTTTGTAATTGATAGACGAAAGAAAAGAAACTATCATTTGTCTCAAATTGGAAATATGGACGAAACGCCAGTAATGTTCCATACAAATTCTGTACAAACGGTAGGTTTAAAAACTCTTCCATTTAAAACTGCGGGAAACGAAAAATCGCACTTAACAGAGGCTGTTTCTTTCTTAGCTATAGTACCAACTTAAAATAAATTTTAATTTTCAAACGAAAAACAAAGTTACTTGGTAATTTTCCAAATTGAGTTTTTATTCATGTCCATAAGAAGGGCTGGGTGGATTAAAATGGGTTAAAATCTTGTTATTTTTACTCATGTGAACGCAGTAAATAAAATATATTCGCCCTGAAATATACATATTTTGTATAATATATACGGAATTGTAAAATGCTGATAGCTTTTTTTTTTCAAACAGTTTTGATTCCGCGTTATACGAAAGGAAAATATTTCCAGTAAAATGAAAATGATGCTTTATAGTGTGTTACAACAAACATGAAAGTGGTTTTTTATCCTGATTTACTTTAACACTTAACGGTGTTAGTCAGTCAGATCTCAACATTCTCCTCTTTAACTTTAAACCTATGGATGTGTTATGCATTCTTATTTTTACAATTTCTCCCCAGGAACTTAATATTTTTGACTTCCATTTTCTGTGTACTCTTCTTAAAGAAAGTCTCTTTTTAGGTGCGTTCGTAATTACGTAAATACGTAGCATCTATAGCCTTCGTCTGTCTGTCTGTCCGTCTGTCCGTATATAACAGTGTAAAACCTACGGAACGGAATGGTGATAAGTTTAGTATATGCATACTTGCCAACTTTCCCTTAACCCTCCGAGCGTCTTGCAAAAGGGTAAAATTGTAATGTTGTTTTCTTTGCATTTTGTTTTAAATGCTAAGAAAATATGATTCTTTCAACATTATAAAAAAAACTCAATTACAAATATAAATGTAATCCTTGAGAGTATTAATCATTCTTCAATGTATTTAAAATTCATTAAATCTATAGAATTACATTATCTTAAATATTGCTTGTATTGCTGTGAAACCTGGAGCGTAGTGAACGGAATAATACGCCCCAAACACTTAGAGGGTTAAACTTCCGCAAAATGGGCGTTAAATTGACCCAATTTAAACACGTTTTTTACTAAAATTTACTAAAGAAATTAATTCAACTAGGTTTCATAGAGAAACATGATTTTAAATACATAATGATACGTCAAATAAATTTTCTGGTCAGTAACGTGTTTAACCTAGGTCAATTTAACTTGAATTTTACGGAAGTTTAGTTGAATGTTGGCAAGTATGAGTATATAGAATCGTTGCACAATTTTGTCAAGTTCTTACAATTTCCATAAAAATCGAATCCAAACTTAAAAAGATATTAATAAAACTTTCTTTCGTTCTATTAAATCCTATCATACTTAATTAATTCAATGATATCCCACGATAGGTAATGATTCTAGGTTGTCAGATTGATTACGTTAGATTCAAGATGAAGTCCTATTATTTCCATAGTACTGAATTTAATATATAGAATCGTAATAAATTTTGTATTCATGCATTTCTGCACTAGAGTGTAACAACTATTGCAGGGATATCTGAATATTTGCAAAACTAGTTATAGTACGAACGTACCTCATTGGCCACGTTTGATGTACAATTTCAGACTTGTTTGTTTAGTTGCCAACGTATTGCTAAAATATATGCTTACTTTAATACCTCATGCATTGAAATCGTTTTTATGAGTAAGATTTCAAATTTTATGAAAATCGAATCGAAACTTAAAAAGATATTAACAAAAGTTTACTTCGTTATATTAAGTCCTATCATACGTCATGATTTCAATGATATCCCATGATAGATCATGATTCTAAGTTGCGCTCTTATCAAATTCCGTACAGACGTAGATTTCATATAAAATAAAGTATATATTTTAGAAATATTTTGACAACTAAAAAAAAGAGATCTTCGTTAAGAAGAGAACTGAGAAAAGAGAAGTTAAAAATATTAATTTTCGTGTCAGATATTTAAAAAAATAAGAACGCATTACACTCCCAAAAATTAAACACTTGCAAGAGGAATTAAAGGTCTGACTGATCATCCTTCTTAAGGTAATTTCTTAACTATGTGTTGAAAGGTTTTAAATACAGGGTAGTTCAGAACTATATGTCAGAACCGTAAAGGTGGGTAGAGGGGACCTAAATAAGGAGATTTCGAATAGGACTGTACGTGCGGAAATGCAGCGTTGAGGCAGAAGAGGGCGCTTTTGAGTTCAGCGGATAAAAGCACTTCGCTGTCTTCAATAATCATTCTCCGCACTGATTTTGAGCAACATCCGTTGCTATACGATGCCGAGCTTGCTGATATTCATTTCATGTTTGTGACTGCGCAAGGAAATGCAGCGGCAGCTCAGACGCTGCCATCGAAGTACTCAAGGCCAGAGGACACGAGTTGTGACGTCATCAATAATCGACTGACTTCTCACTAGTGCTGGAATTCACACCGGAAAATTTTGAATAGCAATTTTCTTTTATTTTATTTGTGGAATATATATCCTCTTATAGAACAATAATAATTATTTAAACTTACTTGTGAGAATTTGGAATATCCCAATAAGAAATCAGCCAGATGCGGCAACACTGTGGCATGCCGCATCTGACTGAATTTTTACTTAGGGATTCCGAATTCTCACCAGTAAGTTTAAATAGTTATTATTGTTTTATAAGGGGATAGATAGTCCAACAATAAAAGAAAATAAAATTGCTATTCAAACTTTTCCGTTAGGGATTCCAACAGTATTGAGAAGTCTGTCGATTATTGATGACGTCACAACTCGTGTCCTCTGGCCCTGAGTATTTCGATGGCAGCGGTTCAGAGGATGTAAATGAAACGATTCCTCGGTAGGAATCTTCTGGATCGCCGAACATTTGGGCGCTTTCATTGGGAGTTGATCGCAGGTATATAGTTTTATGCTTCGAGGCGTGATACGGACACTGGAAGATATTGCAGAATTCTTGCTGTGAAAAATGTTTCTCCTACGACAATTCAATTAAATTATAATTTGACGAACGTAGAAATTATGCATTTATTACAGGGTCACACAAAAGATCGAGTGAGACTTGTTGCTAATAAGCAGAATTTTTAATTAAATTTCAACAAAATTACTATAGATTATTTATAAGCTAAATAACATTTTTCAAATTGAAAATAAAGTGCATAGCAGTTATATTTCTTTTACACACACATAAAAAAATTCGGATACATTACTGCCTATAAGCATAAATTTTATTTCAAATGGAATAAAATGTATATGGGTTATTTATTAACACAATAGCATTTTTTCAACAAAAAATAATTTGGTTGGCATTTATATTTATTATAGAGTCACACAAAACATAAAAATTCTTTTTTTTTTATATAATTTTATTTATTTTTTTTATTTTTTAGGATGACTATACAAATTTCTCAACCAGTTCTGAACAAAAATGAATGTTACTTTACATGTGTGCATTAAATTGTTTTTTACTTAATAGTAAAATAGGTATGTTTAACGCTTCTTTGTAATGCATTATATTTTTATTTTGAGACGTTATTGTTATATAAATTTTATTAGTAATACTTTCGAAAAAGCAACAAAAACTAATTGAATTTCAACGAAATAATTTTGCCTACATAGATCGTCAAAACGTCCCACTGTGGGGCGGTGGGATATATTGTATCCCACCTAATTTCAATAATGAATTTTACCAAAAAATGTATTTAAATTTAACTTTTTTAACCTTGGTGGAAAAAAGTCGAAAAATTGCATTTCCATATTGAACTAAACTTTTCCGCAAATTCCTGTGTAAATTCAACATTACAGCCTATTTTCATGAGTACTTGCAGTGTAAGTCACAGGCTACGATTTTTGGCTACCAGTATTTTTGAACGAAATAATGCGACTTATTTTATGGGAGATACCTCATTAATTGAATAAGGCCAAGCAAACTTTTCGAAAATAACGGTGGCCAAGAAGCATATCAGTTATCAGCTATATGACTTACACTACAAAAACCCATGGAATTGGCCTACAGAAATAAAATTGCTTGCCTCTGAAACGGTTAACACAATTTCGTATGTGAAAATTTTATTCAGTGTGATTGCTAAATCTACTTTATAATGTGGCGCGCGACTTTGTGTAGAATGCTTAAATAGACCTTCGGTGCTAAACGACTTTTACATCCGTAGTGTTAAGTATTATATAGTTTATCATTAAAAGTACTACAAGGAATATAATTTCAAACACCATTGGAGTTCTGTGTGCGAATTTTCAACTGCAATATTTGAGGTTAATCGCTGTAACATTTTTCCATTAATTTTTAATTAACTTCAAATTTTAATATACAACGTAACACGGAATAGCATTTTATAGGTATATCAAGACACTATTCTAAAACTTTTCGTGGTATATCTCATTCATTGTTGTGCGTTTTGTAGGTGTACAGGTAAATGAATGTTCTGATTTGATGATAATTAACGTAGGTTTTTAAGATAGTTTAGAGTATCAGATATCTGTCGCAAAAACACAGATGTTCAGAAATGTTCCAATCAAAAATATAAATTTTTCCAAAATGGTATAGATAACAAAACTTTCTTTTAGAATTCAATATAGCTGTAGTTCAATATAGCTGTTAAGTAAAAGTGCACTATGAATTTTTTAAAGAGTCAAAACGCTTTATTTGTTGAATATTTGTTATTTAGACTGTGATAACAGAAAACATACGGAACTCGTATAATTACACTTCTTCTAATTATTTAAATTTTTATCCGGTTATAGATTTTTGTTTGTTACACATTAAAATGTGTTGAGCTCCAACCAGGGTCTCCAGTTTGGCCTTCGTTTTTATTCCGAAATTTCGAATTCATACCCCAAAATACGAACAGTATTTTGTAATTTATTTAATGACAGAAATTCCACGGTTACTTAAGACTAGAAAGTCCAGCTGGTGTCAATTTGACACCGATCAAATGTCGATTCGAACCATAATTTTTTTCGTAAAATCAGTTAAATTTTAAATAGAGAAAATTCTTTTAACCCTCCGTCTACCAGACGGGTCCATTGGACCCGGCAGGTACATACAAAATATTCATTCAAACCAGAAATTTCTTTAAAATAAACTAAGTATATAAACCAGACAAAAATAAGGTAAATAAATAAGTTAAATAGTTTTAAATAAAAATTCTGGTGTAGAACGTTTTATTAAAACTTGAATAAAATTCCCGGTAGATCTAGGGTTAAATGAATAAGTGAAATAGTTTTAAATAAATCTTCTGGTGTTAAAATATTTTTAATATAAGATAAGCTAGAAGCAGCAGGAGTCTTTCGGTAGCTTCATCGCCCCGAGCCCAACTCTTCCCGCTTTTCGGTGTCTTTAATTTGTGTAATTTTCCTTTTAAATTTGTCCGGTTTCAATTTTTTATTTATTTTTTCTTTTCATTCTGGCTTCCACAAAAGAGTCGGACTAGAGTAGAGGAATAAAGGGCTGCGGACGAGGATGGGCCGCTCGCCGCGACGGTTGGCCCCCCCGCTAGCCCCCAACCGCCGCCGAGACTAGTGATGAGCTGGAGGGGGCTGGGAGTCATTCGGTAGCTTTATCGCCCCGAGGCCCTACTTTCACGCTTTTCGGTGTCTTTAATGTGTGTAATTTTCCTTTTAAATTTGTCCGGTTTCAATTTTCAATTTTTTTTTTTTTCAACGTTGCTTTCGCTAGAGAGAGTATCACTCGGGACGTGGCTGGGGACCTACGAATCTTGCTTCCGCAAAAGAGTCGGAGTAGAGTAGAAGAATAAAGGGTCGCAGACAAAGATGGGCCGCTCGCCGCGGCGGTTACATTTAGACATTTTCGTTGTCTAGAAACCTCAAACGTGATATGAGGGTTTACTTATAAATTGTAAATTGAATGTAAAAGCATGAAATCAGCGAAAAACGCTCTAAAACCCTCTAAATTACGCCCTCTAATTTTTTTTTAATTGTGAAGCATCGAAACTGTAAATTTGAAGAGGCCATTTTTGATTTAGCTCGATGGGATTCTCTATATATCTAAGATTCAGAATGTAGATTTATAGAATAGTAGTGAAACGACAGAAGCAATAAGAAAAAATAATGATGCTTACATAAGATGGAGCAAAACTAGGCAGTTACGCCAACAAGAGAAGAACAAACGTTGTTAACCCTTAAATGCCTGAGTTTTTAAAAATCAATTTAAAAATGTCTTTCGGCTTTCATTTCTTAAATAAATTATGGGAAAAATACTTTAAAAAATCGTATTTTGTTTTAAGTATGGTTTACGGCTAAAAAACAGTTTGTTTCCAATCGGTAACACTCGGCTTTAACTGAAAAAAAAATTCCTTGATAAAATTCTATAATATTAAACACACATGAATTTTAAGAACTATGATAAGGAATTTCCATAAAGTGCTTTATAAAAGTAATTATGTCTTATTACAAATACGAAAATTTTATGGTAAAACACTATAAAAATCAATGTGGAATACAAAATAAATTGTTTATTTTATGATACTTGATAATATGAGTACAAATTACTTAGTTAGGTAATTGTATGGAAATTTTTGAAATAATTATTATTTCTATTAAAACATAGTCAAACACCACATTTGTCCTATTTTGTTACAATGTGTCCTTTGCAATTTGGGAATTTGCACGTCACCGTTTTTTCTGCATATAGAGGCATATGTCCTGTTTGGACGAATGGACATCTTTATGTGAGTACTGTGATGGACGTCTATGATTTTTTTTCCTGAATTTCTTCTTTAACCATCGATGAGTGTCTTCCACGCTTAGGGATATATTTACTTCCCACCATGCATAATGATCTTGCAAATTCTGCTCTGATCTTTGATTGAGGCATTATCTCCGATTGATGATCATTAGCATTCAAAACTCTTTTGTAGAGAAGCCATGCGTTTACTACCGTGAATTCACGCAAATAGTATAATACCCTTAGATACTATTTGCGACTAGAAATATTAATTTTGTAGCGGGCCGTTAAGTTATCCAAATCGGTCAACTTCTCCGATATCTTGCTTTTATTCCTTAATTATGTATGGGCTATCTATTTTAATGATATTTTTTTTACTCCTGTCAACACGACTGACTTTTTTTACAGGATTTGTTTCGGCGAATGTAGATATAGCATCGTGACGAATTTATTGTGTTTCCAGACTAGTGATGAAATGTCGATGCCATCTACGGTTGTAGTATATCCGATCAAGAATCCCGATCTAAAACTTTTGTGGGTTTTTCATCGGGTAGTTTACACCAATGAATTCTATTTCTTCTGACTGTATAACCAATGTATGGATGCCAGTATTTGCCATTTATACAATCAGCGGCAAAGCCGTATAATAGTTGTCAGATTGCAACTTAAGCTTTACTGATCTTGGTATTATTCTCCACAGTCTATTAAATACACTGCTTGAAAGGCCAAAGCCGGGCTCAGTAATTGGTCCCCTTAGCATATTTTCTTGACCTGAATATACTTCTAAGTTACAAGCATTTCCAGAAATACCAGCAAGTACAAAAATTTTAAAGCCCCATTTATGGGTTTTATTTGGCATATATTGCTTCATGTAATGTCGAACTTTCGTATTGTACATTTGCTCATCCATTGGGAGATTTTGCTTAAAAGGGTTAGAAGCAAAATGATTGTTCAAAATATCAATGATAGGTCGAAGTTTGTGTTAATAAATCATGTTTCATATCATTTCGAGGTAGATGTTTTTGGTTGTTATTGAAATTAATAATTTTTCGAACTTTCTCAAACTGATCTTTACTCATTGTGTCCTGAGTTAAAGGAAAACCAAGTTCATGACTCCAATACGATCGAACACTGGGCAAATGTCCTAAAGACATGTATAATATTATCCCCAAAAATTGCCTTAAGTCTTGTGATGTGAAATTCGTAGGTTTATAAGGATCTTTTTGGCAGGCCCATTTAATTGCACTCACTTAACCGTTACGCGGAGACTCAAGTTGGTACCTCTTGGAGAGACCAGACGTGTTTTCTCTGTGCTGATCGTTTTATTCTCAAGAGATCGTAGTCGCAGTTCAATGTTTATAGAACTTGCGGGATCTTTTGCAAGTATTATCGAATGAGTTGTGGTGCTGATAGTGACACTTAATAGTAACTAGCTCGTACGAATAAGTGACTGTTTCCTGGACTTGATGCATCATAGTAGTAATATATAGAGGGTTCACCGACGACAATAATGGGTACTGAGGACCCATTTAAATTTTCTGACAATGCACTCCGCATCCTGAATGGAGAGGAGAAATCTGATTTAGCTGCTGCGTGGATGGAATTTCCCGGAGTAGCGGATGAAGTACAAAGACTGATTGTACAGCAATTCCTGCAAGTTTGTGATAACTACATAATGAGACTTTTAAGTAAAGATGACTACCTGACGAATCCTCAACACAAGACTAGCGTGAGTAATCTTCTCAATAATCTTATGTTTTTGTTCAATGAGCCATTTGACCCCCTAAAATTAAATCAACTAAGAGAGTTTAAAACTTTTATCTATGATCATGACTAAGATCCAATTGACATCTTAACAAAACTCAAGGCAATTGCGGTGAACTCAGATGACGGCTTCATCCCTGCTAATACATTAAAACGTAGGAGAAATGATCTCAAATCTACTATTCCCTTAAAGAATAAATATGCCAATATATCTGAAAAATACCTAGACGAAAATAACATGGATTCTTCTGAGCCCCCCCCCCCCCCCCCAAGGAGAGTCAGCCGGTAGCTCCACTACTGAAGTAGTCCCTAAAAAACCAAAAATCCACCCCTTCTATATTGAGTTCCAAGGCAAGTGGACGGAACTTGCAAGTGAGATTAAAAAACTCAACGACAGCAATCCCTTGATTAAATTAGACGGTGAATTACTCAAAATCCACTGTAAAGCTGATGCAGATTTCCGTAAAACACAAGACTACCTTGATTCTAAAACAATTCCTTATACAACGAAACAGCACCGAAAACTGGCGATTTGAAGCAATTAAAATAATAAAACTTTGTAAAAAATCACCATAAAATTAAAACAAAACACAGGACGCGTTTCGAGCTAAAAACATAACAGCTCGTCATCAGCTACAGCATACACGTGTCCGTAAACGAACAAGTTCAAAAATGAACTGAAGATAAAGAATGTTGCGAAGAATGCGACAGATTGCGCTACCTGATAGAGGGATATGCAAAAGGGAAATGTGTTGAAAAAAGATAGAAGAGAAAATGAAATGGAAAAAATGGAAATAAAAGAAAAAATAAAAATAAAAGAAGTAAATTAAAAATATAAATAAAAATAATAAATAAAGAACTATAAAAGAACAAGCAAAAAAAAATCCAAATTATTATTATTATTATTACTTTTTTTTTTTTTTTTTTTTTTTTTTTTACAAAATAAAAAGAAAAGAAACAAGAGAAAAGGGAAAGAATTACAAAATTAATTTCCACGCTGGAGATAGGAAAGGAGATGATGGGAGATCATTGACAAGATTAGCAGAATTTTTAGAAATAAAATATGCTTCATGAAAATCCAAGTGAGAGGGAGAGGCAGGGGAAGAAATAATTTTGGCCATGGAGAAATTGAAACAATGACTGGAAGACCAACAGTGAGAAGCAATCGAAGATTTAGAGATTTCTTGATTTGCAATATATCACTGATGCTCGCCTAATCTGAATTTTAAAGCTCTCTTCGTTTGACCAATATAACCTAAATTGCAAGAGCAAGGAATGAAATAAACACCCCACCGGTTCTCAGTAGGAACAGGATCTTTTAGAGAAGAGAATTTAATTTTATTCATAGGTTTGAAGATAACTTTAAAGTTAAAACGAGAAAGTATCGAGAAAGTGACGTCTTGGTTTCAAAACTCCCAGATCGGTTCTCTACCTCCGTTTATAGAAAACCTTTTGCTGTCTCCCTTCCTCCTCATGCCCTTTTAAATCATCCTCCTCAACAAAAAGTGGCGTCCTTTTATACTTTTGTTTTTAGGGCGTTACGCATTTGTTCTGACTCTTCTGCTCTGAATAATGAAATTAATTATCTGAAATCTCTTGCCCTTGCTCGTGGTTATAATCCCTCTTTGATTGATAAAGCTTTGTATAAATTTAATAAGCCTAAACGTCCTTTTTCTGATTCAAATAATCCTCCTAATTTTAATTCTATAATAGTTCTGCCCTTTTATTCTCTTCTGTGTTTCAAAATACTTTCTCGTTTTAACTTTAAAGTTATCTTCAAACCTATGAATAAAATTAAATTCTCTTCTCTAAAAGATCCTGTTCCTACTGAGAACCGGTGGGGTGTTTATTTCATTCCTTGCTCTTGCAATTTAGGTTATATTGGTCAAACGAAGAGAGCTTTAAAATTCAGATTAGGCGAGCATCAGTGATATATTGCAAATCAAGAAATCTCTAAATCTTCGATTGCTTCTCACTGTTGGTCTTCCAGTCATTGTTTCAATTTCTCCATGGCCAAAATTATTTCTTCCCCTGCCTCTCCCTCTCACTTGGATTTTCATGAAGCATATTTTATTTCTAAAAATTCTGCTAATCTTGTCAAGGATCTCCCATCATCTCCTTTCCTATCTCCAGCGTGGAAATTAATTTTGTAATTCTTTCCCTTTTCTCTTGTTTCTTTTCTTTTTATTTTGTAAAAAAAAAAAAAAAAAAAAAAAAAAAAAAAAAAAAAAAATTAATAATAATAATAATAATAATAATAATAATAATAATTTGGATTTTTTTGCTTGTTCTTTTATAGTTCTTTATTTATTATTTTTATTTATATTTTTAATTTACTTCTTTTATTTTTATTTTTTCTTTTATTTCCATTTTTTTCATTTCATTTTCTCTTCTATCTTTTTTCAACACATTTCCCTTTTGCATATCCCTCTATCAGGTAGCACCATCTGTCGCATTCTTCGCAACATTCTTTATCTTCAGTTCATTTTTGAACTTGTTCGTTTACGGACACGTGTATGCTGTAGCTGATGACGAGCTGTTATGTTTTTAGCTCGAAACGCGTCCTGTGTTTTGTTTTAATTTTATGGTGATTTTTTACAAAGTTTTATTATTTTAATTAATTCCTTATACAACCCTAACCCCCGCGGAACAGCGCCCCAGGAAACTCGTCATTAGGGGAATTCCCCCATATACCGACCCCCAGGTAATAATTGAAGCTCTTAAAGAACATAATTTCGTGGCCAATAGAGCCTCGATGATGAAAAGTAGAAAGACCGGTCGACCAATGCCCCTCTACGTCGTCAATGTTCTCCCACGTGAAAAATTCGAAGAAATCTACCAAATTCACGAAATTTGCTACATTAAAGTAGATATTGAGCGTTTTAAAGGCACTAACATCGTAAAGCAATGCTACCGTTGCCAGAAATTTGGACATTCCAGCGAGATTTGCCGCCTGCCGCCAAAATGCGCCAAATGCTCGGAAGAGCATTTAACTCCCCAGTGCAATAAAATTGGAAAGATCATCCCCAAATGTTCAAATTGTTATGGTGAGCACGTGGCTACTTACCGTGGTTGCCCCAAAACCCCCCAGTTTCATAAAAAACAGCAGGACCCCAAAACCGTCCGTAAAGAAAATCCTAAAATCATTCCGAATGCAATGGCGGAACTTTTATCTACATATAATTATGTCCATAAGCCAGAGGCCAAAAAACCAGAAGAAAAACCTACTGAAGCCCCGGCTCCGCTCCCTTCTCCCACCCAAGACCCTAACTCCGAAAACACTACACCAAATAAGCCAAATGACACTCAAAAAGCAACACCAGAACAACCCAATAGTTCTAATTATGCTAATGAC
The DNA here is from genome assembly GCA_963932465.1 of Maratus speciosus. Lineage (NCBI taxonomy): Eukaryota > Metazoa > Arthropoda > Arachnida > Araneae > Salticidae > Maratus > Maratus speciosus. The sequence goes on from OZ010788.1 coordinate 661,841,804, forward strand.
TTAAAAGAAATATTCAAGACCTTCAAGGAGATGAAAGAACTCCTGAAATTTAACAAATTCATTCAATGTTTCAAAAATATTGCTAACCAAACTAAAAATATACAAGATCGAATAGAAAAAATACTCATCCTTATGAGTGCTATAGAAACTTTAGCCACGGAATTTAACACATTTAATGATGAGTAATTCCTCTTCTACCTTTTCCTCACTAATTTTTCTTTCCTGGAACTGTAACTCCTTGCAGAATAAACTTAACGAACTTAAACTCTTTATGCACGAACATCCCCAAATTGATGTTATTTTCTTACAAGAGACTTTCAACATTAACAACCCTGGGTACAGGCTATTCCATACACCTCGTGCGGATGGTACGCACAGAGGAGGTACCGCTATTTACATCAAGAACCATCTTCCACACTATCAATCGCACAACCACACATTTAATGATCTTGAGTATACCAGTATTAATCTTCAACTTCCTCATATCAATATTAAATTAGCTTCTATTTATGCTCCACCCACTGGTAACTTACCTGTTAATAGTCTTACACAGATTTTTTGTCAACATCACCACTGCTTTTTCGTAGGCGATTACAATACCAAAAGCAGACGCTGGAATTGCCATGGCAATTCTCGGCGGGGTACCTCTCTTCACAACTTAGTCAAAAACCTAAAATTAAATCTTCATGCACCACCCAGACCAACACACATTTCCAAATTGCCTGGTGCCCGGGACTCTATCATTGATCTTGCTCTTTCCAAAAATCTTCCTTACCCTATCTACTCTACAGTTATTAATGATCTCTCCTCTGATCACCTGCCTGTCTGCTTTAAAATAGATATTATTAATCCTCTTTCTCCCCCCCCCTTCCGTGGCTATTGACTGGAATAAATTTACTAATTACCTTAATTCTCAGGACATCACTTTCCCTGATATTAACAATACCGATGACATTGATGCGGCTGTTGAACATCTCAACTCTCATATCACTAATGCTCAAAATTTTTCTACATTTAATACCTTCAAAAATAATTTTGCCTTCGTCCCACCCCGTTATATATACAACCTTATCAAACAGCGTAATCGGCTCCGGCGACAATTTCAAAGTTCAAGAGACCCCTCCATTAAACCCCTTCTCAATAAGTTAAACAATAAAATTAAAAAGTCTTTATAAAGAAAAACAGAAAAATTGGAACAACTTTCTCAAAACTTTATCGTACGAGGACAACTCTCTTTGGATTCTTAAACGCAAACTGAATAATCATTACACTTCCATTCCCCCCCTCACAACTAATAATGTTACTGCTTATACTGACCAAGAAAAAGTTAACATGCTTGCTAATTCTTATGCCACCCAATTTTCTCCTAATCCTACCCTTGCAAACCAAGCTCACCTTGATCATGTTAACGAGACTGTTCGGAACATTTTGGCTATTCCCCCTCAAGATCCCCCCCCCTAAAATTCAACCTATTGTTATACACAATATTATCAAAAAACTCAAAAAGCGTAAAACCACAAGATACGATAAAATTACTAACTCTGCTCTTAGAAACCTTTCTCCTAATTGCATAATCTATATCACTGACCTCACTAATGCTATCTTAAAACATAACTACTTCCCTAAACCTTGGAAACTTTCTATAATCTCTCCTATTCCAAAACCTGGAACTAACCTGTCAGACCCCACTAATTACAGACCTTGCTACCTTCTATCTGTAAAGTCATGGAACGTGTCATTCGTACCCAGTTGCAGGATTTCATTCAACAGCACAACATTCTCATGCCCGAGCAGTTTCGCTTTTGCCCAAAACACTCAACACAACACCAGCTTCTTTGGGTTGTTGAGTTTCTCAGCGAGAAACTCAATGCAAAAATTCCCGCAGCTGCCATCTTTCTTGATGTCGCAAAGGCATTTGACAAGGTCTGGCATATGGGCCTCATTTACAAATTAATTCAGCTCGGTTTTCATCCCAGACTTATACATTTAATATATTCGTACCCTTGCGACCGCTCTTTTCAAGTCCGCATAAACAACATTATTTCTATTATTCTCCTTATCCTAGCGGGCATCCTCCAGGGGAGCGTGTTGGGCCCATTTTTATTTAACATTTTCTTTAACGATATCCCACGCTCCTTGCACACTCACCTCGCTCTTTATGCGGACGACACCTGTATTTATGCTTCGGCACACCACCCGTATACTCTATACAGGTACCTACAGACTCATGTTGATGACTTCATGAACTGGTGTATGCTTTGGCGCGTTGTCATAAATGAAACTAAAACTACTGCAGTATATTTCTCTCGCAAAATAATTTTCCCTAACAGAATCATTATTAACAACACTGTTATCCCTTGGTCAGACCAAGCTAAGTATCTTGGGGTCATTCTGGACCGTCGCTTAACTTGGAAAAATCACACTTTCTCCATCAGAGGTAATGTCGCTGGAGCCTTTAACTCTATAAAACCTCTCCTTAACAGTAAAACCTTGTCTGTCCACAATAAATTAATTCTCTATAACTCATGCATCCTTCCCATCATAACCTATGCCAGTCCAGCCTGGGGCTTCACTTGTAAGACCACCATGGACACCCTTAGTCGCTTGCACAATTCCAACCTGCGTACTGTCCGTAACGCATCTCGTTATCTTCGCAACTCCACGGTCCGAAGAGACCTAAAAACTACTACCATACGTAAGCGCATAAACGACTTAGCCAAAAAATTTTATGAAAAAATTTTTGACCTCCCTAATGAAATCGTAGCGGAGCTACCGGATTATGACGCTTTTGAACCCCACCATCGGAAACGGCCCAGGTTTTCCATAATTATGGACACTCAGTAACATCTGAGTTCACCACGCTATATTTTGCCTCCTCTATATTTTTCTTTCCTTTTTATATACTTTTCTTAAAGAAAAAAAAAACTCTCTATATACTATAGAGACCATAAAAATTGTAAAACTTAAAAAAATAAAATGTATGGCCTTGATTAGTCCCTTTTTTTGGTTGGATGTTGTGGTCTTGCCACCCTAGCTTTTCTTGCCCTTGCTTGGTGAGTGTTTCTCTGAACAGTACTAACTTTAACTCTCTAAATTCCTTATAGTAGTTTTACAACTACAGTTTGACTTTACTTATTTTATGATTCTTGTATTTTTTAAGATTTATTGTTAACTTTCTTTCATCTTAAGATTATACCTTAAAATTTAATTTTATTCCTTTTTTTCTTAAATTTCTAATTTTCTCTTGTTAACTTCTTTTACTCTTCTAGTAGCTTTGCTACAGTTTAACTTTTTCCCAATGGCTCATTAAAACATAAAACATTCCAATTTCTTAGTCTGGGTGTTAAGCTGCTATCAGCTAGGAAACCCCTTAATGCTGATTACCTGTTCAGTACCTGTTCAGTACCGTTACGCGAAAGGTATTAAACGACCTCTATCGGAGGTGAGTTCTCCTATCCCTCTCAGCAATAAATACAAGAATATCGCTAGCGAAGTCACCCTAACTGAAAATGCTGAAATGGATGAGTCAAATGTTAGTGAAAGTACACAGAATGCTGTCAAAGTTAAAAAATCTGTTAACACTTTCTACGTCGAGGTCGACAGCAATTGGGCGACGGTAGCCCATCAAATTACGGAGTTAAACTCAGAAAAACCAAAAATAACGCTAAAAGGCGAACGCATTGTTATACAATGTAACTCTGATAAGGACTTTAAAACTACTCAAAAATGGCTAGACCAAAAAAAAAAAAAAGAAATATACCACCAGGGCCTGATTACCAACGGGGCACACTTACACCAATAAATTTTAAAAGAAAAGTTCGGCTTATCTAAACGCCGTGTTCATGTAAAATTTCTGCAATGAATGAGGCAAACTTTTCTGTTTATTTTTAGTGGTAGGAATTTGCCCCGTGGGTAATCAGGCTCTGTATACCACTCTTGATCCTAAGGAACTTCGAACCAAAAAAATATGCATTAGGGGCCTCCCCTGTTACACCGATACTAAAATTATCGAAGATAGTCTCAGGGAGCATGGTTTAGCAGTCACTAGGGCTGCCATGCTTAAAAATCGTAAAACTGGCCAACCAATGCCGATATACATGGTAAATGTTATACATCGTAAGAACTTTGAAGAAATTTACCAAATCAACGCTATACATTATATTTCTGTTAAGATTGAAGCTTTTACTAGCAAAAATCGTGTAAAACAGTGTTACAAATGCCAAGGTTACGGTCACGCATCAGAAGTGTGTGGCTTCGTGTGTGGCTTCGCATTTTACGCTTCGTGTGCGTAAAATGCGGTGATCTACATTTAAGTACAGACTGTAAGCACAAGGAGCGTATTAAACCCACTTGTGCCAATTGTGGACTCGGGCACCCAGCGAATTTCCGCGGTTGTCCAAAAAATCCCTATAGACTAGAAAATAAACAAAACCGTAAAACAAGTAATAGCGACAGCAATCTCTCCCAAGGAACCCAAATCTTAGTAGATATATTTAAGAATTATAATTACACCAAAAATACTAAAGACTCTGAACCCTCAACTAGTAATGAAATATTAAACTCTGATATTAATGATAGTACTACCGCAAACACCCATTCCTCCCCTACTATAGAAAATTTTAAAATTCCTACAAATTACACCAACGATATAAAAGATATTCTTAATACTTTCAATGAAGTTAAGCAAATTTTACAAGTCACTAAATTCTTAAAATGTATAAAGAACATCTCAAATCAATCTAAGAAACTCGATAATCCGATGAAAAACTGATGGTTATATTAACTGAATTTGATAAACTTGCAAGTCAAATCAACATTAATGAAGATCAAGCTCTTCACTTGTTAAACTTTTTGCTTTCTTTCTGTTCGTGCTGTTTGTTTAAAAAATTATATTTAAAAAAAAACTTCTTAAATTGCATTTTATGCTCTTCTCATGTTATTCCTCTTATTTTTTTCTTTTCTCTTTGTTTTATTCATCCTCAAATTACTAGACTGGGTGGACTCCGTCCTCTTGCTGTCGTTGTTCCCCTCGGCTTTTGTGTTTCTCTGTAAATTTAGTTAGAACTCTCCTCATTGTAGCTTTTTTACATTTTTATTATTTTTTCCTTGCAGTATATTAAACTCTCTTGTAAATGTGTATATATTTAAGTTTTTTTTCATTTCTTCTATTTTGCTCGCATTGTGTTTAACTTTTTATTTCTCATGTTATACTTAATGTATGGTCTCTCAATTGAGTCTTTTTTTTATGGGTCTTCCTTTGGTAGCTTTTTCGCCTGTCCTGGACATTTATTTGGATCATATGGAACATTTTTTTTCACTAGTTATACTAACAATTTTTTCTTTTAAAAATTGTCTATCTTCTTAGCTTTTACTTTCTCTTTTTGTGGCTACTAGCCGCGTTTAAACACTCTTTTTTTTCTGAGGCTCCCATTGCACTGTAACACGATATTCACTGGTTTCCAAAAATTAAGGAAAAACAACAAAAATTACTCAAAATCTTACAAGTAGATTTTACTAAAACTCAGACACAATTTAAAACACATAATACGGTATAAAATAAAAGTAAAAGAAATTACCAGACGATTGTGGTGTTTCAGAAATTAATACAATTATGAAATAAACAAAATAAATGTCTCAGTTTCGTATAGGAAAAGTACCTTTAATATGGAGTATGATCACCCCTATAAGCAATACAGAACATACAGTGAAGTCAAATACTGTCAATTATGCGATCGATAAGTTTGCTAGGAAGTGCGAGCCATTTCTCTTGTAAAGCAGTTGTAAGCGTGGCAAGGGTCTGAGGAGGAGATTGAGAGCAGAAACACATCTTCTTAAAGCATCCCAAAGATGCTCAATGGGATTCAAGTACAGATTAAAAATATATATTCGAACATAAGGAGTTAAAGATATAAAATTATACATATTTCAGGTTCATTTAAAGTTATTATCACGGGTCCGGGTAACACCGAGATCATCAGCTAGAATATTAAAGAAAATTGTTTTATATTATTAAATTGTTAATACTAAAATAATTATCTACATATTCATCAAATTGCTAGTGTATATGAAACGGAATATAGGTAACCAGGAAATAATATTAAAATGTATCTCTTTTAGGCCAACCCCATTTCCCCTTATCTCGCTAAGGATCCTTTATAGAATTTTATTATTATTATTATTATTATTATTATTATTATTATTATTATTACAACGCAGAGTTCGTACGGGTCGTGGAATTTGCAGACCAGGAAAATTTCAGTATCAGTATTTTCTTATAGACAATCTGAAGGTGAGAAAATTGAAGGTGAATAAAGAAAAATAGAAGGTGAATAGAGAAAATAGAAATAGAAAATAGAAGGTGAAATTTTCGTACGCTGGACCTAGTTTTATTTTTCTATAAAAAATACTGATATTCGCCCTGGAAAATTCCCTGATCCGTACGATCCCTAATATAAAAACTTTAAACTAAACAAAAATAATAATAATAAAAGGGAAAATAAAATTACAAAATATCAGATACTTTACATGAAACATTCATTTTCAAGAACATTGAATAAGTACTTGATTTTTATAAGCCATATTTTTCTTATATTTTTAAAAAATAAACCGGAAAAAAAATGATACTAAATAAAATTGTCCAAGAATATGAAGCACAACGTGTAAAATTTGAATATTAAAAAAAAAAAAAATGTACACTATAAATTTGTTTTTAAATGTGAAAAATGCATGTTCAAGTTGTGCTTTGGATTTTTTACAATATGTATTCATAAAAAATATTTTTTTACTCCTAACAACAGAACAGAAGCTTTTTATTCCGAGATAAAAGGGCTCGAAATATCGTGGTCCAACCGCAGGTCTGAAATTTCGCAGAATTTCGCATAATGTATAGCATGTACAGTCGGCAAAAAAAAAAAAAAAAAAAAAAAAAAAAACTCTCACACATTTTTAGCACCAAGATATCCCGAAAAACAAAAATAGCCATTTGTTTGGAAATTGTGTCACCTTTCAATTTATGTTAAAAAATATTTTTCCATTCAAAATTTAAAGTAATGTACTGGTCACTATAATGAAGTTGTGAGTAAAGAGGAGGGGACATATAGTATACTGTTTACCAGTTGCCAGTGAAGTAACTGAGCAGGTTGTCACCAGATGGTGACTGCTTTATTTATATGGGATCTACAGTTTCAGAATACCGCCGGTGCAAACTTCGCACCAGTAAAATTGAAAAGAAAATTTTGTATTATTTAAGCGGCTTATTCATGCAAATATTCTCTCACAAATGCGGTAAAAACTTCTATTTGTTTTTACTGGTGTCAGTTTGCCTTGTAAAACAGACAGTTATTTTCACCATTTGTGACAATATGGCGGAAACGCAAGGCCTGACTACCGCAAAAGTAAACATCCACCAGTAAAAATGATTTTTTCCATCCAATGATTTCTCCCATTATTTGTGAGAGAAATTTTGCATTAGTAAGGCATTCAAATACAGAGAAAACTTCTATATAAATTTACTGGTGGAAGTTTCCACCGGATGTAATCAGCCCCTGCGAAGGCGGTTACAGTTGAAGCTTCATTATTTTAAGAATATGTTAGTTTTTCTTTATAATAGTTCCATGGCCTCTGTATCTGAAGATGGAATATATTCAATTAAATGAAGCAAATTTTACTTTACAAAAATATTGGTAAAAGTTGCTTGAAAGTCCTTGAAGCGTACGATCTCCGTATCTAGAGAGAATTTGGGAGTTTCTGAATTAAAAATCTGCCAAATTTAGCATTACTGACTGCAGCACTGAAACAGTATCGTAAAACTTTCTCTGTCCCTTGTTCTAAATTAAATTATTATTAAATATATATATATATATATAATAGGGTGGTTAAAAAAAAATTTCGAGGTAAAGACCAAGACACCCCCTACTTTTTTTACATTTATCCATAGTATCACTCTCCTAAAATTGTAGCTCTTTATACCTACAGGAAGATGGTGCTCAATGGCTCTTCATTTTGACACTTTTTGGTAATTTTACACAATTTTATAGTTTTAGATCGATGATAATATGTGTTTAAAATACATAATTTTTAAACAAAAGCTGATCGTTTTAAGCTTTCATAATCCCTAATAAATAATAAAAACTTTAGTTGAATTATTTAGCAACAGTTTTTCTATCTAATGCATCTGGCAACATTGCAATACACCTGACAGATGAGGCCGCCATTTTGTAAGCAAGGACCCTTTTTTATATTGCGCATGCTGATACTTTGATTCTAATAGAAATAATAGAAGATTGTGATTTCCTTATAGATCAACGGAATGTATTTGGGTAATGAAGATAGAGAATTTATTAAAAAAAGCAAGAGAGAATTCTTAACAGAAAAAATAGGAAGAACGACGAAAAGAAAAAATCATAGGCGTTGAAACTTCATCAACAGCTGTTTATGTTTATTTAATGTCTGGTTCAGAAAACTTAGAGTTACACACAATTTGATGTTGTTGATGATGTTTTCTGAATATAAAGAAAAATCTTATTAACAATCCTGAAAAGAAACAAGATCTGTCTAAATACAACTGTTAAAATCTCATGTTAGTGGTGCTTTAGATTGTAACAAGATATCTGACTGTGAAGATCTGCATTTGATTGTTCCAATTGTATCAGCTCTAGGGCATGATCTTCGTGCACTTCCTCTTTCAAGAAGCACCATACAGCGATTAAGAAAAAAAGCTATTAAATAATATTGTTGAGTCAGAAATTCGTGATTTCAAACCAGATTGTCCTCTAGTCCTCCATTAGAACGGCAAACGTTTACCTGAATGTCTTGGATTAGGAAAGGTTTTTTCAGTTGCCAGTGCTCGTTTTGGAAGCTGGTACTGAAAAGCTCCTTGGAAGTTCAGTGGTGGTGAAGCAGCAAAAAAATATAGTGAATTCTATTTTTAACCTATTACACGAGTTGCGTGTAGTGAAAACCTTCAAGGTTTATGTTTTGACACTATGAGTGTAAACACTGGTTATGTAAAAACAGTATGCATTTGTTTGGGGGGGAAATGGCCGTGAACTATTGTGATTAACCTGCCGACACCATGTCATAGAATTAATCTTGGCAAAGGCTTTTAGCTTGTGCCTTGGACCATCCAGTTTCACAGAAATTCCACTCTTCAACACATTTAAGAATGCTTGGCATTTTGGCAAGGAATTGAACAAACAAATTTACGGGTATAGAATGGAAAAAAATGCAGTAAAGATTTTAAAGATTCAACCATTGCCTGCATTTTATCTGTAGATAAATCTGTGGTCATTAGAGATGATTGCGTTGACACTTGCTATTTTGGGAAATCCACCATAGAAAATTCATTGGAGAACACCAGGTGCTATTCATCATGCTCGGTGGATGGCTAAACTCCTGTACGGTTTCAAAATCCTAGATTATCCAGAAGTTTTCCATCTAACTAAGAGGGAAGAAATGAAACTCCAATGATTTGTGAAGTTCAGTGCTCTTCTCTACAGCAAAGCATGGATAGAATCTCCACTTGCAGCTAAAGCTCCTGTAGCTGACTTGCAACTATGGAAAGACCTGAGAAAATATGAGACTATTGAACCTGAGATTGGACTAGTACCAAGAAAAATCCTAGAAAATCACATGTGGTACCTTTCAGATGAATTCGTTGGTCTTGGCCCATTTTCAGACACAGTACCAACAAAAGAGAAAGCAAGAATTATTGCATGAATGAACAATCCAAAATGCAAGAGGGCAATCAAATTTATTGAAAGATGATTCAGATTGCTTTGGAGATTTTGCAATGAAAATAACTGTTGAGCTCTTTTCTCGTTTGAATATTGATGACTTTTCTATAACTTTCACCAAAAGAATGGAAAAACAATATCAATTATAAAAATGGTAGAAACTATGTAAAAGGACTATGAGTGGTCAACGATGCTGCTAAGAGAGGTGTTCAGCTGATTCAAGAATTCAACAAACTTTGAACAAATGATGAAGATGGTATGCAGTTTCTTTTGCCAGGTTGAAGCAAATTGAACCTTCCCTACAGACGACACCAAAAAAATCAGTTGTTAATATTGTTTCAAAAAAATAAATATAAAAATCTGACAATGTTAACTATTTTGTTAGCCTTTACTAATTTTGTAAATATATAAATAAAAAATATTTAAATAATTTGGTTTTTATCTCAAGTTTTTGAAAATTCAATTACAAATGCCTAAATTTCTCCAAAAGTCAAAAGTTGACAGTCACTGAGCATAGTCTTTTATTTGGAGTAGGACATTGAAACTTTGCCAGAATAATAAGTATAGGCTGATGTAAAAAAATGAGGGGGTGTCCTGGTCTGTACGAGAAAGTTTATTTTTTTCCATAGGTTTGTGAAACACCCTAATATATAATCTGTTTTTGTTTTTAAGGTTTTAAAGAAATATATATTTTAAGAAAATACGGAGAAGAAAGCGTAAAGTTAACTGAAAATTGTTTAAAAAAATCTTCTTATATTATTATACTTAGTTTTGCATTCCTGATATCCACCCTAACTACATTGTTAAAAATATCGAGAAAAATTACCTCTGGTGTTGAAAGACTACCTATTTTCTGACAAATGAGAACGCTGCATAAACGCCTATTGAGCGTTCTCATTGGTCAGAAAATAGATAGTCTTTAAAAACAGAGGTAATTTTTCACGATATTTTTAACAGTCTATGGGATATTTATTCTGAATCTCCGCGTACCATCTTTTATACAAGTTAAGAATCAAATGATCTCTTTATTCATCATGGCCTGCTGAACATGAATAAATATTTTTCAAAAGAAAAATGAAATTTAAACAAATAATGCAATTTTCTATTTCTTCTTTTGGTATTATATTCATCTATATTGTGTGTAGACTATATCACAAGAATCTAGGAGAATAGCAGGTTCAAATTTAGATTGCATTCTTTGTAAAAGAACCTCGCGGATTTTATATTTAAAATTCAATCTCAGAGAATTGCTTTTCGGGGTTTATATGAATGCATGATGCTAAACTCATTCAACAACCTCGGATTATTTTTATCGCTTAACGATATATATAACAAGAAAAAATAATAATATAATCTCTTATTGTATAAAGGAAAAATTGTCTGTCTGAAAAAGGAAAGCGCAGTATTACTTTCCGGGTATATATAGATACGGTTTTTATTCCATTACGATTACAATTATTATTCCTTTACTCATTTCCTTTAATATTTTCTTTAAAACCCTAGCACCTCAATGTATTAGAGTATGGTTAGAAATTGATGGCGGCAAAAACAAGTAAATGTAAAAAATACCAATGATAAATTTCTAAGTTCAACAGGCCGAACCAAAAAAAAAAAAAAAAACTTAGTATAGATTTGACGATCAAGTATTAAAATATTATTTAAATATATTTTTTTTTTTTTTTTTTTGCAAAACGTTAGTTTAAAAAGTGAAACCGGAAAAAGTTTGTAGATATAGTAAATAAATTTTAAGCATCACTAAGTATTCCGGTGAAAATTTTCAATGGTTTTCAAATCAAGTTACGATCCAGTCATCTTAGACGGATTGAAAATTATTAAAAATATAGAGAAATTTGAAAATTTTTTACGGCTGTGTTGTACAAGATGATTGTAAATGTATGTTACTTCCACAGTATAAATACATATAAAAATAATTTTCGATTTTCTAAGAGTAAAAAGGCGTAGACCCGATTTAAAATATAGCTTATTTTGCTCCCCCACCCCCCAAAAAAAGTTCACTTTTGTTACTACGAGAGGTGTTCAAATGAAAGTGATTCGAGGTATGTATCCATGAGTTGCGTAGGAACAGAAATGAGACAGACACATAGATAGAAACTACAGTATTTAATGCGTAAAATGCATACAAAATTAGTTTTAAAAATCACACTTGGCGCTTAGGTTGGTTGTATGGTTGGTTGGTTGTATTTATGACGGCCAATTATCTGCACGAGGGATATGGGCCCGGGGGGAGTGCCCTTCGTGGGGGTCTTTCTAAGGGAACCTAACCCGTATTAACGCTTGGAAATCCAAGGTTCGAAGAAAACCACGAAAACTCCGAACGATTAGGCCGACGGGCGCGATTGGGATCGAACCCAGCACCTCCCGTCTACCAGATTCGAGAGCAGAACCTCTCAGCCACTGGTGGGGCCCTTGGCGCTTAGGTAGGCGACCCATTGCTTAGGAAGATAACGAATTCCGTCCGCGAAGAACGATGTCGATTGAGAATGTTGGTGACAATATTGTGAACAGGTCGATTGGAAACGTTGAACTCAGTTACGACGTCACTAATGTTTCGACGTCGATTTCCTTTGACAGCTGTGTCAATGTTCGTAATCAGCTTCTCTGTCAGAACTTTGTGCGCCTGACCGGACCGCGGCAAATCCGTTGTCTCCTGTCGACCGTCGCTAAACATTTTCGCCCACCTCGTCACCGTGGGCTTTGACACACACATATCACCGTACACGGCCAGCATTCTGCGACGAATATCCACCGGCTTACACCCTTCCAGTGTTAAAATCATAATTGCAGCTCGCTGATCCGTTTTGGACGAAGTTGGATCCATATCAGCCATTTTTAACAGAATGAAGTTAATACCTTATGAATGAAGTTATCACAAATCTGCTTGTGCTTGCGGACACGTGGTATATACATCTTCACTATCGCGTTTTTTTTTCACGAAAATAAATTGAAAACTGTTCGCATGCGACGCTTCGAATCACTTTCATTTGAACACGCCTTATACTATAATACTATTTTTATTTTCTTCTTACTATAATTTTTTTGAGTTACTGAACCTTATTATATTTTTTAAGATTGATTGTTTGTCTGGTGTTTGTTACGGCCGAATATCTGCTGGTGAATTATAGGCTGAGTGGAGAATTGTGGCTGTCCTCCGCGGAAGCAGAGCCTGATTACCCACGGGGCAAATTCCTACCACTAAAAATAAACAGAAAATTTTGCCTCATTTATGGCTGAAATTTTACATGAATACGGCGTTTAGATAATTCGAACTTTTCTTTTAAAATTTATTGGTGTAAGTGTGCCCCGTTGGTAATCAGGCCCTGCGCGGAAGTATTTCTACTTGTCTATTTGGAAGGACAAAGAAAATCACAATCAAGTCAGAAATAGTACATTAAATGTGGCAAATGAGGTGCATTCGTAGTATAACTAGTTTTATAAATATTCTGATCTTGGTTCAATTGCACTCTTATACAAAAATCCAAGTACAAAATTTATTACGACTCTATATATTAAATTCATTAACGCTGAAATAATATTACTCCATCTTAAATATGATGTAATCATAGTGGCAACCTAGAATCATTACCTATCATGGGATAACAATGAATTTATATTAATAAAATCGTATGGTACGATTTAATAGAACGAAGAAACCTATTATTAATATCTTTTAACTTTTGATTCTAATTTCATAAAATTTGTAATGTCTCGATAAAATTCTGAAAAGGTTACATATATTAACACTTAATAACTCAACAACTCCGATTTGAAGAATTCTTACACATATAATAAAAAGAATCGTTTTAAGCAGGGAAAAAATAAAAAAATTCAGAACAGAAAAATACAATTTTATTTGGAAAAATGGGTTTCTTGCATATCAGCAACATCTTAAAATATTTAAAATAACACAAAAACTTAAAATATTTAAAATTTTTATTTACATGAAAGTTTTTGAAACAATTTTTAGTTTTGAGGTAGCAATGTCTCACACCACATTTTTCACAAACAGTTTGAGTAAAGCCTTTACGATCGGGGTATTTACAGCGTATACTTTTTTCCTACCCAATATGGCGAGTGTCCAATTTCGTCTAAGCGCACTTGTTTTGGTGGAATCTTTTTTCTACGCGACCTTTCCCTTTTTTGTCAGCTTTGGACTTGGTATTAATTTTTCAAAAGGTTTCAGCAACTTCAAGTCAGCGGAATTCAGCAACTTTTTAGTCTTTTGTTTCTCTTCATAAACGTGTTTGTATAATAACCAAGCGTTAGATATAATTAAATCCAAAAAGTGATGGAACATACGAATAGGCCATCTTTTGCTTATCAATAATATCTTTTGTTTTCCCATAATGCTGTTCAGTAAATCTACTCCACCCTTGTGTCTATATTCAGATACAACAAAAGATCGGTTTTATGTTCAATGTAAGTTTTTATAGATTTGTCATACATTCGAACTTTTGATTTTACCTCTTCATCGACAAAGGATGATGCTAAATGAACAGCTTTGTTGTATTTCCATGACGTTATTGAAACATTCATCCCTTCAACTGTTGCCGAGTTTTTATTGTCATCATATCTTTTTCGTTAGGTAACTCACATTTAGGTATTCTTCGATTTCTTCTTATTGTTCCTAAGCTTCGAACACCCCCCCCCCCCTCTTTGGAAATATACAATCAAAAGGATTGATGTGAAAAAATTATCAAAGAATATCCTATATTTGTTATGCCTTGGGATAATTCTTGCTAAAAACATTAAATGGTTGAATGCTGCACCAAGATCTTTTTATCTCCTCTGAGTTTATAACATTTTCTTTGCCTGAATCTGGTTCGATTTTATAGGCAAATCCAGATGCACCACTCAAAACATGAATTTTATACCCCATCCACCCCCATTTATGTGGTTTGTTCGGATTGTATCGCTTCATAAAATTACGAAACTTTGCTGAACAAATTTTGTCATCTACACATAAATACTGATCAAGGGGAATTTTTCCAGATTTTTATTTATTTTTTTCTAGAAGGGGTCTGAGTTTAAAAAGTCTATCACAGTCAGGGTTGGATAATAGGAGGTTTTGGGTATTATCCTTGAAATGAAGCGATTGTCGTAATTGTTCAAACTTATTCAGAGACATAGATTCTTTAATAATTGGCACACCTATAGAACTAGACATGTAATTTCTTACTCTTGGAAAATGAATTACAGACATATAATAAATAATTCTAACAAATTAGCGAATATCTACGGTAGTTACGTTAAATAACCATTAGAAGAAATTTAATACGTTGCTCTTTCAGTATTAAAAAAAAAATCCATTGCAAGGGAAGACATGGCGCGTTGTCGCAGATCTACAACAAACAAAAGTTCACGTTTATCTTATACATATTATAAATTTTCTAGCTTGAAAATGGTCTTTAAATAAAGAATTTAAACTTACCTTTGTATACAGTATACCTATGGACGTCTGAAGATTATATACTCCAATATTTCAAAATTTAATTCAGCAAAAATCACGTGTAGCTGATCAAGCAATAAATTAAACTTTGGTGCGAAAAAAAATCAGTATCGCTATCTGCTGCGGATTTAATGAAGTAATTATGTTACTAGCACTGAATCGACTATCAACAACCAACAAAATCGTCTTTTGAAGTTTACTGTCGAAATAACATTGACTTTTTGTGTATGTTGCAGATCTGCAACACGCTGATACAAAGGGTTAAATTTCAAACCATTCAGTTGGATAGATTTTGCTCTGGTATATGCGGACAGACAGACAGACGGATAGACCACACGACGACTATTGTTGCTATGCATTTATATAGTTACGAACGCACCAAAAAACTGTGATAGGTAACGCAGGTCAGCGTAAAATAGATTCGATTTCAACTACTCCCTTCTACCAGCTTTAAAAACAAAACGTCTCAGCTGCTGATGGCACTCCTTTTAATGTATCCACAGACGCTGCAGATATGCCAGTGTTAAGAATTGCATGCAATTGTAATATGAAATACTTTAATCAGAATATTATTCTTCCTTTCTCAAAAAACAATTGTTTTTTAAATGAATCATTATTGTATTGACTGAATTAAATAAACAAACTGCATTCAATACAGCGACTCATTTTGTCACCGATTTCGAACAAATAGGTTCTGCAGTTCACCTACATGCATACTTGCCAACTTTCCCTTAAACTTCCGTACAATGTGAGTTAAGTTGACCCAGGTTAAACACGTTTCGAACCAGAAATTTACTAAAGAAATTAATTCAAATAGATTTCATAGAGAAACATGAATTTAAATGTATACTGATACATCAAATAAATTTTCTGGTTGGTAACGCGTATAACCTGGGTCAATTTAACTAGCATTTTACGGAAGTTTAGTTGAATGTTGGCAAGTATGCCTACATGTTTTTTTTTTATTTATTCCGCGCATAAAATATTCACGAGTATGCTCCGATTTCGATACCTGAATCCAAAAATGGTATAAGGCTGCGCACAGTTCCACAACAACTTTTAATAGAATTTCTCGATTTATTTAATCTGTGAAAAAAAATACATATTCTACAATTACACGCTCACTGCCAAGCCTATAAACTAAGAATTTTCAAATTTCTTCTTGAAAGTCGTTTGCCACCACAAATTCAGAAAAGTAAATTTCGCATTACTAATACAGTGAAATTTCTGAAAATAAATAAGGCAATTTTTTTAATTCTAAAATAATGGTTACAAAGTAATTAATAAATTAATACCACGAATATTAAAGCTACGAGTATACTCGTAGCTTGGCAGTGAACGTGTTAACCCATTAACCGCCAAAAAATATAAGGTTGAAAATTTCAACTTTTTACCTGAACGTTGTTTGCTACCACAAACTATGAAAGATAATTTTCGCTTTATATGATCTTAAAATTTTATGCCTTAATTAAAAAAAATGGCCTTATTTAAAATAAGGCCATTTTTTTAATTCAAAAATAGTGGTGGGTATGTAAATATTAGGCCATTTGCATTTGTTTTGACCTGTGCGTGAACGCAACAACAGCGGGTAATGGGTTAAACGAGGTAAACCCAAATTGTGATATTTAAATACCTTAATTTCCGGCGTATAATCAGCGGATTAAACAATCACTTTTCGACACAGAATTTTTTAAAAATAAAATGTAACTTTTTAAATTGCTGTAAATATTTGGATTCAATAACTAAATAAAATTTCTGGGCCCAAAGAGAATTGTTTGATCCGCGGATTATACGCCGGAAAATATGGTATTACATAGAAAATTACCAATCTGACGTAGTTGTGCAAAATCCCTTCGAATTTCCAAGGCGTGTACTAACTTTGTAATATAATAGCTTGCCTCCCTATTTTCTGTCTGTGTATGCTTTCATTTTTTATAAAAAGTTTAATGTTTAGGAAATTGAAATATATGGTTTATGCACGCCCAGATGTGGTAACATAAGACACATACCGAATATGTTTAAAACTAATTCATATCTAATGACAAAACACTGTTGAAATGATGAAATATCTTTTCTCGACGTAACAAATAATGCAGTTTAATTAAAAAACAAATATATATAACTTTTTTCATTTTTATTAAGCACTGTTTGGAATACAAACGACGAGAATGAATTAAACGAAAAATGAATTACATTCTTTCCAACATGCTTAACTTTGTTTATATTTTTGTATTTTGACATGTTATTTATGTAAAAGACAAAAAACATCATAGTTACTTTTAGTGACATATTCTTTATTTCATTCTCTCGAAAAAAAAATCACGAAAATCTAAATTTTATCCAAGCAGAATATAAAATAGCTAACATTACCTTGGTTAATTCGTTGATATAAAAAAAATAAACAATGAACTTCGTTAATTTTATATTTACATAATTACCAGCAGTAGCACAGTAGGTAATTTTTTTGTTTGTTCTAAAAAGAATTGTAGAAGAAATTGTGTCTTTTTTTGCAGCATAAACTAAATAAAATATTAATTAAAACTATAATAGTAAAATTTCTTTTAGATACGGAAAATGTCATTTTTTTTTTAAACAAGTATTTCTTTTTGGATAACTGATATAATTATCAAATGCATGTTACTTAAACCCTTAATTCTCGCTCCCGTTATATTCACGGGCTGTGTCTTTCATTCAGATTGTTTGATTCCCACCAGTTTTATAAAATAGTGTAATTCGCTTTATTATGGTATCATATTACCTGTCATTAAATAAGGTGAATATTTCTTTTTCAAAAAAGTGGTGCCAATGAGCAAGTTGAATTTTTAAACCGTAATTTAATACGACCGTTAAGGGATTAAAATTGCATTGTACATTACATAAAATTAATACGGATTGTAATGAACTCAATTTTTTTAATAGTGTTTATATTTTTAGAATGTTTAGCACTGCGAAAATATGCATTTGGTAATTTAACCCCTTAATTGTCGCATTAAATTACAGTTTAAAAATTCAAATTGCTTATCCGCACCACTTTTTTGAAAAAAAAAATTAACTTATTCAATAACAGGTAAAAAGAAAAAAAAAAAGATACCATAATAAAGCCAATTACATCATTTTATAAAACTGGTGGGAATCAAACAATCTGAATAAAAGAAATAGCCTGCGAATATCACGGGAGCGAGAATTAAGGGGATCCTCATTTTGTAAACTTAAGAAAAAAAAATTGTTTCTAAACAGTCACAAACTGTGTTGAATTCATGGGGCGACCCGAGTGGGGGGCATTAAACCCAGAACATTGAAATGTCCACTGCTCGTAAGGTTTGATGTTTTATGCTTTTTAATGGACAAATGTTAAATCTCCCCCCCCCCCTCCCACGGAACTGTAATATATCCCCGCTCCCGGAGAAAAATGATTGAATTCAACACTGGTTATAAATAAAGATAAAGACCACATCTGACTGGAATTATTTAAAATTATTGTCTAACTGGCTGACCTGACTGGAGTTAACCGGCGTCATGTTAAACATATCTAAAATCAGAGTTGCATAGCTGCCAACCTGTACGGATTTTCACTACCACAAAAATGTAATAGAAAATTTTGCCTAATTCAATCGCCGAATTGTAGTGAATGTTGATAATTAAATAAGGCAGAAATTTCTATTAAATTTTAGTGGTAGCAAAAATCCGTACAAGTTGGGAGCTATGGAGTTGCATTCAGGCATTTTTCTAGGCGGACTTGTTGTTGGGGTACCCCTAGCCCTTCGAAGCTGTATTATTTTATATTTTGAAACAAAATCTATCGAGACAGACCTAAGAATTGAGGAATCTCCATTGCTTTTGGAAACGTACATCTGGGTATGTTACGCCTGTGCTGCTGGGGACTAGTTTAACCAATTAACTGTTTTGCCCGAGTGCATCGCGGGCGGAAAGAGCTTGCTATCTTCGATATTAAAGTTTCTGGATACCACTTAATTTTAACGGTAATCTTTGGTTTGTTAAATGCATTCCGTTTTCAATTGTCCAAATATTTTAGTAAAAAAAAAAGTGGTGCTGGGTCCTTCTTTTTAATTTATTGTGTAAAATAAAAAGAAACAGTTAAGTGGTTAACAAATGAATCTCGTATTTGTATGATTTTATAGTTCTAAACAAAAATATTTTCAAACGAGCTAAGTGGTGTATGTATAATGACTGCCTATTTAATTTCCGAGGCTTACACATTACATTCTGCCCCAAAGTTTCCCATGGAAATCTAAAAAATAAAAATTACGGCTGTATAAAAGCAGAGTTGCCAAGTCTCCGGCCTTCTGGAAACCAGTATTTTAATACAGAAAAGGTTCTTTTATTTAGTCGGAACATTTGAGTGATTTAAAAGAACAGCATTTTCTCTAAGATAAAAGTGGTGTGCAAAATGTGGCGGAAACTTGGTATCTCTGCTAAAAACCATCTTCATGTAACTGTTATTCATGATTAGAATGATGTTCGAATGCAAGAATTGCCAAAACATTATGCGTCATCCGGCATGCATGATGTTTCATTCTTGTTAATTTATATCCCAGCTCATTATCAAAAAATGAAAAATCTGATTCCCAGGTGCATTCGAATCTGTCTTCGTCTCTCCTTACCCAAATTTCTAGAGCGATAGATTTTCCTAAATATTGCTAAAATACACTGACGTTCGTCATATTTTCTTATTAACCCCTTAACCTACGATTTAACCTACGGTTTGGCAAATCCATAGCTACCACTATTATTTAATAGCGATTTTCGTCTTGTTTAATCATGGAATTTCGTCGATTAAATTAAACTATATTTACTGTGAAATTTTAGTGTTAGGAGTAATTTACATTTGGCTCGATCATCGTACGCGTGTTATGCCCGTCATTGTAGGTTAACCCGTTGGGGACGAGTGGCACGTATACGTGCAGCATGACGCGCTCAGAATCTTTGTTTTTCCTCACCAGTAAAATTTTACTGTAAAAATTGCCTTAATTAATCAGCGCATTTTCTCGATTAAAGAAAACACAAATTTCTGTCACCGTTTTTAAACGGTGACAAATGATTAAAAAATTCGCAAAAGGCTCCCGTCCCGAAGGGGTTAATGTAGAATATTTGAATCAGTTTCGTTTATTTAAAAAAATCATGTTCATTTATCAATACGGAAAAGTGAAAGAATTCTATTTATAAAAAAAATATGTAGTTCTAAATGAATAAAGTGAAATGTAAATTTCATAAAATTTTAATAAAATATCGGGTTGTGCTTGAAAGAAATTCCCTGTGTTTACCCCTTAACGGTAGCATTAAATTACGGTTTAAAAATTCAGATTGCTTATTACCATCACTTTTTTGAAAAAAAAAAATACTTACCTTATTTAATGACAGGTAAAAATGGTACTAGAATAAAGCTAATTATACTATTTTATAAAACTGGTGAAAATCAAACAATCTGAATAAAACACACAGCCCGAGAATATCACGGGAGCGAGAATTAAGGGGTTAAGCTGAGTAAATGGATTACTCTGTTTTCATTCTCTAATTTACTCTGGGTTCCTCTGTAAAAATAAATAAATAAATATAAAAATAAATCACTAAATAAATATTTTTTGTCGTGTGTGTTACCAACCGGAAGAATTTGAAAATATAGTTTCTGAATGCTCTGTATATCTAATAAATGAAAATTTGTCTGTGTGTCTGTAATTCTATAAAAATCCACAGTTCGGAAGCCAGAATTGTGAAATGTTACGTACATGTGTATTAAAACACGGCCGAGGCAACTAAAGTAGTCCGGAATCGAAATAATTTAGAGTTAATTTTTAATTAATAACAAGTAATATAAAAATTTTGTTTTTAAAGTCAATTTCTACTTATGTCATCAAAGAAAAATTTAATATAATCCCTTAAGATAATATTAGTTTTTGTTGCATTAAAATATCTCAATTTGTTGATTTTCTATAAGGAAGTAAACCGTATTGTTTTACAATGAAAGTCTATGGGAATTTGGCGAAATATTAGAGATACCGCCAAGTTGGCGTCACTTTTGACGACTCATTTTGGTCGCCAAATTTGGCATTATATCGCCAAGTTGGCGACAAACTTGGCTATATTTGGCGACTGAACAGGGTCCCCTCTATGGTAACCCTCTACTAGATATGAAGATGCAATAAATGCTGTCCAATAACCAATGGCCGCCATTTTGTCTCCCATGTAAAACTACAATTCATTAAATAAAATTTAATTAATGAATTAATATTTGGAAAAACTGTATTAACATCAATTGTCATCCAGTACAAATTTAAAAATATTTCTTTTAACTTGATAGGATGTATAATAAGTATTTTATTAACGATTGAAAACTTGATCAAGATATATAAATATAGGGCGAGTGTGAACTAATAGTAGGAATTGAAAAAACAACCACGCTAGCCCTTTGAGGGGCACCGTTTGCAGTCTGCAAACGGTTAGGATTAATGCCTAAATTGCCAAATGGCACCAGTAAATTTTTAGTACAATTTCGATCTCATAATATACGTTAAAAAAAGCTTTTGATTATTTTCAAATAAATTTGTTCGTTAATTGGGGTGTGAGTTAATTGTTTGAACACTTTTGGAACAGACCTTGCCCTTGAAAGGGTTAACAGTAATTTCCTATCAAATTAAAAAAATTTTTCGTTACAGCAGTTGGCAACTATTAAAATTCCATAATAAAATTATTACCACAGCAGTTACAAGCTATTGCAAGATTTCCACGTGAAAAATGAAAATAAAATAAATAGTTTGAGGAATCTAAAAAAAATAAATTATATTACGTCATATTGGAAATGTAATGGACATCAGCAGGTGAATATATAAAGTCATAGAGTTTGAAAAAAAAAAGTATTGAAACGTGATAAAAATCCGATTATGGAAATATTGGCATATTTTAACATTTTACGGTTTCCTGAATTTCTTTTCGCCATTTTTATATATATTCCATACATATACGTGTGTATATTAGAATTTTCACAAAGGTTTAGGTCCCTAGAGCTCATTCTTAGTGAAGAAGTGAAATAAAGATGGCTTTACTAATTTTTTTATTGTTTCTTTTAAACTGTATGTTTAATTTTGAAAACAATCATTCTTAAAATTACAGGCAACGTCAGGTGCTTTAGCCAGTTTGTAATAACAACGGTTTCACTGAAAGAAAATGCGATATTTTATAATTAATAAATACACATCTTGATTTGTCTATTAAAAATAATATTTATTGTGAGCTGAATATGAGTTGTTATTCAGCTATCATTAATAACAAATATGATAATAGGGTATATGATTTAATAAAGTGACACTAATATAATTTACCACCAAACTCTATTTCCCTGAATTATTTAATTAAAGTCTTATTGAATGGTTTATCCTTCACATAAGGATAAAGATTTAATTTTTTTTTTCGATTAGTTAATTCAGCCTTTTAACTACTCACAACTGTTCCGGATATCAGTTGAAGATGTTGAAATTTAAAAACTCACGAATTAATCATGCATTTGTGACTCTGTTAATTACAATTTCTTCCCACTTCCGTTTGGCAGTAAGCACAATATAAAAAGAGGCATTTACATTATAACCGATAAATTGAAATCTGTCAGTTACACGTCGCTTATTACATTTACGAAATTCTTTCTAGAAGGAAATTGATATTTTTCTAGAACATTCAACTTTTAGTACTTCAATAAGATTAGCGGATATGAAGTACTTTGTGTTTTGAATTGCAATTTAAATCGTATGTTAATTTATACTGTGAACAGGAATTAGTTTAACCATATATATCAGGAATCAGTATTGCAGACATACGAAGTAAGTTCATTTTCACTTTGTCCTAAAATATATTCCTGAACATCCAATATCAGGGCTGCCACAGTCGACTATTTTTTAATTCTATCTCGCACCATTTTTTCAAAAACAAAATTTATTCACATATACTTTGACCACATCTGCAAGAGAAATATACTACAAAATTTATTTTCTTAAAATAGTGATTCGAATAGAATATAAAAATAGTCGTCTGTGGCAGGCCCTGCATTATTTCATTATTTATAATCTATCTCGATGAGAAAGCAATAACACGACCGTGAGCTGTGTCACTGTAACTGTTGTCATATCGAAGATGGCAACGATCTAACCAATAAACTTCGCTTTTACTGCAGTTTATTTTAACTTGCAAATGTAACAAAGATTCAATTTTTATACCTTCGAATAGGAAGAAAAAATACGTTGTTTTAAATTCAAATTGTTTGAAAACTAATTCCATCCACTATTTTTTTATGATTTAAATCAATCTTTAAGAATAATACTTTAAATATATTTCTGTGGCGTACAGCTTGATTACAGAATATTAACACATTTGAAATTATTATGAATTGTTCTGCATTTGTTTCATGATAATATACCATAAATAAATAAAACTTTCATCAGTAAATAAATAAAAACGTAAAAATAAAATACAACATTAACAGATATATTACTGCGCGCTTAAACACTGAAAGATTCATAATATAATAAACATCTATAAATAAACAGCTTTGACAATGAATTTGACTATTAGCCGATTTGACTATTGCGATTAAAATCAAAGCAGCCGTTTTAATAAATTTCAGAATTTTATTTTATTACTGATTTATAAAAATTCTTCTTGGTGTTGTTAATCGTAAATCTAATAAAAATTATTAAACCTAAAAAACAAATATATATATATATATATATATATATTAGAGTTTTTAATAAAAAATAATTTTTACTTGAGTTTAACTTGAGTTTTGTTTATTGTTATTAAAACTGGTCTCGTTCAACTTGGGCGTGTCCACTAGTCATGAAAAAAAAAAAAAAAAAAAAAAAAAAAAAAAAAAAAGATAACGCAACACGTATTTAAAATACTAATATTTCTTCTTCAGGTTCAAAAAGGCATCCTGCCACTAATACATCAGAAAAATGCTGGGATTATCGACAAAATTTAAATGTCCTAATGATCACCAAATGTCCTAAATTTCCTTATGGATGAACGACTTTTTGCGAATGAAGAAAGAGCATTTCATTAAATTAATTTTTTAAGATTAAAAATTAAGATTAAGGTTATAAAAGTTCTTTTTCGTATTTAAACAGTCTTTAATAACTTTTTTTTGTAAAGCACTGCATGTTTAATCGTTTTTAAGAATTAATCGTTTTTAAGAATTTATGTTAACTTAAATAAGGCATTCAAGATTCTTTTACGGAACAATATAAAAATATAAAATTTTCTGTTAAACACTGTTTTTGTGCAATATGAGATAAGTTTAAAACTTTGTTTCATGTCATCAATCCAAAATTGTTGCAAAAAGAAGAAAAGTTAATACGATATTTTTATTCAGTTTACATGAATGAATATATGTGTGTTAAAAGTTTTATTGTCATAAGAAATTCTACGTCTTTAATTACGTACACTTTCTCAAGTTCAACATCTTTATATAAGAACTATAAACATCTGAAATACTACAGTACAATTCTTTAGTTTATTACCCTGATCTAGGAACAAATAAAATACATTCGGAAATTATTTTTCTGGTGAAATAGGCAGTTCGAGACAGCTAGTTGCTACTAGCTAAATTTCCAAAAAACTACATTTTCAATTTATTTACATGGACTGGAACGTCTGACGTATTGTCGTTATATGCAAAGTTGGAATTATTCGAGCATTTGTTTTCTCATATAAATGAAGTACATAGAAAAGTAAATTTTTCTGAACTTTTTGTTTCTGAAACATAAGATCAGTTAGAATTTTTTTTTTCTTTCGCGGGTAATAAATTCTCATAATATATGTTACAATTACATTCCTGAATGTTAAAAATTTTATCTTTATAAAATATAATACATTTAAATTTTAAACACCTATTCGAAGGTTCGTTTTCGTAATTCCATAATTGTTTTTTAATTTGTGCGAATTTTGTGTACGATTTATATGAATAGGTTACAGGGTTTATTATCGATACGTTAAATATTTCATTTTAATAAATTAAAAAGGATTTCATTACTTCAAGTTATATTTTTTTAGTCTCTTTGACTTTTTGGAAGGACCCAAGTTAAAGAAAGAAATGCAGTAAATACATTTTTAAAGTCTTTTTGGTGAAACAGGTAGTTTGAAATAGCAGCTGCACATACATTTCCATAAGGATTTTCATTAAATTATATTTTGAAGAGTTTTGCAGGAATTGGCACACCTGTTGTAATGTCGTTATATGTAATTTGGATTTCTTGGTACATCTCATTCTTTCTTCCAATATTAGAGAAAAAAAAATTTCTTTGAACCATTTGTTTCTGCATTAAAAGAGCAATTCTTATTTTTTTTCTTTATTACAGAAATGTTTTAAAAATAAGAAAATTCATAGAATTTACGTATTCAATATATTTTAGCTGAGTTAAACGATTTATGCCATAATCTACCTACCATATACGTTATATAATCCCTCAAGTTCGATACATTTACAGGGTCCGTACGCATCAAATGATTCAGGGAATTTTAAGTGCTTTAGTACCATAAATTTTGTTCCGGACGCTGTATCTGCAGATAGCATTTTTTTCATTAAGTAAGGAAAATATTACTTTTCAAAAATTCTGGTAAAAGTCCTTGAAGTGTACGAACATCATTTATAAAAAGCAGTCTTTCTGAGGATCTGCGAAGAAAATTTATTTACTAAAAATATTTTGTATCGCCCTGTTGTTTCTGTGTGATAAAAACATTTAATTTCATCAAACTATTAAAATTTCTGGATATTAGTATTTTTTTGCAATTCTTCTAAAAAATACCTAGATGAAAGTTTGGGTATAATTCAAATAAATTAATCTCTCAATGTTAAAAGTTCAATTCTATAAAATATAAGCAACTATTTGAGATTACATCTCTGTTTAAAAAAACCACCCCGAATTTTTACAGCAAAATTCTTTAGTTCACTGCTTTCATAATGTAAATGAGTAAATATATAAAGTCTTTTTTTTTTTGCTGAAATAGGAAGTTTGAGAAAGCAGCTTTACTGATATTTACAAAAGAATTTCTATTAATTAAATTTTGAATTTCTTTTGATAGACTGGCCCATCTGTTCTGTTTTCCTTTTATTTATTTTTTTACCTCTGTTATCAATGAAAATATTACAAAAGATTTTCTTTTTTTTATTTAATATAAAATCATTTCTGAAAATATTGTCTTTTTTTCGTCCGTACCGAAGTATTTTTTATAGTAGAAGAAATATTCAGACGATTTTTGTATATAATTCACATAAATGTATTTATCTAAGTTAAAGAGGGTTTCTACAACTACTTTTATTTATATACCGCTATTTCCGAAAAGTGAACTTTGTCTATAATAGCATAAACTTGAAATCAGATAAGGTAAAACTTCAATTTTGGAAAGAGTGCTATACAAAAGTAAACACCATAGGAACATTAGTAAAACTTTTCTATATAAGGAACTCTCAAATTCGAATTTAAATTTAATTATTTATAAGCTTTACATCGGTTTCTTACATATTTCAGATTTTTTTTCCATATTCATTAAAATTTCTTACCTTTTTTTGGCTCCCTAAGCAAAGATTTTTTCCCTAAGCCCCCACAGCAAGTATTTCTTATCTCCAACTCATCACTATGCAATTAAATATATGCTTCGTTATTCCTGATTGACACGATGTAATCATCAACATAGTCTAACCCTTTAGTGCGCAGCTTTGCATATATACAAAGAACACTATTTTGAATTTAATAGATTTTTTTATTTTATTCGCATATACCTAATTCACACCAGAAAATTAAAATAGCAATAGTTGGTTTAATTAAAAAAACAGGTATTACGTATTTAATAGACACTCGAGAGACACTCACTCGACTCACTCCCACTCGCAGACAGTCTACTGGTGCCTCTTGGAGGGAACAGACGTGTTTACTGCTTGCTGGTCGTTTTATTCTCAAGAGATCGTATTCGCAGTTCGATGTTTTTAGAACTTGCGTGATCTTTTGCAAGTATCTTCGCATGAGTTGTGGTGGTGATAGTGACACGTAATAGAAACTAGTTCGTACGAATAGGTGACTGTTTACTGGACTTGATGCATCATAGTAGTATAATATAGAGAGCTCACCGACGATAATAATGGGTACTGAGGACCCGCTTAAATTTTCTGACAATGCACTCCGCATCCTGAATGGAGAGGAGAAATCTGATTTAGCTGCTGCGTGGATGGAATTTCCCGGAGTAGCGGATGAAGTCCAAAGAATGATTGTACAGCAATTCCTGCAAGATTGTGATAACTACATAATGAGACTTTTAAGTGAAGAAGACTACCTGACGAATCCTCAACACAAGACTAGCGTGAGTAATCTTCTCAATAATCTTATGTTTTTGTTCAATGAGCCATTTGACCCCCTAAAACTAAGTCAACTAAAAGAGTTTAAAACTTTTATCTATGATCATGACTATGAACTAATTGACATATTAACAAAACTCAAGGCAATTGCGGTGAACTCAGATGACGGATTCACCCCTGCTAATTCACTAAAACGTAGGAGAAATGATCTAAAATCTAATATCCCCTTAAAGAATAAGTATGCTAGTATATCTGAAAAATACCTAGACGAAAATAACATGGACTCTTCTGAGCCCTCTCAAGGTGTGTCAGCCGGTAGCTCCACTACTGAAGTAGTCCCTAAAAAACCAAAAATCCACCCCTTCTATATTGAGTTTCAAGGCAAGTGGACGGAACTTGCAAGTGAGATTAAAAAACTCAACGACAGCAATCCCTTGATTAAATTAGACGGTGAATTACTCAAAATCCACTGTAAAACTGATGAAGATTTCCGAAAAACACAGGACTATCTTGATTCTAAAACAATTCCATATACAACCCTGAGCCCCGCGGAACAGCGCCCCAGGAAAGTCGTCATTAGGGGAATCCCCCCATATACCGACCCCCAGGTCATAATTGAAGCTCTTAAAGAACATAATTTCGTGGCCAATAGAGCCTCAATGATGAAAAGTAGGAAGACCGGTCGTCCTATGCCCCTCTACGTCGTCAATGTCCTCCCACGTGAAAAATTCGAAGAAATCTACCAAATTCACGAAATTTGCTACATTAAAGTAGATATTGAGCGATTTAAAGGCACCAACATCGTAAAGCAATGCTATCGTTGCCAGAAATTTGGACATTCCAGCGAGATTTGCCGCCTGCCGCCAAAATGCGCCAAATGCTCGGAAGAGCATTTAACTCCCCAGTGCAATAAAATTGGAAAG
Source organism: Maratus speciosus (assembly GCA_963932465.1). Classification (NCBI taxonomy): domain Eukaryota; kingdom Metazoa; phylum Arthropoda; class Arachnida; order Araneae; family Salticidae; genus Maratus; species Maratus speciosus. Next base: position 661,870,277 of record OZ010788.1, read on the forward strand.
ATCATCCCCAAATGTTCAAATTGTTATGGCGAGCACGTGGCTACTTACCGTGGTTGCCCCAAAACCCCCCAGTTTCATAAAAAACAGCAGGACCCCAAAACCGTCCGAAAAGAAAACCCTAAAATCATTCCAAACGCAATGGCGGAACTCTTATCAACATATAACTATGTCCGTAAGCCAGAGGCCAAAAAACCAGAAGAAAAACCTACGGAAGCCCCGGCTCCGCTCCCTTCTCCCTCACAAAACCCTAACCCCGAAAACACTACACCAAATAAGCCAAATGACACTCAAAATGCAACACCAGAACAACCCAGTAGTTCTAATTATGCTAATGACTTAAAAGAAATATTTAAGACCTTCAAGGAGATGAAAGAACTCCTAAAATTTAACAAATTCATCCAATGTTTCAAAAATATTGCTAACCAAACTAAAAATATACAAGATCCAATAGAAAAAATACTCATCCTTATGAGTGCTATAGAAACTTTAGCCACGGAATTTAACACATTTAATGATGAGTAACTCCTCTCTTACCTTTTCCTCTCTTATTTTTCTTTCCTGGAACTGTAACTCCTTGCAGAATAAATTTAACGAACTTAAACTCTTTATGCACGAACATCCCCAAGTTGATGTTATTTTCCTTCAAGAGACTTTCAACCCCACCTTCAACATTAACATCCCTGGGTACAGGCTATTCCATACACCTCGTGCGGATGGTACGCACAGAGGAGGTACCGCTATTTACATCAAGAACCATCTTCCACACTACCAATCGCACAACCACACCTATAATGATCTTGAATATACCAGTATCAATCTTAAACTTCCTCATATCAATATTAAATTAGCTTCTATTTATGCTTCACCCACTGGTAACTTACCTGTTAATAGTCTTACACAGCTTTTTTCACAACATCACCACTGCTTTTTCGTAGGCGATTACAATGCCAAAAGCAGACGCTGGAATTGCCATGGCAATTCTCGGCGGGGTACCTCTCTTCACAACTTAGTCCAAAACTTAAAATTAAATCTTCATGCACCACCCAGACCAACGCACATTTCCAAATTGCCTGGTGCCCGGGACTCTATCATTGATCTTGCTCTTTCCAAAAATCTTCCTTACCCTATCTACTCTACAGTTATTAACGATCTCTCCTCTGATCACCTGCCTGTCTGCTTTAAAATAGATATTATTAATCCTCTTTCTCCCCCCCCCCTTCCGTGGCTATTGACTGGAATAAATTTACTAACTACTTTAACTCTCAGGACATCACCTTCCCTGATATTAATAATACCGATGACATCGATGCGGCTGTTGAACATCTAAACTCCCATATCACTAATGCTCAAAATTTTTCTACATTTAACACCTTCAAAAATAATTTTGCCTTTGTCCCACCCCGTTATATCTACAACCTTATCAAACAGCGTAATCGGCTCCGGCGACAATTTCAAAGTTCAAGAGACACCTCCATTAAACCTCTTCTCAATAGGTTAAACAATAAAATCAAAAACAGTCTTTATAAAGAAAAACAGAAAAGTTGGAACAACTTTCTCAAAACTTTATCATACGAGGACAACTCTCTTTGGATTCTCAAACGCAAACTGAATAAACACTACACTTCCATCCCCCCCCCCTCACATCTAATAATGTTACCGCTTATACTGACCAAGAAAAAGCTAACATGCTTGCTAATTCTTATGCCACCCAATTTTCTCCTAATCCTACCCTTGCAAACCAAGCTCACCTTGATCATGTTAACGAGACAGTTCGGAATTTTTTGGCTAACCCCCCTCAAGATCCTCCCCCTAAAATTCAACCTATTGTTATCCACAATATTATCAAAAAACTCAAAAAGCGTAAAACCCAGGATACGATAAAATTACTAACTCTGCTCTTAGAAACCTTCCTCCTAATTGCATAATCTATGTCACTGACCTCACTAACGCTATCTTAAAACATAACTACTTCCCTAAACCCTGGAAACTTTCTATAATCTCTCCTATTCCAAAACCTGGAACTAACCTGTCTGACCCCACTAATTACAGACCTATCTCCTTGCTACCTTCTATCAGTAAAGTGGTGGAACGTGTCATTCGTGCCCAGTTGCAGGAGTTCATTCAGCAGCACAACATTCTCATGCCCGAGCAGTTCGGCTTTCGCCCAAAACACTCAACACAACACCAGCTTCTTAGGGTTGTTGAGTTTCTCAGCGAGAAACCCAATGCAAAAATTCCCGCAGCTGCCATCTTTCTTGATGTCGCAAAGGCATTTGACAAGGTCTGGCATATGGGCCTCATTTACAAATTAATTCAGCTCGGTTTTCATCCCAGACTTATACATTTAATATATTCGTACCTTTGCGACCGCTCTTTTCAAGTCCGCATAAACAACATTCTATCTATTATTCTCCTTATCCTAGCGGGCATCCTTCAGGGGAGCGTGTTGGGCCCATTTTTATTTAACATTTTCTTTAACGATATCCCACGCTCCTTGCACACTCACCTCGCTCTTTATGCGGACGACACCTGTATTTACGCTTCGGCACACCACCCGTATACTCTTTACAGGTACCTACAGACTCATGTTGATGACTTCATGGACTGGTGCATGCTTTGGCGCGTTGTCATAAATGAAACTAAAACTACTGCAGTATATTTCTCTCGCAAAATAATTTTCCCTAACAGAATCATTATTAACAACACTGTTATCCCATGGTCAGACCAAGCTAAATATCTTGGGGTCATTCTGGACCGCCGCCTAACCTGGAAAAAGCACACTTTCTCCATCAGAGGTAAAGTCGCCGGAGCCTTTAACTCTATAAAACCTCTCCTTAACAGTAAAACCTTGTCTGTTCACAATAAATTAATCCTCTATAACTCATGCATCCTTCCCATCATAACCTATGCCAGTCCGGTCTGGGGCTTCACTTGTAAGACCACTATGGACAACCTTAGTCGCTTGCACAATTCCAACCTGCGTACTGTCCGTAACGCATCTCGTTACCTTCGCAACTCCACGGTCCGTAGAGACCTTAAAACTACTACATTACGTAAACGCATAAACGACTTAGCCAAAAAATTTTATGATAAAATTTTTGACCTCCCTAATGAAATTGTAGCGGGGCTACCGGATTATGACGCTTTTGAACCCCACCATCGGAAACGGCCCAGGTTTTCCATAATTGCCGAAACGTCAGTGAAGGCTTACTGTGGAGACACGAAAAGTTTTGATTTCCGGATGTCTGTCTGTCTGTCTGTCCGTCTGTTCCGCGATAACTGCCGCAAAAAGCACCCGATCAGCTTGAAATTAATTGGGCATATTTGTGAGATACCCGGACGTAGCTGTATAGTTTTTGGTTAAATTTGGTTCATTCGTTCGGAAAATATGGAATATTTTATTTTTCTTTATAATGCTTTTCTACGGCAAGTCAGACGATTTTCAAATTTCGATTTGTTGAAAGAAAATGGCACGTTTGATTAATGGATTTAAATGTCAAATTATGGATACTAAAATTCCAAATAAAGGTTTTAAATTATTCCTATTATATTGAAGTTTTATCAATATATGTATAAGATTTTTTTATTTACGTGTATAATGTTTTGAGGACATTTATACATGTATTCCAATAATATAAAGAATTTTTAAATTAATTTTCTTGTTTTACATGATACATATTTCTTTTTTTTTTTTTCTTTTCTTCGTTGCCTAGCGACTGTTATTAGTAGCCTATCATTGCGTCAAATATGAATGAAGTTAGTAAATTACGTTAATTTTGTTGCAGGTACTATTAAAAGGCTATCACAAAAAATATTTTATCGCGCCAAATCGATGCAATTTATGCAATTAACAGTGGGCACGATAATGAATTATTTTCCAGTAGATTTATAGATCTCCAGATATGCCTATTTTGGGGGGCTTTTAATATGTTATTGCTATCGCATGGATTAGGATGTTTAAACTAATGTTTAACCATGCTATAAGTGAAAAAAAAGTACAGTTAAAGGCATGTAAATCCTTTTTAACACTTTCCAACATGGATGAAAAGTATTTATGACTTCAGTTTTTCTATCTGTCGCCTGCCGTGTTTCTCTACGTGCTCTAACTCGCGTAAATATAGTCGGGATTACATGTAATTGATATACGTTACTGAGGTTTGCCAAAGTATGTTTGGTATTAAAAATGAAGAGTGTAGCATTCATAGCTTAATTACAGGGGCACTCAAAACTATTCCGTTACATTATAGTCTTTGGGAAAAATCGTCTGCGGTGTATTTTAATAATGTTACACAATTTTAAACGTAATGAAATTTATATACTTTATTAAGGTGCACTAGAACCTGGTTACTATAAAATATGTTATGTGTAGCACTTACAGCATGCGTACAGGTAACTCAAAAGTATTCATAATATTACAATCTTTGAAGAAAATCCTTTTGTGGCGTTTTTTAATGATGTTACTCTGTTACAAAATAATAAAATTGATATGTATTTTTGAAACATTTTCGTAGTATATGGGGTGCAAAGCATATGTTTTTTTCAGGGTCACACAAAAGTGGTCGATTAAAATGTGGTCTACGGGGGAAAAAAACTCTTCACAGCTTATTTTAACACATTAGCGACGGGAAACGAAAATTCTCGTTTTTATTCAGAATACATCATTGGCTAAGGGAGTGACTTCTACCTTACAGAAAAGACATTTATATTGTGTTGTCCATATTTTTTATAGATTGTAAGACATTATATATTACATCCGTACATTGAAAGATATTTACTGCTGCATAAACATGAAAAACATATCTCAGAAACCAAATTCCGAGACACTTTCAGAAGAGGGAGGAGCTTCTACTGTTTTTAAACCCAGATTTAATTAAATTGCCTGTCGTCAGTGTGTTAATTGTGTTGCACTAATTCAAACATTAGGAAATTAAATTACATTACTGTGATTGACTACAAGAAGCTTGAATATGATTTGTATCGTATTTATCGTTCATTTATAGGGTCACATAAAATATTTCGGATACAGTTCTGGTCTATTAGGGATGATTGCTGAAGAGCATTTTCGATTATGGTGTGCGTTTTAACGTTAAGTAAATTTGTGCTTAATAAGTAGTGCTTAAATATTGTATAGACCATGTACAGGGATACACAAATGAATTCGTAAGTATAAATGAAAATGAGCGCGAATTGCTTCAGTGTTTTTTTTTTTAGTTATGTATTTCCCAGCCCAAATACATTTAGTATACTAACAAATGTTTGCAGAATTTAAATAGAACCATATACAGGACTCCTCAGAAACTGGATATATGGTGCACACTATGCATACTAATCCCCGGAAATGTGATATGAGCAGTTTTAAGAGGGTTTTTTGTCTGCATTAAATTTAAATGTTATAGACGACGCGTAAAAATCTTCACGTAATATACAGGGCTGTAGAAAAGAATTCATGTACGTTTCCGTCTATTGGTAGAAATTACTAAATGACATTAACACAATTAATTGATAATTACAAATGTAAATTAAATTACACTACGAAGGGGTTCAGGGGGGCTCTGCCCCCCTGAAGAAATCTACTTTATTATCTAAAAATTACCAGAATAAGTAGCTCATGAGACTTTCAGAATACCATTACATAACAAGGGGTTTTATTTAACGCTTCTAATGTCAGAAACCTTCGAAATATTTTTTCGTTTTATAAATGTTTATGTAATTTCAAAACTTTAAATTTCGTTATTTGTAGAAAGATTAATATTACTCAAAGGATGCTAAACACAATGAATTGTAGAGCTGACGTTGAGGCTCCTGATCTGCAGATTTACTAGTTATGGACACTCAGTAACATCTGAGTTCTCCTCGCTAATTTTGCCTTCTCTATTTTTATTTTTATATACTTTTCTTAAAAAAAAAAAAAAAAAATTCTCTATATACTTAGAGACCATAAAAACAGAAAAACTTAAAAAAAAATAAATAAAATGTATGGCCCTGAATTGTCCCTTTTTTGGTTGGATGTTGTGGTCTTGCCACCCTAGCTTTTCTTGCCCTTGCTTGGTGAGTGTTTCACTGAACAGTACTAACTTTAACTTTCAAAAATCCTTATAGTAGTTCTACAACTACAGTTAGACTTTAATTACTTTAAGACTCATGTAAATTTTCTTAAGATTTATTGTTAACTTTCTTTCTTCTTAAGTTTTTACTTAAATTTATTTTTATTCCGTTTTTCCTTAATTTTCTTATTTTTCTCTTGTTAACTTCTATATTCTTATAGTAGCATTGCTACAGTTTAACTTTATCCCAATGGCTCATTAAAACATAAGACATTCTAATTTCCTAGTCTGGGTGTTAAGCTGATAACAGCTAGGAAACCCCTCAATGCTGATTACCTGTTCAGTACCTGTTCAGTACCTGTTCAGTACGTATTTAACTAAAGCGCTTCTTTGGTTCATTCGACCGGCCCTGCTCAGGCATCCCGGTCACAAAATTCATGTCCCAGGTTTATTGTTAATTTTGAAGTTACTTGTCTAATTTTTAGCTTTTAATTTTAATCCTAACTTGTCACCATTTTCAATCACGGTCAATGCCAAAATGCAATTTGCAATAGCGGTGCTCTCTTGATGGCCACAAATCCTTTTTAAAGGCTGAACGGTTTGTGCGAAAGCTGGGAGACCCGCGAGCTGTAATGTGCACTAGGCTTGTCACCTAAATTAGTGAGCTATGTCCCCCCCCCCCTTTTTTATAAGATTTAGAATAGTTAGATAGGCTTGGCCACCTCATGCTGTAGCTTTCCCGTGCTCGTTGGTACCCTACTACCTTTACATTCTCCGTTTTTTACCGACTCCAGTCGATGAAATGACATCGAAGTATAGGGCAACCAAAATTTTTGGATGCCTTATACGCCCCTTTTTCTGGAGGTTATATTTAACCTCGTGCTTCCAACTCTGGAATGGCCCTCGGGACTCCACCAGAGCTTCCAGATTATACTTTTAGGTCGTGCATTGTTTCGAAATTCATCCTTAGTTCATTTTCATATTTAGTTGGAGGTTACGCGCGGCGGCGTTGCACGCTGCATTGACACTATTTAAGCACCGCGATGTCATGTCAATTAAAGCGAAATGAACCATTAAAAATTTCTGGTGTAAAGTCAGATTCCTGAACTAAGTAATTTTTAGAACGTATTCTATTATGGGAATTGAAGGATTAAAGGTTAAGTTTTTTAAATTAATAATTATATAAAATAAGGTATTGGAGACATACTTATTAAAGTATTTACTAATTTGCATTATTTTAGCGTAAAACAGCCACACGACAGTAGTTTTTGTTTGTATTGCAAATGTGCAACAGAAGAAGAGATTGACGTATTATATGAAAAATATATATCTTTGATTTTTTTTTTATTATTTTTCCTGTGTAATAAACCTTTCAGAGAATCATATAAAATTTTTTCGAAACAAAAGCAAAAAAAATCGCGCATTTAAGGGTTAACACTTGAGGGGCGGTGGTATGTTTATTAAACCACTTAATTTTAATTCCCAAATGCCACTTTGCCACCGGAAATTCGGTTAAAAAAGATCGGTTTATTATAAGTGTGATACATAGCTTTTTCTTATTTACAAATAAATTTATTTTCAAATTCTGGTGTCATTCATTAATACACATTCATTCATCACACTTTAGCAATGGAATTGCTTTGCCCCTGAAAGGGTTAAAAATTCAACTAACATCTGTTTGCTTTAAGATAATAAACGTAAGTAATTAAGTAAATAAACAGAAATTTGTAGATGAAATCAAGTTTAATAGTTCCTTTAATATTTTTCTCACTTTGTATGAGTTATAATTTGGTTGCCGCCTGCGGACGACATGCCGAAAATTTCTTAAATCGCAACACAAAGTGTAAAACACAACGCAAGCCATCGTATTCTGACGAACTTAAATCCGCATCGCGTTATACTTCGTGGAACAAAAAATAAAAAATCATACATAACAGCGCGTGTCTACACACAACAAGCCATTGTGACTAATTGTGAGCCATTGGGAAAAGAAAAGTGTACTTTTAAACTGAATGAAAAACCAAAAATATTATGTACTCTTTTCGTAATTAATAAAAGAAAAATTATTATAAAAATTATAGTATCAATGATTAATTGGTACCATTTTTATTCTACGGATTTACAACATGCTTATACAAAATGTGCTTCCGCGTGTCGCCATGTACCATCGAAAAGTGTATGAAATTATGCATAGAATTGAACCAATATTTTTGCGTATGTTTCTGGCTGTAGCAAGTAGATCCTCCTTCAATTTAGAAATACTACGGGGCTCGGCCCCCTACGAGCTACGCTCGCCAACCCCCGTCCAGACACCGTAGACTCTAAATGCACGCTAATTTGATCGGCTTTAAAAAGGTTTCGAAAGATTGAATTGCAATTTAAAAAACAGTGGCGATCTCTCTATAAACGGATTTCTATTCACTTCTCTTTGATTGGGGAATTTTAACGCCAAATCCCTTGCGGTACTACTTGATTATCCCGTCGACCAATTTCGCCAAATTATATAAATCGCCAAACCACTCGCCAAATTATACAAATTGACATAATTTTTATTTTAAATAACGAAAAAACAAATAAATTAGTACAACATTAATAAAAATACAAATAAAACGTCGAAATAAAAATTACTTGATGACGTAGACACGTGTAACAACATTTCAAAATAAGCTAATATAAAAGGAATTAAGTAAACAGAGTCTTTGTCTCCTGGTATTTTTTAACAAAGTGAAAAAAAAGTTCTTTTAAATGAGACATTTTAAATTAATCGTTTTTAATCTGACGTAATTTTGACCAAACTATTCTTTCTCTTTTTAATATTCACGTGAAAATACTTGTGTTAGAAATTAAATATTATTTGCGCTTTCCTAACAAAAATAGTTGAAAATTATCCTCTTAAAATATCAAATAAATGTCTAGCGCAATTTCTAAATTTAAACCGTTTTGCAATATTATTTTGTGTTCATTTTATGTAATAACTGTAATGTGACGTAAATATGACGTAATTTCTCCTATTTAAGACTTCTAACGCATGTTAATAAATTTATTGCTTTACAAATTCCTTTCTCTCTTAAAATTCACGTGTAATTATAGTTTTTATGACATAATTTTTAATAAGTTCCTACTTTTTGTACATAATTATTTAATTCTAATTCCAAATGTTTTTTTTTTCTGTTTGTAACAGTCACGTGTAAATAAATTTTTAATTTATTTACATGTATAAATATTTTTTTTTGAAGCAAACATTATTGCTTCCGCTGTTTATACAGTTGGCAACAGTTTAAATTAATATCACTTTCTAAAATCTGTTAAAAATATCTCTAGAAATGCTGAAAATCTGAATTTAAAATAGAAATAAAACCTCAAAAAATTAGTCAAAATAAAAAAATTAATGCAATCTGCACTCCGGCAAATTCTAACGCATAAAATGATCTAAAAAAGATTAAATTCCTATGAACAGTTTTTGCTCCTATAAAACTTTTTTAGTGGAACGATTTTGTCCAACTTTAGCATTAAATATCTCTTAAAATAATTCTTCGATCTGAAAACTGTCTGCATCAGCGTGTTTATCAAACATTTTGTATAATACTACCGATTTTCATATTTTTGTATGCATTATTTTTCTTAATATTAACGAAAAAAGACCTCCGGTCACAAAAAAAATCAAAACCGGCGGCGGCGGTGACAGCGGTAGTTACTTTTTTTTTAGAATAGAGAGATTCCACCTTAAGGAGTCGCTTTAATAGAGATTTTTGTGCCAATTTTCAACATCCCTTAACCCATTAACGCCCCAAATGTAAATTTTGGGTTTCCCACCACTTTTTAAAAAAGAGTAATTTTTATTCTATTTTATCAAAAAATTTGTCTCGTGAAAGAAAGTGTATGTGTAACTTCATATTTACTGGTGTGAAAAGTGCTTTCTTCCAATTATAGCTAGAGTCCTCAAATGATGACACTGGGAGTTAATGGGTTACTTTAAAAACATTCTGCCGGATGGGAGCGCTATAATTCCAATATCTGTGCCGTTTTCATTATTGTACTATCGAAATGAGTATGAAGTTATGCATAAAATTGAACCAATTTTTTTTTTTGTATGTTTTCAGCTACGGCAAGCAGATTCTTCTTAAATTTAAAAACATCTGCCGGAAAAGGGGCGCTGTAATAGCGATTTTTGTGCCACTTTCATTATTGTACCATCGAAAAGAGTATAAAGTTATGCATAGAATTGAACCAAATTTTTGGTGTATGTTTATGGCTATGGTAAGCACGTCGTCCCTGAATTTGAAAAATATCTGCGTTAAGGGCATTTTAATAGCAACTTTTGCCCCATTTTTTTATTGTACCATCGAAAAGTGTATAAAGTTATGCGTAGAATTGAACCAAAATTTTTGTGCATGTTTTTGGCTATGGCCAGGATATCCTCCTTGAATTTGGAAATATTCTGCGCGAAAAGGGCGCTGTGATAGCGATTTTTGTTTTATGTTCTCGATTTTTCGTAATTCTATTGGTTATCGATGGCTTGTGCAGCGACTTGGAACTCGCGTCCTGCTACGCCGGCTATTCGCAAACAGCTGATGACAGCATAATAAGGAAATATTATTGATTTTAATAAATATCATGATCGAGATAACTCGTTTCTACTCCGATTAATTGACTGAAGCAGAAATTTAAGATAAAAATCAAAGTTGGTACTGTGTTGAACTATTCACATTGAAGTATTAACATGTGTAACTACTTTTTGAAACAGTACGATGTATGAGATAGAAGAAAGTTTTGGGATTGGCACATCCAACTTGTTTGAAAAGATATTTCACAGCATACGATTAAAAATCTGAAAATATTATTACTTATATTATGTCTGAAAATGAAGCCTTTAAGTTAAAAAATATCTTTTAGAAATTAATAATAAATTTTCTTGCGCGCCATTAATAATATTATGTATATACAGGTAATACCAAAAAGATCGAAACATCGTTTATTTTTCTTCTTCTTGAAGATATTTAGTCAATATAAATAATAAAACTGTTCAAAATGAGTAGTTATTAAGATTATGTTGGTGAAATATTCTTACTGTTAATATTTCAAATTGTTACTCTTTTTTAAAAGTGTTGCACGGTTTCTGGGTCGTATATGTTATATTTTGAAAAATTTAACCATGCTTTAAGCGTACCAAGATTCATTTCTTCTACGAGAAAAATCTTTTGTGATATGGAACTTTGAAATTTATGAAATTCTGAGTTTTCAGGAGCTAAAAAATCGTCTGTATGTTTGTCTAGTGCTGGAAGGTTCCGAAATTTCATAAAATTCAAAATATCACAACTAGGCAGGATTTAGTCATTAAAAAATGTAATTTCTATTGTATTACTCGTCAGAGCATTGTTAATTTTGTTTTCTAAATGTAATTTATAGGTCTTGGGACCGTATAAAAATTTAAAAGTGTGAACTGTTTTAAATTTAATATGAGGACTATTTCATCTATATAATCGTAAATCCGAGAATATTTCGAACACTTTTACAACTGATATTGTCAACAGTTAAAAAAAGTAAATTCCTTACAATCTTTTTGGAACACACTATATAATTCGATATATTTGTGCATTTGTATTTTATCTAACGAGAATATCTATTAATATTAATGATTTACGAATTTCATTATTAATAAATTCATAGCAGTTTTCGTTGACATAACATGCACTGTAGGTTAACAGCAGACGACATTATTGCGTTTTTTCTTTTTAGGGTTTCGTTCATCTGACGAAACCCTATTCGTCTCGCTCCTCTGTCTGTCTGTCCGTCACAGAGCCTGTTCTCAGAAACTATACACTATATATATTGGAGACTCGACATTTTGTATACTTATAGCCTAACACCACACATCATACGACAAATCATAAAATTTTGAAAAAGTTGGTAATTAACCTAATTAAGGGCTAATAAATTCTAAAATTAACCAATCAACCTTTTGAACGGAGCTTCAAACGCACTTTCGCCAGATCCTCCGGAGTTTCTCCTAAGGGTTGCCAGTAAATTCGGCGGATGCTCCATAAAATCAGCCGATGCAGGGTTACCACGGAGGAAATTAAGCCGAAAAATGAAGTGGACCTTTTAAAGCGAAATAGCATATCAGAAAATATTGGTTCGAGAAATTTGTAAATAGAATAGACAGACGCAGAAAAAAATCTACTTTCATTTGGTATAAAGTTCACATTTCTGCAATGTGTATAAGTTAAAATACCCACTAAAAATCGATCGATAAAAATTTAATTTCTTTAATTGGAAAGACAAGGAAAAAAGATTTCAATTCCGCGGGAAAGCAGGTAGACATGACGACGCTGCGGTTTTTCATAATAGCATGTTTTAATACGAAATTTTAACTTTTAAATACTAAATTTTTTGATTAAATTTTTTGGTATCCCGATGTCAAATTTCTCGCTGATTTCATTGATACCTATTTCTAAGTCCTATCTTAATTACAAGCTGAAATATTAATTATTATTTAATTAATCGGTTTAACTCGCAGAAGAATTAATGTCTGTAAACGAGTCGGTAACTCCCACATGTGTATTTTAAACAATTCTTTCTAAGAGAGCCTCTAATTATGTTGGAGACATGAAATTTTGGGTACTTATAGTTGAACACCTCACATCATCCGACAAATCATAAAATTTTGAAAAAGTCGTACATTTAGCCCTTTGGGCTCCTGCATGTGTATTTTAAAAAATTATTTCTAAGTGAGCCTCTAATTAAGTTGGAAGCGTTAAATTTTGCATTCTTATAGATGAACACTTCACATCAAACGATAAATCATAAAATTTTGAAAATGTCGTACGTTTCACCCTTTGGGCTCCCACATGTGTATTTTAAACAATTCTTTCTAAGTGAGCCCCTATTTAGGTTGGAGGCTTGAAATTTTGCATACTTATATCTCAACATCCCAGATTACACGTCAAATAATAAATTTTGAAAAAGTTTTATGTTTAACCCTTTCAACTCCAGCTCGTGTATTTTAAGCAATTCTTTCTAACTGAGCCCCTAATTAAATTAGAGATTTTAAATTTTGCATACTTATAGCAGAACACCTGAGGCCAAGCGACAATTCATAAAATCTTGAAAAAGTCTTACGTTTAACCCTTTGAGCTATCACATATGTATTTGATGCAATTCTTTCTAAGAGAGCCCCTAATTAAGTTGGAGACATGAAACTTTGCATATGTATAGCTAAATACCTCAGACGCAACGACAAATCATAAAATCTTCAAAAAGTCTTATATTATTTACCCCTCCGGCCTCTAACTTGTGTATTTTAAGTAATTTTTCTAACCTCCGCCCTTTTAACCATTGGAGAAATTTTCCAACTTTTGCCGACACCCCTTTGACCCTTCTTTCATATTATGCACCACAGCCTTACATATTTTAGTTCCATTTTGTACCGCTAGGTGCGCCTACTGATCTCGGGTGCTATGGGCCCAATCCTCTCGACTAATATATCTATGAATAGTATGTAAATCGGGTTTTCGTTTGGATAGATGTTTGTTTAGAATCGTGTGCGCCCCTGGTTGCGGAATGTGGAACTAACAGATTTTTCGAAAAGATAAAGTGTTTTGAAAGGAATATTAAACGAAACCCTCTGTGCGATCTGTGATCACACTTACCCACTTGTTTACTTGAAAATTTTTGAAAAATTCATATATATATACATCAATCATAAAAATTTTACTAATTCAAAATTCGACATCTCTCCACTGTCATATTCTTGGAATTGTTATGTTAAAACCTCCTTTTTAGGGTTTCGTTCATCTGACGAAACCCTATTCGTCTCACTCCTTTGTCTGTCTGTCTGTCCGTCACAGAGCCCGTTCTCAGAAACTATACATGTTAGAGACTTGAAATTTTGGGTACTTACAGCTGAACACCTCACATCAAACAACAAATCATAAAATTTTGAAAAAGTTGGTAATTAACTGAATTACGGGCTAATTAACTTCTAAAATTAACCAATCCACCATTTTAATGCAGGTTCAAACGGACCTGCTCCAAATCATCCGTGTTTCTCCAAAGGGTTGCGAGTAAAATCAGCCGATGCGTGTTTACCAGGGAGGGAATTAAGCCGAAAAATGAAGTGGGCATTTTAAAGCGAAATTGCATATCAGAAAATATTGGTCCGAGAAATTTGTAAATGGAATAGTCAGACGCAAAAAAAAAAAAAATCTACTTTCATTTGGTATAAAGTTCACATTTCTGCGATGTGCATAGGTTAAATTATCCACTAAAAATCGATCGATAAAGGTTTAATTTCTTTAATGGAAAGACAAGGAAAAGAGATTTCAATTCGGCGGAAAAGCAGGTAGACATGACGACGCTGCGGTTTTTCATAATAGTAAATTTTAATACGAAATTTTTACTTTTTAAACATTAAATTTTTTGATTAAATTTTTTGGCATCTCGATGTCAAATTTCACGCTGATTTTATTGATACCTATTTCTAAGTCCTATCTTAATTACAAGCTGAAATATTAATTATTATTTAATTAATTGGTTTAACTCGCAGAAGAATTAATGTCGGTAAACGAGTCGGTAACTCCCACATGTGTATTTTAAAGAATTCTTTCTAAGTGAGCCCCTAATTATGTTGGAGACATGAAAATTTGGGTACTTATAGCTGAACAGCTCACATCATCCGACAAATCATAAAATTTTGAAAAAGTCGTACATTTAACCCTTTGCGCTCCCACATGTGTATTTTAAACAAATTTTTTTCTAAGTGAGCCCCTAATTATGTTCGAGGTGTGAAATTTTGCATACTTAGCTGGACACCTCATATCATACGACAAATCATAAAATTTTGAAAAAGTCGTACATTTAACCCTTTGGGCTCCCACATGTGTATTTTAAACAATTCTTTCTAAGTGAGCCCCTAATTATGTTGTAGGCGTGAAATTTTGCATGCTTATAGCTGGACACCTCACATCAAACAAAAAGTGATAAAATTTTGAAAAAGTCGTACATTTAACCCTTTGGGGTCCCGCATGTGTATTTTAAACAATTCTTTCTAAGTGAGCTCCTTATTAGTTTGGAGGCGTGGAATTCTGCATACTTATAACTGAACACCACACATCATACGACAAATGATAAAATTTTGAAAAAGTCATACATTTAACCCTTAGGGCTCCTGCATGTGTATTTTAAACAATTATTTCTAAATGAGCCTCTAATTAAGTTGGAAGCGTGAAATTTTGTATTCTTATAGCTGAACACCTCACATCAAACGACAAATCATAAAATTTTGAAAATGTCGTACGTTTGACACTTTGGGCTCCCACATGTGTATTTTAAACAGTTCTTTCTAAGTGAGCCCCTATTTCGGTTGGAAGCGTGAAATTTTGCATACTTATAGCTCAACATCCCAGATTACACTTCAAATAATAAATTTTGAAAAAAATTTATGTTTAACCCTTTCAACTCCAGCTCGTGTATTTTAAGCAATTCTTTTTAACTGAACCCCTAATTAAATTGGAGATTTTAAATTTTGCATACTTATAGAAGAACACCTGAGGCCAAACGAAGAATCATAAAATCTTGAAAAAGTCTTACGTTTAACCCTTTGAGCTACCACATATGTATTTGAAGCAATTCTTTCTAAGAGAGCCCCTAATTAAGTTGGAGACATGAAATTTTGCATACGTATAGCTCAACATCCCATATTATACGTCAAATAATAAATTTTGAAAAAAATTTATGTTTAACCCTTTCAACTCCAGCTCGTGTATTTTAAGCAATTCTTTTTAACTGAACTCCTAATTAAATTGGAGATTTTAAATTTTGCATACTTATAGCAGAACACCTGAGGCCAAACGAAAAATCATAAAATCTTGAAAAAGTCTTACGTTTAACCCTTTGAGCTACCACATATGTATTTGAAGCAATTCTTTCTAAGAGAGCCCCTAATTAAGTTGGAGACATGAAATTTTGCATACGTATAGCTGAATACCTCAGACCAAACGACAAATCATAAAATCTTCAAAAAGTCTTATATTATTTAGCTCTCCGGGCTCTAGCTTGTGTATTTTAAGTAATTTTTCTAACCTCCGCCCTTTCAACCATGGGAGAAATTTTCCAACTTTTGCCGACACCCCCTTGACCCTTCTTTCATATTATGCACCATAGCCTTACATATTTTCGTTCCATTTTTTACCTCCAGTTGCGCCTACTGATCTCAGGTGCTATGGGCCAAATCCCCTCGACTAATATATCTACGGATAGTATGTAAAACGGGTTTTCGTTCGGATAGATGTTTGTTTAGAATCGAGTGCGCCCCCTGGTTGCGAAATGTGGAAGCAACAGATTTTTCAAAAAGATAAAGTGTTTTGAAAGGAATATTAAACGAAACCCTCTGTGCGATCTGTGATCACACTTACCCACTTGTTTTTAAATATGTATTAAAACTAAATGAATTAAAGTTATAACATGCTAAAAGTAAAAAAAGCATACTTAGGATATATAAATACCTTTTACTAACTTGACCTACATGTTTCGTACGCACAATGGACATCTTTATAAAGATTAATGTAGGCAAAAAAAATATTTCGGCACTCATTTAAAAAATGAACTTGGTAGAACAAAAATCATGAGATCACAGATATGATGAAAGCGGGTGCTCTGATAAAAATTATCAACCGTGATCGTGAATTATTTTACCCTATTGTTATTATTTTTTTTTTTTTGTCAAGCATCACGTTCCAGTTGTATGTGTTTTAAATCGGCACAATTCAAGCATCGCATTTCCCTGCTAACAAAATTTCCTATATTATATTTCATGCCGCTTTTGAAAACAGCATGATTACTTGTATATAAATTGTATACTTAAAAGTGTATCCCATGCTTTCGGGAAACTATTTTAATGTATAAATGTTTTAAAACTTTTTTCCGGTGTCAACTTAAAACTATTTATTTTTCAATGTTTCTTTGCATAAGGTTATTTTGAAAAGGTGCATAATTTTGCGATTAACTGAAGCAAATATTTTTATTCGGAAATAGTGATAATCAAAAAAAGAACAAGTGTCAGCTATGTGATTTACTCCATATAGTACTGTTTTTTGTTATTTAATCGCAGAATTCTACGATTAAATAATGTAAAAATCAGCATTCTTAACCCATTAACGCCGGTTGGTACGAAAATCTGCCATTTAGGAAATACGAAAATTTTAAATATGAAAACCAGTATTTTAGTAAGGAAATTTTCATATTACTTAATCTCAAACTTTGAGAGATCAAATAAGTTTAAATTACAGTACGGGAAAACTGGTGCCAACTGGTACCTAGATATTAAAAATGTGTAAAAGAAACTCGGCATTAATGGGTTAAATAATGGTAAAAAAGACTAAGCACTTCAACGCATTCTAATTTAGTGTAAAAAAATGCTGTTAATTTAAAAAATTCTGATTACACCTATATTAAAGAATTACATTACAATAATGAAAATTTTGTTTCACCATTTTGGAATTTTGATATAAAATTTTAGTAGTGTTTAAAATATCTTATGTGCAATGGCGTGCTTCCTTCAAAATCGTAATTTAAAGCGAAAATAAAATTATAAAAATGTATTTAAAAATACAGTATGATTGTCGCTCTACAACAGCAGCACAAGGGACATTTTCAACGTTCGTACATACCTTAAAATTTCCGTTAATTATGGCAACACTATTTCAAATTAGAAACTTTCTATTTAATATTTAAATAGTAGATATATCGAGTGTTCCTAGTAGGTTAATTTTTTTAAATTCCGATTTCTTGATCGGCGCCACTTTTGTGAAATCGTAAAATTTGCCACATTTAATGACATATTAATTAAAGCGAAAACAAGGGGAATTTTACCATTTCAAAAAAGTGGTGCAACCAAGAAATCTGAATTAAAAATTAGTAGCCCACTGGCAACACTGGTCTTATCAACCACCTTAATATATCGCAAATTTTGAAGTATTTTTCACGATAATGTAACTCAATAATGAACCATTTTGATAGAAGTGTACGCATCCTAAGTGTTCATGCAGTTTTTTGTTTACACTAAAGAATCTATATGAACGAAATGTATAGCAACTGCATTGGCAATGAAAGGAAAAATCCCGTCAAGGGGTTATTGATAACGATGAAAAACCAACAATTGATCGAAACGACTATTCTCGTTTTTAGGCGTCCTCGTATTTATATAAATACGTAGCACCCGTAGTCGTTGCCTAGACTGTCTGTCCGTATGTAACAGCGCGAAAACTACCCAATCGAATGGTTTGAAATTTTACATATATAATCGTTGCGGAATTGTGTCGAGCCATTTCAAATGTTATGAAAATCGAATCAAAATTTAAAAAGATATTATTAAAGGTTTTCTTCATTCTATTACATCCTGTTATACGTCATTAATTCTAGGATATCCAGTGATAGGAAATGATTCTAAGTTGCCAGGGTGATTACGTCAGAATTAAGATGAAGTTCTATTATCTCCGTATTACTGAATTCAATAGATAGAATCGTAATATTTTTTTTATTTATGCATTTTTGCATAAGAGTGCAAGTTTTGAATATTTATAAAACTAGCTATAGTTCGAACGTACCTCGTTTGCCAAGTTTGACGTACAATTTCCTACTTGTTTTAACCATTTTGTGTCCGATTAGAACAAATTTTACCATTTTCTTTTACCATTTTGTTTAGTTTTATGGTGGGGGAAAATGAAAGCTTTTTCTTAATCTGAGTGTTAGTTATATGATTTGAATAAAAAATGAATTTTGATTGAAATTTCAAAAATGCAAATGTTAATAAATCGCATTTTAAGAAATTTGCGAAAATGGTAGCGAACACAAATTCAGTGCAAGTTGTAGTTTTTAATTTTTTTTCAAATGACATACTATAGTTCAATGTGACACTTGAGTGTACGCGATTTCATAAGAAAACCCAACCGAATGGTTTCAAATTTAATATATAAAATCGTTGCATAATTATGTCAATTCATTTCAAATTTTATGAAAATCGAATCAAAACTTTAAAAGATATTAATAAAAGATTTCTTTGCGCTATTAAATCCTATCATACTTAATTAATTCAATGATATCCCACGATGGATAATGATTCTACGTTACCAGGGTGATTTAAGATGAAGTCCTATTATTTTCGAATTATTAAATATAATGTATAGAATCATAATAAATTTTATGCTTATGCATTTTTGAATAAGAATGCAACAGCTATTGCACCAAGCTCTAAATATTTGCAAAACTAATTATAGTACGAACGTACCGCATTGGTCACTTTTGACGTACAATTTCGGACTTGTATGTTCTGTTGCCAAAATATTTCTAAAATATATGCTTACTTTAACACCTTTTTTGTTAAAATCGTTCTAGCTGTGAGTAAGATTTTAACATTTTATATAAAAATGGGCATATATTTTAGAAATATTTTGACAACTAAAAAAAGGAGACCTTCTGTAAGAAGAGTACACAGAAAATGGAGTCAAAAATATTAATTTTCTTGTCAGATATTTAAAAAATAAGAAAGCATTACACGCCCAGATGTTTAACATTAGATCAACAAGATCATTATTATTTATTTAACAACAAGATCTGATCTTAAACTAATTTCTTAACTATGTATTGAAAGGTTTTAAATGTATGCTGAACTTCATTCCTATGAAGCATTGTTATTTAACTGATGTAACACATATCTGTTTTTATAATCAGATTTATTTTTCTCGGGCGTTCATTTTTTTATATAATGTTTTTACATTCTTGAGTTCAAACATCAAGATATTTTCAGAATATTTTACATATTTTGTATTACATATTATTATATAAAAACGACGATACAAAGACCTATTGCCGTGGAGACCGGGACTTATGTACCCGGGAACTAAACATGTTATGTAGATTATAATGTGCGTTTCCTTGGGAAGCAGTGAAAAATAAAAAGGCGGGTGGTGATTTGAGCTCAACAATAAGATAAAAAGAAAAAAAAAGTTAAAAATGAAATAAAAAAAAGCTTATTTCATTTCAAATAATCGAAAATAAATAATCGGAAGACACAAAGAACAGTATATAGTCTTTTGGATACACAGATATTGCACCAGCAACTAAATTCTTTTTAAACATGATTATGAAATTAAATTTTTAGTATATATGCAGTTATGCTGGGAAATTTTAGAGAAAGGACAGGGGGAATTTTTGAAAGAATTACTTAAAAATAAAAGGAAATGCTACTGCTTAGTACCCCAAGACAATCGAAGTTCCCAGTAATATAGTCTTTAACCCCTTGAGGGGCTGTAGGATATATTTTATCTCACCTACGATTAATGAAGATTTTCACCAGAAAAATTTTAATTTTCTAACTTTGGTCGAAAAAAGTCGTAAAACTGCTTTTCCTTATTTTGAAATAAAATTTTTCTAAATTTCAGGTGGGGATTGAGAAATACACAAACGCAATTGCTTGCCCCTCAAGGGGTTAAAAAGACTCTTTGCAACACAATCCATTAAAAACAACGATGACGACGATGCGAAGAGATTTGGCCGAGTAGCCCGGGCCCTATGTCCCACATCCCCGGATACAGGACGGTTTGAGTATATGACAAGGTGTTATTCCTTGGACGGCAGTGCAAAAAATAAAAATAAGGGGGTGGGGAAAGACTTAAGTTCTTGAGTTCAACACAAAAAATAAAAATAAAAAATTAAGAACAAATTAAGAAGTTGCTAAAAAATATTAAGGATTATAATACATAAAAACTGTATTAAATTAAATACAGAGTATTGGGAAGGGAGGACACCGGCAGCGCGGACCTTGGCCCTGAAAAGGTCCCTTTGCATACCGTGAGTTTACATCTGGCAGAGCGCACGCGAGGATTGCACTCCAATGAAGGAACAGTGCTGAACAGTGAAGCAGCGTTGAGGGCTTACCTAGTTGGTAAGCAACTTAACACCCAGTCTGATGGTTGTGATGTCTTATATATTAATTATGAGCAGTTGGGAAAAGAAAAGGTGTAGTTGTTTAAAACTACTAAAAAATTAAGGATAAGTTAAAGATAGTTACTAGCATATGAGCTTTTTTAAGAAATAGAAAAGTAAGACAACTTTTTATTAATTTTTAATGTAAGAAAAATCATCTAAATCAATGAAATAACGACCGAAATAGCTATGCTCGTTTTTAGATGTATTCGTAATTATATAAATATGTAGCACCTATACTCGTAGTCCTTCTGTCCGCATAGAACATCGTAATAACTACCCTACAAAATGGCTTGAAATTTAATATATAGCGTGACCTCGCCAGTAGTTGATACCCTTCCAGTAGTTGATCAAATTTTTGAAATATTTCACCATTTCAGGTGGGAATGAGTTTTATACATAGCACTAGGCATAATTTTTTGTTTGAATGTCAGTGCACCTTTTGTCACATTGTTGTCAGCTGTAACAAAAGCCATTTTATGAATTTTTTTTTTTAAAGAAAGAGTAAACATATAGTTTTTGATTAGTTGGAGGCCATTACGGTAAGTTAAAATAATCCACACCCATCTTGCTTATTTTGGCTAATATTTTTATAAGAATTATTGTTCATCACAGTCCAAGGATTATATTTTAATGATTATTTTTTAGGTTTTCGATTGACTTTCTCCACCGGATAAACCAGTGGGAAAACGGCAATTAAAAAAATATATTTATGTATATATATATATTTTTTTTGCTATTTAAATTCAGCGGATTTCATTTTCGTCGATTATAGGACATTCATTAAGGATTGAAGTAATCATGTTGGTATACTTAAAAGAAAACTTAAAACTTAACTTAAGTAAACTTAAAAGAAAGGAAATATAAAAGGAATTATAAATCCCGGTAGCACTGACATTATTAGATCAAGTACTGGCTGGGTTATTCTATAATCGATGTAGAATTTTGTCGAGTCATTTCAAATTTTATGAAAATCGAATCAAGCCGTTCAAAGATATTAAATACTAGTTTTCTTCCTTCTATTAAATCCTATCATACGTCATTAATGCAATCATATTCCATGATAGGTGAGGCCGTGATTCTAAGTTGTCATGGTGATGACGGAATCATATTATTTCCGTATTGCTGAATTTAATCTATAGAATTGTTATAAATTTTGTATTCATGCACTTTTGCATTAGAGTGCAACAGCTATTACACCAAGAGCTGAATATTTATAAAAGGTGCTATAGCACGAACGCACCTCATTTGCTACGTTTGACGTATAATTTCTGACTTGATTGAACAATTTTGTGGCCCAAACCCGAATAAAATTAATTTTCCTAATCGATTTTGTTTCATGGTTGGGAAAACTGAATTTTTTTCTTATTCTGAGAGGTAGTTATATGATTTGGATACGAAATTAATTTTTATTGTATTTTGAAAAATGCAAATGTTTATAAATCGCATTATAAGAATTTTGCGAAAGTGGAAGCGAACACAAATTCAGTTAAAGTTGTAGTTTTTATTTTATTTTATTTTTTTCAAATTGCATACTAGATTTCAATGTGATATTTGAGTTCACTAGAATTTATATAAAAGTGTATAAAAAAGGGGAGAAACATCGATTTATTGCAGTACTTTGAAATCGGTTTGTATTTTCGAATGCTAATACTTTATGGATTTTATTAACTTTCAGATCAAACCTCATTTCACGACTCTTTTATTCTTATGCCGGTAATTTCTTATAGTATATTTAGCATAATTAATACAGGTGAAGCAGTAAAGGCCTTCAAGTAAATGCTTTCGAGGTGAACAAGTAAAAATTTTAGCAAGTAACTCCACTCCTTGTCACTGAGTGATTGTGTAAGCCTTAAAAGTTATGTCTACCGTAGTACAATAATGTACTACTCTTTGAACACCTTAATAACTTAAGATGATCGCAGTAGAAATAGACAGACATGAACGAAACTCACGTTGCAAATTTCCCCGTAAAAACGACCCTGTTGGTTGAGCAATAACGTTTTTATTCAGGATCTTTCACAGATCACCACGAACGCTTCCCACGATTAAAATAGTAATCTGAAATCAGCCAGTAATCTTTTATATTGGCGACTCGTTGTTATAATCAGGCTCCATTGTAGTCGAGATGTTAAATTTTATTACATGCACGGTGATGATTAGAACCCCTGGTAACTAGAGATTGTTTAGCAAAGTAAAAACAAGAGAAAAACAGAATCTACCAAGCTCATGCACTCGGTTTTATACAGGGTGTGCGCAGTGATTTCTACGTGCTGTGCCAAGCCTCTGGTTGAATCAGAAGCCTGCGCTCGGCGGAACACTTTACTTACAGGAGTATGAATTTTGAAGTGACACGTACTTGCCGAGAGAAATGTGGGAAAACAAACTTCAGAATGAAAATAAAAAGAAAATGTTACAAAAAGAATATTCAAGTAAACTTGCATAAAAGCATTTTAACATTTCGAAATGGAACATTAGTAAAAAAAGATTTTTTATAGAATTTTTTTTAAAGACTAGAGTTTTGAAATATTGTAAATGTTAAAATACACGTTTTAAAAGAAATGGAATTTAAATAGAATAACTAATAAAATATTATTTAATACAGGGAAAATGTGAACAATTGGGAATTTAGAATAATTTAAGGAAATAAAACGAATTTTTTTTTGTAACATATATATGTAGGATTAATTATTTTACATACTTAAATATTCGCCTAGCCTATGGCTGTAAAAGAATTCACCTGTTAAGTTTTCAAGTATATTCTACATTTATTTCTTATACGAACAAGTATACGTCATGGAAATTCAATAACATTTATAATAGTTTACACAATTTGCACATTGGTAAATATAAATAGAAGAAATCACCTAGACATCTTAGCCATTTATTTGGCCATGGACAGCTTTTCAATTTTTATTGATATCTAAACTATGGAATTCTAAACATCACTCTTGGTATTATTTACTTCCAATCCTTTCCACACGAGCTGTTGCCTCATACCTTGAGCTTCTCTTCACGCTCCTCGTGCTGTGCTTTTTATTTCACATAATACTATATATCAATTAATTAAACTGTCAAATTTCATTGTTGATAATATTTATAATTCCACATATATATAAATCAGATAATTTTTTTAATTCTATTTAACAGCTTTAAAATATTTTGCATTCAGATACATCCTATATAAAAATGTACAAGATATACATTTAAATTAATATTACTGAATCTAAAATGTTATTCACCTTAATCTATGAAAGTCATAAACGACTTTTCTCGATATTTTCCCTATTATATAAATTTACAGAATAAACCTGTCCTAAAAAAGCGCTTTATTGCTCTTACAAATTTAAATTAATGATACAGGCCTGAAAAGATAACCTGTATTACATTTACTGAAAATATTTCAAGAGCATTTTTCCGCTTTCACTTTTTATAAACATTTGCATTGTTTTATGATTACTCAAAAAGACCAGTCGCAAAATCATTTCATGAACCCTCTTCCTGCGTAAGTAATTCTTCGCGATGATCGTCCTTTACAGAATTTTTATTCTTTCATCACCGGTTCTTTAAAGCCGAAATTTTTGACGATCGTGATCGGGAAAAATGTCCTGATTAAATCAGACAAAGTTTTCGCTAAAAAATCACTGGTGGGAATAATCAAATAGTATTAATTAGACGGGAAAATGCATGTCCGAGTTTTTCTCGGGCTGCAGCGAGAGGGTTAAAATTACATCCTGACACAAAAAGCCAGTTTTATTTTACTTAATTTCAATTAATTGACTCTGTTTCTCCAGTCTTCTTTTATTATGAATAGGTAAAGAAGAATCTGCCTATATACAGCGGAGTTAGTCGTATTTCAACAGCCTTTTTAATTAACAATATATCCATATTTCATTTAGTGCTACGTAAAGAGAGTAAAATTAATTCGTTATTAACATGCTAATTAAACGTCAACTAGTGTGAATATATTTAAACTGTTTTCTTTTTTTTCACTAAGCAAATTAAAAAAAATAATTTTGTAAATCACCGCTGTATGTATTATTTGCTGTGTTAGCATTTTTAGTACCACGCTAATAGCATTAGGTTGTCACAAATGTTTCTTTCTTTCTTTTTTTATACAAAAAATGAATCATGCGAAATTTCAAACCAATATTGAAGTTTATATGTGTCCTTCTGTTGAACAACATTCTTGTATCTCTCGCATGCGAAGTTTCTTAACCCTTAAAAGCCTATGGTATCATTTATGAGACCATCAATGTCCCGATTCAGCAGATTTTTTTTTTTTTGTGGAAATTCCTGACTTACTTAGTAACATACATTCTTTTAATTAAAATAACTGAAATTTACTATTCAGATTTTTCGGTATGAATTCCGATTCTCTGAAATACGCAAATTCTGGAACCCTGGGCTTTTAAGGGTATAATATCGTCTTTTCAAAACGATTGTGATTTTCTGGCAAAATACTGATCTTTGGTGATTATAAGTCCTGTAAGTGTCATTATGTTTGGTGAAGGGAAAGTTTTAAAGAAAAAAATAAATAATAGTCGGCCGGAGCAATATCCGAAGTGTAGGGAGGGTGAGGCAGAGCGTCTGTAATGACTGCAACGAGTTTGTTTCTAACAGTCTACGTGTGGCTTGACGTTGTCATTGTGAAAGACAACGCTTCGCCTGTTTGTTAATTCGGAGCAGTTCTTAGCTATTGCTACCTTCAGTTAATCAAGTTGCAAGCAATATCTTTTTAGAGTTGATGGTCTGATTTAGAGAAAGTACTAGCTGGTAGTATATAACACACTTCCTATCCCACAAAATTAGGCAGCAAAACTGTCTATTTAGTGGGGATAAACGATGGGAATAGGACTTTTGTCTCGGCTGGACCACGTTGCCATAAATAGGGCTGTCACAGGCGACTATTTTTTAATTCTATCTCGCACCACCTTTTCCAAATAAAAGTCTTTTACATACGCTTTGACAAAATGTCCAAGAAAAACATACTACGAAATTTCTTTTTTAAAAATATTGATGCAAATAGAATATAAAAATGGTCGCCTGTGGCAGCTCTGCATGAAGTATCGAAATTTCGTCGCCGGTGACCAATTTTTTCAAAAAAAGATCTTTTTCGAAATGGAAATGCGGTCTAAAAAATGTTGCGCTTCGTCAGGTTATGGATAGGGCGACCACTGTCGACTACTTTTATATTATATTCGTATCGTTATTTTTTTTTTAAAGTACGTTTGTAGTTTACTCCATTTACATATGGTGTCAAAATATATCTAAAATATTTCTGTTTTCTGAAAGCGGTACAAGATGGATTTAAAAATGTTATGTGAATTGAGAAAGAAACTTTTCGGACAACCTAATACAGTCGACGCTCGTTATAACGAACCCTCGCGTGCCAAAGATGAAGGTCGTTATAATGAAATGTCGCTATAACGAAATTGGAGGAAACGAAAATTCTAATGATGTGCATGAAAATTAAGGTTTCAAAGGAAATTTTATAATACAACATTATTACTAAATTCTGTTTACTTTCGTATCAAATCAGCATTGACAATGGATAATTATAAATAAAATTTAAAATAAATGATAAATCACGCGAAAAAAATTGTTATACTTACGTATTAATATTTATTTTTGCAGAAAATAATTCGAAATAGTTCTTTATTTTTTGTGCTTTGTTATTTTCTTTAACCCCTTCGGGGCCGGTGGCTGTCACACAGATTTTAATAGGCTTGCACCACTTGTTTTTTAAAAAAGCGAAATTCTCTAATTGAAGAAAGCAAATATTGTTTTTCTATTTTATTGGTACAAAAAACAAATTTTGTATGCACTTTTTGAAGGTGCTTATATGCACCCATGGTCACGAGTAGGTTAAACAAAATTTTCTATCTCAGTTACAGATAATAAGTAATTTTATGTGTTTTCTTGGAATTAAGAAAATGTTTTAAAGTGTCATTTTAAGACATTTTACAATAGGCATTAACGCGCAGTGAGCTATGAATTCTTGCAATGAGTTCTAGGGAAAGGAAAGTTCTAATTTTTTTTTTTTTAACTGGAGGAAGGATCAATCTGGTCTCTCTATTGGGAAATAAGCTGCTGGCAAGACGTTATAATGGATGGAAAAAGAACATTTCAGAAAGCGGATATATTTCGGGACATTTTGAAGCGGTCGTTAAAATGGAACGGTCGTTATAATGGGTGGTCATTATAACGAGCGTCGACTGTATTACCAATATAAATACTTTTTACACCGATATCTATCGCTATTTCTTTAAAAATATATATTTACTTTATATAATGAAAAAGCAAAAAAGGAGGAATATCGCTCTTTAAAACAGTCGTAGATAGTTGAATTAAAAAAAAAAAATTCTTTTGTATCGCTATACCGCGGAGACGATCCGTGGCTTTTGGTTAATGCAAAGTATTTGGATAATATAATGCCACCGTATAGACGTACCTGTTCTGAAATTTGAAAACCAGGAAATTCTTCGGTACCAATATTTCAAGGCTGCCACAGGTGACTATTTTTTAATTCTAACTTCCACCATTTTCTTACAAAAATATACCCAAGAGAGATAGCAGTACTTCAAAATTTACATTGGTGTGAACAGAACAAAAAATAGTCGCCTGCTGAAGCCCTGTAATTTTTTAATAAAAAATCTCTCCTTAAATAAGGCGAAGTTTTGCGAGTTTAATGTAGATTTATTTTTCAACGAAAAAATACTGGTAGGGGCATTCCACGTCAAATCAGGCAGTAAAATATCAATATGTAACCCACCATCACAGATTTTAATGAAACTGCGTGTGTTTGTTCTTACTATTAAGATATGATCACCAGTAATTTTTTTTGCTCCTTGGTGAAATAGTTTCCGAGAAAAAAATTGTCAAAATTTTGAAAAACTGCCGTCAGTTGGCATTCTTGATAGCTCGGTTTTCAAATGTAGCATGCCATATATATAATCATATTTCAATATCTACTCTACAAATCATCTTCAAATAATTTATGCACAATATTTAGGGTACGCAGCTTATGAAAAAAATATATTGTTACGCTTATAACATTTTAAGTGTGTCTAAAAAAATATTTAAACTTTGAAGTCGTGAATTTTTTATGAAAAATAATGCATTAACAAAAAAAGCATTATCAACAAAAGGCGGTATTTTTATTAAATTTATTTTTTATGGGAGATATACTTAACCCTCCGTCTACCAGACGGGTCCATTGGACCCGACAGGTACATACAAAATATTCATTCAAACCAGAAATTTCTTTAAAATAAACTAAGTATATAAACCAGACAAAAATAAGGTAAATAAATAAGTTAAATAGTTTTAAATAAAAATTCTGGTGTAGAACGTTTTATTAAAACTTGAATAAAATTCCCGGTAGATCTAGGGTTAAAGGTGTCCTTTACTTGATTCTGAAATAAAAATAGTGGGATTTTGGGTGTTTTTAGTAGTATTTCCTATTTAAAAATATTTTGAGGTGCATTTCATATCAAATCAAGCAGAGTCATTCCATGTCAGTTCCCCTAAGCCATTTAATCACTGTCACAAATTTCAATGAAATTGGGTTTGTTTATAGCTTATTTTAAGACGTAATCACCTTTAATTTTCTTGATCCTAAGTAAAATATTCTTTAAGATAAAAAATATCAAAATTTTGAAAAATTGTTTTAAATTTTTTTAATGACAGTTCGATATTCAAAGACTACATTAAAAAAAAATAAATAAATAAAAAAAAATAAAAATAAAAAAGTCATTTCAATATAAAATCACTAAATAGGTTTCAAATAACGTATATGTGACAAATAATGTAGGCTGATTATTTTCTTGTTTTTTATCATGTTTAAACACTAAGAGTGTCTTTTATCTTATGAATTTTTAAAATCAAGAATTTTGTCAAAAATAATGTGTTAATCAAAAATTTATTATTAACCGAAGGCAGAGTGTTATTGCTTTTTTTTAATTGTACGTAAAAATATCTTTTAAATGGTTATAAAATAAAAATAGTGAACATATGAGAAAAAATTATCAAAATTTTGGAAAAATGCCATGAGTTGCCATTAATGATTGTTCAATTTTCAAAGGCCTCATTTTATATATAAAATCATATTTCAATAACTAATAAAGAAATCTTCTTCGAATAATTTAAGCAAGGTAAATAAAGTATGTAGATTATGAAAAAAATATTGCTGTAATGTTAAAAAATATTTAAATGTGTCTAAAAAATTGTATAATCTTTGAAATCAAAAATATTTTACAAAAAATAATGAAATTATTAAAAAATTTTTATCAATCAGAGGCGGAGTTTCTATGACTAATTTTTTAATTTTTAATTGTACATAATACTACATTATAACTGGATCTGAAATAAAAATAGTGGGATTTTGGTTGGTTTTAGTAGTATTTAAATCATATTTAAAATTATCAATATTTTCAAATGTAAAACCTATCCAATGTATCATCCCTGGAAATATTTTTATTTATACATTTATTTTATTTCTCAAATTATCTTTTATGTTCGTTTCTTAAGGAAAAAAATAAACAATATTGTTTTTTAGTAAAACTTCTAGGGCGAAGAGCAATTATCCCTTTCCAAAAAAGAGAAAAATCACTAGCTCCTCGCCGCCCAATAGAAATTTTCAAAATGACAGTCCTAATCTTTAAACTCATATTTGGCTGTTAATATTGAAAATTTAGCATTGAGCTGCTAATATTGAAAAAAAAACCAAATTTCACTCTGTTGAAGAAAATTTTGACGTATTGTGCTTTAAATATATGCAAAAAATGCATAATCCATTATATTTATATCTTTCAAATAACTATTTCTAAAAAAATATTTAAAACTTAATGAGTTGCACTTTTGTAACTTTATTCAGTTTCTAATGATATGTACCGTAATTTCGGGTGTATAGCCCGCAGATCAAACAATTCAGTTTGGACCCAGAAATTTTATTCAGTATTTGAAGACCAATATTTACTGTGATCTAAAAAGTTACATTTTATTTTTAAAAATTTCTGGGTCGAAACACGATTGTATGATCCGCGGGCTATACACCGGAAATTACGGTAATTTGATTTATTTCATCACAATATTGCTGAAAGATGGATTTTCAACATATATATGTGTGTATTATATCCCTGTTCTCAAACAAATTATTTAAAAATTATTCATTTATGTTTAATAAAGCACATATATATTGTTTATACACTTACAGAAAATACATATAGCAAATTTTATGATATTATGTCAATAATGTCTAAAAGTAAAGAACTTATCTAATAGTATGTAACGAAAAATTTAACATCTGGTGTAATGACAACAAAATTTTATAATTGTTTTACTTAATTTGGATGAATGAAAAAAGCTTACATGTTTTTATTTTATTGAAGTACAGGTGAAAATGTCACAAAGACATACCTCAACAACCACTGAGTATGTCACATTCACACTACAGATGATTTTTTTTTTCTTTTGATCTTTCGGGTTTGATTTCAGATGGTAATGAATTAATTAGTTTTGTTAAAAGTGTCATTGCAGTCAGCATATTAGGCTCACTATTTTTTTTATATAATTTGTTTTGATTGACTTGATGAACAACAATATTTAAAGGGACCATTTCATGACTTTTCAATTAAAAGCTGATTTATAAATTCATCATGTTGTTTAGTTATTATTATCGTCTTAAGATAATAAGTTGATATTAAAATTTTTAAATGCAGTTTATTTATTATTTGAACAGTTGAAAGTATTTTTCAATAAGAGTGCGGGCTGTTGATTTTAAGTCGGCTGTTGAGCAATGTAGTGTTGGTAAAAGAACTGGTACTATTTACTTTAATTTTTATTGCTGTAAATAATATTTGTTATTTTATTATTGTATGCATTATATTTAAGCAAGAGTTGCGATATCGTAGTCATTTTAGTACACCTTAGCATGAAAAGCTTCAATATGTATCATTAAACATTCACATTTTATGAAAATTTTGTTAAAATTGCTCATATTTTCACTATTTTTATTTTATAACTATTGAAAAGATATTTTTACGTACAATTAAAAAAAGTAATAACAGCCTGCCTTCGGTTAATAATAAATTTTTGATTAACACATTATTTTTCACAAAATTCTTGATTTTAAGAATTCACAAGATTAAACACACTCTTAGCATTTAAACATGACAAACAACAATAAATAATAATCTGCCTACATTATTTGTCACATATACATTATTTGAAACTTATTTAGTGATTTTATATTGAAATGACTTTTTTTTTATGCAGTCTTTGAATATAGATCTGCCATTAAAAACATTTTTTAAAAAATTTCAAAATTTAGATATTTTTTTATCTTAAAAAATATTTTACTTGTAATCACCTTTAATTTCCTTGATCCTGTCTTAAAATGAGCTATAAACATACCCAGTTTCATTGAAATTTGTGACAGTGAATTAAATATCTTAGGCGAACTGACATGGAATGACTCTGCTTGATTTGATTTGAAATACGCCTCAAAATATTTTTAAATATGAAATACTACTAAAAACACCCAAAATCCCACTACTTTTATTTCAGAATCAGGTAAAGGACACCTTTAAGTATATCCCCCACAAAAAATAAATTTAATAAAAATACCGCCTTTTGTTAATAATGCTATTTTAGGTAATGCATTATTTTTCATAAAAAAATCACGACTTCAAAGATTAAACATTTTTTAGACACACTTAAAATGTTATATAAGCGTAACAGTATTTTTTTTCATGAAATACGTACCCTATATATTATGCATAAATTATTTGAAGATGATTTGTGGAATAGATATTGAAATATGATCATATTTATGTCATGCTACATTTGAAAATCGAGCAGTCAAGAATGCCAACTGATGGCAATTTTCAAAATTTTGACAATTTTTTTCTCAGAAACTATTTGACCAAGGAGTAAAAAAAAAATACTGGGAATCATATCTTAATAAAAGGAACAAACACACGCAGTTTCATCAAAATCTGTGATGGTGGGTTACATGCCTGCCTGAACTGACATGGAATGACCCGGTACTTCTCCTGAAAAATTCCCTGAAGCGTACGACTCCTGTCGTATAGGTGTCAGTGGAGTGCAAACGGTTAATTTTTGTCATCGGTTATAATTTTAGAAATAGAAGATATTATGAAGAAATTTTTAAAATCACATAAAGTTACTTCTTTAAAATGTTCTAAATATTGGAAAATTTGGAATTTCTAAAAAAATGAGGTTTTTTCTTTTTCCCTAAATTTTACTCAAGTTTCATAAAAATATTTGACACCAGAATTTACATTTAAAATTATTTGACAGATTTATTTAACGTAAATCTGCATTGTTTAAATTTAACTTATTTTATGAAACATTTCTGGTCTCAGTTGACATTTAATCATATGGTTGGAGTCGGATCGACTCCTTCCGGGCGTTCTAGTGTTAACACTAGAATGCCCGGCAGGAGTCGATCCGATTCCGACCACATGATTAAATGTCCATTGGAGCCAGAATTTTTTTCATAAAATAAGTTAAATTCAAACAAAGCAGAATTACGTTAAATAAATCAGTCAAATAATTTTAAATGTAAATTCCGGGGCGAAATATTTTTATGAAACTTGGGTAAAATTTCCGGGCGTACTAGTGTTAAACAACACAAAATACTTTATTATAGATATGTTTATTAATTTATAGAAATTCACACTACTTCACTGTATTTTGAAATAAACCTCTTCTAAATTTAAAAATCCCACAAAATCTAATGTAGTATCATGCAAAAATTAACTCTTTCGCGGCAAGCGTCACATATCCGTGGTGTGTAGAGAGCGTGCAGTAAAAAGTTATGAAAAGTTCTGCGGAAGACTTTATGCTGACTACAGTCGTTGGCTTTTCATACCAGTTTTTTTTTTTTTTTTTTTGAAAATTTCTCCTTATTTAGTCTCCGAACTTTTGCGTTTATACATTAGGCCAGGATTTTTATTTTGAATTACAAGTACTAAAACATTAAAAATTGTATAAGGATTATCCACGCGAAAGTATTATTAGAACATAACCTTAGATTGTTATTTCACGTAAAATGTTGTGTTTTAATTTATTATTAATTGAATTTAAGTGTAATAGTAATACATAATACAAGTAAGAACAAGATAAACAGGGTAATATATTTACAAGATTTCCATGAGATGGAAAGTGCTGCATTTTGAGAAAAATCTAATTTCATGTAAAGTTTGGGAATAAAAAACTGCTAAAGTCAATATTTTTTACATTTATTAAAACTATAAATGAAAAAAAAATTAAATAAGGTTTAATCAAGGTTCGCACACTCCTTGGAATTTCCAAGGACTCTGGCACCACTATTAATGATAAGGAAATTTACATTTATTTTTTAAAATACAGCATTCGCAACCACCGCCTTTATTCACAGATTTTGCAATATTTTTCTGTAGTGAAATACTTTGAAAATACTGTAAAAATTTAGTGGTAGAATTGTGCGAACCCTGTTTAATACACGAATTACCATATATAAACTGGCAAACTTCGAGAATCAGCCGTTTAAATGAAAACGTCTGTCATTATCATCAGTGCGTTAATTTGTATCTTATAGTAGAGTTTTAGAGGTGAACTGAAATCTTTAATATAGCCTCGTTTATTACGTTTTTAAAAAACAGAAAAAAAAGTCCTGATGCCCTTAATAATCCTCTTATGTTTTTCATAAATTATTGTTTAAATTGTTAATAATAGATACAATAAAGCATAATTTCATGTATGAAAGATTATATATGACTACATGTACTACACTATTTTTCATTTTTTTACAAACCACATACGTGAAAGGAGAGGTAATTGATAGAAGAGAACTTCATACGTACTATTACGTTTTAATTAATTAATTCAAACCGGAAAAATATTAAGAAAAAGAAAATTAGGATTTGAAAATTAATGTTTTAGTACATCTTTTGAAAGTCGATTGTCTTATTATTCGTATAAAAGCTGTCAATTGAGACAGCTTAAGAAAAACACAAAATCTTAAAATGGGCTATTTCTTTGAGCGTTGCAATTATCAATAGCGGAATTACAAGTAAATAGCTCCGCACTGTTATTGATATACAATCTGAGTTTGTAAAAGTTTATTTTACATAAGCTAAACGTTTTACAAATTATACCGAACAATTAAATATATAAATTAAAATTTTACTTTAAATTACGACTGAATAGTCTTTTAACACTTTCGGGTCCGATTTCTTACAATTTTGAGGAAAAAATTTCTTTTACGTTAATAATTTTAATACTAGCTATCGGAATTCATTTACTGAAGTTGGATGAAATCTAAGGTATATAGTTAGTTTGTGTACTATTCAATTCAAATGGATATGACAATAGGCTAAGGCAACGAATTTAATGACATTTAGAAAATATCGTATTACCGTAATTTCCGACAGATAAACCGCACCTTATCTAAATTTGTCCAAACCGTAAATTTAACTTAAAAAATTAAGTCAAATAAAGGCTAAGCAGAATCAAATTATATTTTCATTTCTGAAATTTCTGGCAGGAAAAGCAGTTATCTGAGCCGAGGCGGAAATAAAATAAATAAGACGGAAATTACTGTACAAAAAAAAGTTAACAAATATTACAAATTTTAAAAAAAATGCGTTTTATCATACATAATTCGTTCAGAAAAGTAATCAATATTTTAAATTTAAAGAATGAAATATACGTTTAAAGTCTCTAATTGTGCAAAGAGAATTAAGCGAATTGTTATTATTATTATTAAGGCTAGTTAAGGCAACTGGGCCATGATTTTACAATGTGACTTTGGAGCTTCTGACAATTCAGCTTCAAAAAGCTAATATCCATTTGAATTAAAGTCCGAACTTCTGTAAATGTTTTCAGTTAGGTTCCCTCTATCAGACAGAAATACTCAAAATTACATTTTAATATTTTAAAATATAAAAATATGCATATTTAATCGTTCTTTCCTCATGGGTCCAGTTGCCCCATAAAAATAGGGTAAGTGGACCAGGAGGGTCTAAATTCCACACGCGTTTATTTTTTTTTCATATGGGATATCAGGCCCTGTTTGAAAAAGTGTAAACAACTTAAAAAAAAAATAAACCAGGCAGATCATGTAAATTATATATCAACTAAAGAGCGTTGTAAGGGAAACTTTGCTGTCAATATGTCTAAAAAAAGCCCTAAAAGTGAAAATGTTAGATTTATTTATACCAAAAACATAAAAATTAAGTAAGTACTTACGTACTTTAGTATAGGTAATAAGTATAAAAGTCATATGGGTATTTTAAGGAAAAAATAGCAAGGTAAATCTATGAACATACGGCTACGTAAGTACTTAAGTACTTTATCTGTATCTAGGGGTCCAATTATATAGGTAAAATTTTATTGTTCCTACCAGAACCCTTAATGAGTTACCTTCATGATCATTTTATTTAACATATTATAAAGAAAGGTTCGATGAACATATTATTTTCAAAATAGTGGTAGGAACGATAAAAGTTTCCCTATAGAATGCGACCCCTGTGTATCGTACAATTTGGCTATCTCGCTTTCAAGGTACTTGCATTCGTAAATTGTTGAATTAATTTATTGTCTCCAATATATACAAAAAAAATCAATTTGAAAAAAAGTAAAAGTATATTTTCGCGTACTTAAAAAAGGTGAAATTTTCATTATAAAACTCCGGTGCCAATGTGGCAATTAGGCATTAAAATAAAGTTATGCCATAACGTCATCACCGCCTCTCAAGGGGTCAAGAAATTTAGTTTGATACCACCAAATATGCTTTTTTTAAATTTCATTACGTAATTTTAATGTGGTATTCTATCATTTTCTTTATTGTGAGCAAAAAACAATGGAGAAATTTACTTCCCATAGTAAGAGAAACTCAAAAAAATTATTTATAACTATTGCGGTAACTGGATCCAGCATGGTCCAGTTACCCCGGATACATGTCCCAGTTACCCCATTCTTGAAAAATGTATGGGGTAACTGGGACACCGGGCTTAGATTTGAAACATGAAGTAAATATGTACAGATAGCTAATAACATTAATGTAGTTATATGCTTAAATTTAAAAAAAAAGATTGTTTAATAAAAGTATCTACAGTGTTTTAATAAAAAGCCGAGGAAGTTCAACCATATTGACGTTGTTTTTAAAACAAGAAAGGTAAATTTTTGACTACCTATCAGAGTAAAGTGACAGTTATGATTGAGTTGATACACGTTGTTTTAGGAAGTAGAGATTAAGGGGCATTGCTCACAAAAGCTAAAACTTTAAAAACACCAACGGTTTTTTATAAAATAGCCTATGGCCTAGTTACCTCGTGGGTCCAGTTACCCCAAATAACCTTAATTGAATTTCGCAATTCACCATCTTAGATCTCTGCAACAAAAACTCTCAGCCCAATGCGCTTAAAAGCGAAACCTGTTTTGCTGTATATACCCAAGACAAATAACGATATATATAAGTAAATGTTAACAGAATATGAAGTTTGATTAAGTTTCGTGCATTAGTTTTTGAGATATAACTATCACGATAATCGTGGAAAATGCAGCATAGGAGCGGCACCTGTCATATGATTTACACGAAAACCTAATCAGCAACGTCAAGGCTACGTCAAGGTCCAACTGAATATGAAATTTGATGAAATTCCATGCATTAGTTCTTAAGATATGAGTATCATTAAAATCATGTAAATCCTAAAAACGCAGCATAACAGTGCCCCCTGCTGGGAGATTCACACTAAAACCTGATTAATAACAACTTATGCCAATGTTTAACAGAATCTGAAGTTTAATGAAAATCTGTACATTAATTTTTCAGATAGAACAATTGCCGAAATCGTGAAAAATGCATCATAACACCGCCACTTTTTGGACAATTTACACCAAAATGTAATCAACACAAAATTATATCAAGATATAACTGAAATTGAAATTTGATAAATAATCTGTGCATCAGTTCTTGAGAAATATCATTTCATTGAAATCATGAATATTGCATCAAAGCAGCGCCACCAATTGGGGAATTTACACCAAGAAGTAATCAGCACTAATTTATATCAGAGGCTAATTGAATCTAAAGTATTAGTAGGAGAGCTGTTGAACATTTTTGAGTAGGTATTTGAGGCACCCTGAAAATTTGTGCAGCACTTCTTTTGTAATGCCTGAATACAAAATCGAATGTCTGGCTGAAGAATCGTGGCCCAAAACCTGTGCCAGACACGTGTCAAGTGCCATTTTTTGACACTACCCAAAAAAAAAGTATTTGAGGCACGCTGAGATTGAAACAGAATAATATTTATACTTAGAAAAAAATATTTTGAAAATGACAGACACTTTAGTCGGCCCAAAAACTGTGCCAGACACGTGTCAAGTGCCATTTTATGACTACCCAAAAAAGGTATTTGAGGCACGCTGAGATTGAGGCACAATAATATTTATGCTTAGAAAAAAATATTTTGAAAATGACAGACACTTTAGTCGGCACAAAAACTGTGCCAGACACGTGTCAAGTGTCATTTTTTGTCTGGCACAGGTTTTGGGCCACGATCCTTCAGCCAGACATTCGATTTTGTATTCAGGCATTACAAAAGAAGTGTTGCACAAATTTTCAGGGTGCCTCAAATACCTTCCCTAAAATGTTTAGCAGCTCTTGGACTATATCATTAAATTCCGTGAATTAGATCTTGAGAGAGCAGGTCTGCTACAGGTGACTATTTTTTAATTCTACGTCACACCTTTTTTTCGAAACAAAAATTTTTCACATGCACTCTGACAACATTTGCAAGAGAAATATGCTACACAATTAATTTTGTAGAAATAGTGGTGGGAATAGAATATAAAAATAGCCACCCCTGGTAGCCCTGATACAGGGTACCCACAAAATTTTGTCACATACAGGCAGACATTTTGTAAAGACATGGGTTTTTTTTTTTTTTTTTGGTTCTCTAACCCCTAAAACTGTAAATCCATCGAAAATTGGAATTCGAACTATTTAACGAATCCAATCATTTCTTCTTGTTAAGATAGGAGAAAGTAAAAATGAAGTATTCACGATCCTTAGACACCCACTTGCGTTAATGAAATCTGTCAATAAGACACTCTTTCCTTATACATTTTTATAAGAATTTTAAGTTCCCCTGCTATTTTGTATACTAAAAATATGATTAAGCATTTACTATCTAAGACAAACTGGAATAAATTTAGATTAAACTACACTGTTTGGACAAACAGGTTGTCAACTGTGGTCATTTTTAATGACTCTAAAACTCATGTGCTCATTGCAATGAGTTTGAAATAAAAATCAAGGTGACTCAGAAAAAGATAATTTCAAATTAGTCTAATACTCCACAAACTTTTTGCAATAAGCCTGAAAATATCAGGCTGATTGAGAAACAAATTATCATTTTCAAATTAGCCTAAAACTGCTTAGGCTCTTTGAAGTAAGCCTGAAAAATATCAGGCTGATTGAAGAAAGGAAGGCGATTCTCCAATAAGGCGGGCTCTTTGCAAAAAGCCAGATTTCGCAATCAGCCTACGACATCTATATTTCTAATGCAGATGCAGCCATCTTTTCCTTTTCCTGCTATTGACCAGGCAAATTTAACCCAGGTATATCAGTACCTCATTAGGGAAAAATTTGATTTTCTGCCTGACTGCTTTCATACCAGCAGTGGGCAACTGTATCACACGTCCGTGGTATAGAGCTTATTTTTTTATTTTCAAGCTGTATTTGAAACAACTTAATTACTAGATCTGAACAACAAACTCTGAAGTAGTTCAATAAATAAAATTAATTTTTTTATATAAAATTTATCTATTTATTTTTACCGGTGTCAGTAAAGTAAAATTCTTCTTAGAGGTTCTGTATCACTCATAGATACCAACGAGAAAAAGATAGCCTCTTCCGACATATTGCATTATATTTATTAATTACTTACACTTATGTATTTAAAATTTTGTGTGAACAGATAAATAAATAATAATCCTTGTGCGACGGAGAAAACCTGAAGGTGAGAAATTAAGAAATATAAAAACATTAAATCAGTTTCTTACTCAAAATATTAAAAATGGACACCGGCCTTTTATAAACTATATATTATATACCTTGTAATAAGATACAAATTTAGCATATTGTTTTTAATTTTGAATTTAGTTGTACTTTGTATACATAAAATAATATTCACAAAAACTTTATGTTGTATACACAACATAAAGAAAATGAACTTGAACGCGAGAAAAATCTAGAAAAACCAAAGACCCCCCTCCCCCCCCCCCAAAAAAACAAACAAACAAAAAAAACAAAAAAACAAAAAACAAATGAATTTTTTTATTGGCTAAAATAAAATAAATTTATGTGAATTTTTTACTTTGTTGGCACTTTTTTCGTTTGTTTTATTTTTAAAATATGTAAAATTGAAAGGCATTTGATTGTTTGACTGTTTTATGTGGTTGACGTACTCTTGTGGCGTTTCATGTTTAAATTTTTATTTTAAAACATGCATTTTGATTCTATTTTATAATATATATTTAAGTGTTATCCAGAAGGAAACAATTTAATTAAAGACGTATTTTCAAACTGTACTTCTGAGATTAAAATTTAAAAATAGCTTGAATTTCGAGCTATGCCAGTTTAAAAAGGAAATGAAGATGAATAAACCTAAAAAGATTACTATAATTATTATATGGAATATTATTTCCTATCCTCTTAAGTTTTAAAAGATTAGCGATTCAAACTCAACCGAAATTTAGTGCAAAATTTTTGGAGATGAACGTAAAACTAATTTTTTCATTTCCTTGCTTTAAAAAGACTTTTTATCTCTTTAAATT
Organism: Maratus speciosus; assembly: GCA_963932465.1. NCBI lineage: Eukaryota > Metazoa > Arthropoda > Arachnida > Araneae > Salticidae > Maratus > Maratus speciosus. Next base: position 661,910,152 of record OZ010788.1, read on the forward strand.
AAAGTTAAAAAAGGGGATGCATTTCAAAGCAAAGCGACATAAAGGGAGGATTTTAGAAGTCAGATTTATTTCTAAAGCATAAAATCATACAGACTTAAATTGTTTAAATTTAAATGGAGTGTTATTTATACTGCATTTTTTTTATATTAGAAACATGTTTGTAACTATTAAGTTTCTATTTTAGTTATACCTTGATTTAAAATAGAATAATTAATTTTCTCATAACAAGCAGATACGTTTAGTGTGTTGTTATATTCTGTATAGTTTATCATAAACAATTAAAAATGAATTCGGATTGGTTTTGTTTATACGTTTTATAGTTTTTTTTGTTACAAATTTGTTTTAGATAAAACACATGCATGCTTTATATAGAAATCCATTTTTGGAGATTTGATTATGTATGTCCAATTTTAATAAATGTCCATAAAATGTTGAAAAAAATATTATAATTGCGCATTTTGTATGTTTAAATCTTAAACATACAAAATGCGAATTTTTTTCTAAATAAACTCTTTTTATCACTTTTATTTTGCTCATTTTTCACATTAAAATTCTCATTATAACCACTAATTTTTTTAATAAGGAAATAAATAATATGAAAATAAAAAGTATTCATTCGAACAAAAAAAAAAAAAAAAAAAAAAAAAAAACCGTGCGTCAAGCAGGTTATATGAAACACTCTGGAACACAACCAGAATACTTTAACAAAATTTCTCAATTTAATTAGGTAAAGAAGATACTCAAGTAAACATTTAAAAAAATGCATAACACATTTGAAGACCAGATTTCAACAAGCAACGTCCGTATCCGAAAAGTTACTCCAATTACTGTGTTCAGCTCTGTATATGATCTATAGATTAGTATAGATTCGACATAGTATGCTAAAATTTAATTTAGAAAGAAAACTCATAGCACAGTTGATTATTCGCCTTCAATAATATCTACCAATAGAGGAAAACGCACTTTAATATTTTTGTACAGCCCTGAATATTACATACAGATTTTTATACACGCCATATATTAGGCTGAAAATTAATTTAGGTAAAAAACACGCTTTAACCATTTCCGACGCAGTGTGTCCAGTCTGGACACACCTAATTTTAATTCCAACCTTGCAAATGGCACCAAGAATATTTAACAAAATTTTGATTTTACAATGAAAGCTCAATTTAAGGCGTTTTTATTTTCTAAAAGAAATCGTTTGCAATTTCCGGTGTCAGTCAATATTTTCTCATTTTGCGAATAGAATTTGTCTGCGCCGGAAAGGGTTAAATAACTGCAATCTGATTTGTATATATATTACGTTGTATGCTAAAACTTAGTTCAGTTAGGAAACACATAACAAAGTTCAACATTACCCTTTAACATTTTCCGCGAATAAATGGAACTTCTTTTAACAACCATGCATATGATCTGTACATTTTTTACACAGCAAGTGCAATGCAAAAATTTTTTACGTTTAAAAACGAATGCTACAACGCAAAATGCACTTCTCGCAGTTGTCGCTCACACACAGAACTGTAGTCAAACTATTTTGTGTGCCCCTATAGATCAATGGGAAACGCTATGAACGTAATATAGAGTAATAATCTAATGTATTCTACACCTAAGTGATGTATATCAATTTAAATATTTTTAAAATAGTCTAACATCATTAAAATATGTTGCAAACGATACTTTCATTTCAGAATATTAGATTATAATGAAACGGATTCACGGTTTATTTTCAATACAGGCCATTCCACAGTAATCCTCAATAACATATATCAATTAGGGAAGACTAGGGAGGGTTGACCCACTTTTTACAAAAAAAAAAAATTATTTTTTAAATATTGAACGTAAGATAAAGTTTTACATATGATTGTTTTCGTTACACAATGAGTTATCAAAATAAAATTGTTGTATAAGTGTAATATATAAGAAATTTGAAACTCATTAATTTTAATCGGGAATAAATAATGGGTCAAAGCTCCCCAACCCCACATATGGGAGGGTTGACCCACTGTATGGCAGGCTTTACCCACTTTGTCTTATATTGAAATGTTTGTGAAGAGGAATGAAATCAGTTTATAAAAAGCAAAATAAATTTATGCCACATGCTTTTATTATTATATATATTTTTTGAAAATATGATGCTTAAACATACCTCTTTAGGCGCAATCGCAAGTGAGAGGAGAATTTTTTTGTTTTAAACAGGATTTTGTCTGAGCAGGTATAATTGTGCTGAAAATGACAATGTGTTAAAAATTACTTAAAAAATTGTAAATTTTTCAGCGCTTCAGTGTCAGTTACCGTGGCACTCAGCGTGTAACAGGATTAATAAATCTTTAACCCGTATTAATACTTTATACTTTAAAACTAAAATCTGTTCAAAAGAGCCTCGTATCGGGCACATTTTATAAAACTAAATGTTTATTTTTTAAAGTAAAATGCACGCTCTTTAACCCTTTATCTACGGCATTATGATGATCTGCTGCAATTTTTTTTCATGTAATATTTTTTTTTCAGTTACCACAATGAAAATTAAAGGATAAACATAAAAAAATACTCACCCGTGAGAAATTTAATTATTTAGAGATAATTAATAAAAAGTGGTACTTTAACCCCTTAACCTTCCGTCTACCAGACGGGTCCATTGGACCCGACATGTACATTCAAAATATTTATTCAAACCAGAAATTTCTTCAAAACAAAGTAAATGTATAAATCAGACAATAATAAGTTAAATAAACAAATTAATTAGTTTTAAGTAAAAATTCTGGTGTAGAATGTTTTTATAAAACTTGAGTAAAATTTCCGGTAGTTCTAGGGTTAACCTACAATGATGGGCATAGCCCGCGTACGATGATCGAGCCAAATGTAAATTCTTCATGCCACTAAAATTTCACAGTAAATATAGTTCAATATAATCGTCGAAATTCCATGGTTAAACAAGGCGAAAATCTCTATTAAATTTTAGTGGTAGCCATGGATTTGCCAAACCGTGGAGCTGTTGAGACGTAAATCGTAGGTTAAGGGGTTAAAGTACCGTCAGTACACTATGGCTAAAATATCGTAACAGAAAACCCACAAGGTATTTCAACTGGCACCAGAAAATATTTTCGATTTAATAAGTATGTGAAATATAGGCTATTTCTGATTTACAAATAAATCGTTTGGCAAATTCCGGTGCCAGTCATTTATTTTAACGCTTTAGAACTGAAAATGCTTTGCTCCTTAACTACCCTTCGCGACGGGAGCCTTTTACTAAATGTTTATTACTTTGCTACCGGTTTTAAAAAACAGAAGTTTGTGCCTATTCAAATCGGGAAAATGCTCCGATTAAATAAGGCAAATTTTACAATAAAATTTTACTGGTGAGGATAAACGAGTATCCTTAGGCCTATTTCCGGCACGTATACGTGTCGCTCGTCCCCAAGGGGTTAAAGGGTAAAAAAAAACTATTCTTTTTTTAGGTTTCAATCCTTGTTAGCTGTCCTTTAGTTATACGACGTCAATATTTCAGGGACAATATGTTCTCTTGCATCTCCACATGTGCAATTTATGAATTCACATATGCCATTTCTAGCATAGCAAAAACGAGCCGGTGCCAAAACTTTCTCGATTTCCTATAAAAAAATAACAATGAAACAGAAAAGAAATACCAGGGAAATCATTACTAGACTACATTTTAGTAATTACATTTTAAAGCAGGTGAAAATGATGGATAACTACACAGACGAAAAGTAAACAAGAAGTTTTTCTCCAACTCCAAGTGTACTGACGGTATTTATAAGTACCACCGAGTAATTCAACTGTTAAATCAAATACATACACCATTCACCTAAAATAGCTAGTCAAATTGTATTCTAAGATCATAATGAACACAAAAAAAATCCAAAACTTATCTTATATCCTTTATTGTGTTAGCAGCAATGAAAATGCGAGCATGGCAATCTGTACAAAATCTCGGCACAAAACACATCGACTACTTTAAATATAGCCTCATTCCTCTCTAAAATAACAAACCTAGAACTACTGCTGCCATGTATTCGGATAAAGTGGAATTAAAAGCGAGTTTTTGCAAAGTACCATTAGAATATTAATAATATTCACTATGGTATAAAAGTTTAAAGTGAGTGGTACTTATAAGTACCGTCAGTAGATAAAGGGTTAACCCGGAAATTCTCGCGCATATCCAAAATATGTACGATTTATACTTTGAAACCAGTAAATTCGAACAGAAATCATCATGTTATTTAATAGTCAACATTCTGCAATAAAATAATCGGAAAATTACTTTTCAAAAATTAGTGGTAAGAAATGTAATAACAGTGCCAATCCTGCGTATGTCATACCCTGCGCGTGTAATGCCGGGTTAAGGGGGTGTGATATGCTATTCTGTATTTACACAAAATCAGCAAATTCAGGAATTGGGTTTTTTCCACATCGGTCATTTAATATTAAAAAAAGAAGAGTTATTTTGTGCAAAAACTTCTTACGAGTTTAAATATAATGATTTCAAATCTGTATAAAACATACGTGAAAATAATATTGGTATTTAGTGGTAACGGCGTTTAGTGGTAACTTAGTTTTTTTTCTCATCGGATCATTTAACCCTTTCGAGACGGCATCCCTTGCACAAATTTTATTTGGTTGGCCTTGCTTTTATTAAACAGTTCCCATTACTGGTGAAAAAGGAAATTTTGCTGTAATTAAAAAGGACAAATTTATTTATTAATTTATTAATTATTTATTAATTATTTATTTATTAATGGTGCCAAAAACAAATTCCACATGCACCTTTTGACGATGCGTATATGCACCACCCGTCCCGAAAGAGCTAATAGTAAAAAAATAATAGTTCTTATTTTTCAAACCATTTGAAATTCTTTTCAGTTTTAAATATATTTATTTTGGTGCCTGCGTATAATTTGCGTGCAAATATATGGCAAATATATAAGACATTTTTACCTTTGTTCATCAGACAATTACATCATGCGGGATGTTATTATGATTTGTTGGGGCAACGGGTGATTGTACATGAAATCTGGTTACGATATCTATGAATCTTGTTCCGTATATCCAAGAAAATTAATATACAACATTTTGGAAAACGTATTTTCATTTATTTTCGAATTTCGGAGCATTCTAATCTTTAGAGAGATCCATATAAATTTTTCTTCGATATGTCCACTTTATTTAGTCTGAACTTTAAATGCGGCAGTTGAAGAGCAATTTTTGACATTTTTATAAAGTATAATATCGGTAATTGCGTCTATAAATATCTCAAATATCGTTCATGTTGATATATCAGGAGCCAGTTGACGATAAAAAATATAAAAGCACCGAAGACATAATTAATAACAACTCTCTGTTTCTCTTTAACTACGAAACAATGTATAGCATTTGCATCAATAATTTTAATAAAATGCTGAATGTATCTTTCTATTTCGGTATTTCTAAACAAGTAAAACGTAATAAAAAATAAAATAAAATCCTAAAAAGTCTGATTCCGCAAGCACAAGAAAATATAACTGCAATATTTTAGAAAATGTGTATTCATTTCTTTTTTTTTATTTAGAAATTTTCTTATCTTTGAAGGATCTAAATATACTTGCTTTGGCACTCTTGGACATATGTCCGCTTTATTATATCTGAACACGTTAAATGTGTCAGATTAAGAGCACCATTTGACATCTTTATAACGTACAATATCGATTATATCGTCAGTAAATTTCCACAAATGTCCGTCGTGTTGCTATATCAAGGCCACATATTGCAACTATCAGATCATAAAATATAAAAAAAAGCACAGAAGGCATTGCTAGTAATAAAAAAAAATTCCTTTTATTTCACTATCTTAAATATAACTGTCTATAATAAAGTGATAAAGTGAAGACAGTGGCAAAAGTACAAATATAGTGAAGCAATATATAATTTCAAAGTATATTTTATTTATAAAAGTAAAAAAAATGTGTCTCCGTTTCACCGAATTTAATTCACGGCTTTTCGGAGGATTTTTTTTTTTTAATAGTTTTTTTGAGTTCTGAATGGTAATAGCTTATAATGAATCGAAATTTGAAATAAATAAGTTTAAATTTACTTTTTTATCTTTTGAGGTCGGTTATTTTAAGTATCGACAAATAGACATTTTTGCTTAACACTCTTCGCGGTTCATACGGTATGTTTGAAAAGTACACACAGTAATTGTTTTTGTACCATTAATAAAGAAAAGTAAAATTTTTTAAAACTAATTAGGGTACTTCCGTGATTATTTTTATTAAAAAAAAAAACGGTACAAGCAAAATAAAAATCCCTGTATGAGGCGCTGGGTTCCAAGTTGTAAAAATACTACTTTAAAATCTACCTCTTTAAATTATTTCCCCCACAGTTACCGTTAAACATGCCACATCAAAGCACGGGTTAACAATAACAGTGGGGCAAAGAATCCTTTCAAATATTTTAAAGTAGATGCCGTTTTATTTATATTATTATTTTTTTGTCATTTTTATTTGCAAGTTAGCTCTTAGTTAAATAGGATGAACAAAGTTTTTCTTTGATAGTTAGTTTGATCTACGCTGCGGATTATTTTTTTTTTCTTAAGAAATTTTAATCTTAAAATTCTGAACTATTTTTTCTTATATTGGAAATTTATACTGTGCCTTCTGGGATGTAAATATGTGACAGCAGGAAATTAATAACGAGAGTGTGATAATTATTATACATATTACTCGATATTTTTGTAAGGATTTATTGAAAAAACAGCTTTGAAAGATTTACCTAACAATTTAATAATTTATTTTACTTTTATCACACAACTATGTATCGTTTTGTTTTGCTTCTTTAAACTTTAAAAATTAATTTGGATTATTCAAACCACAAATCTTATTTTTAATGTCATTTTTAGACGTAACACACAAAACACAGGAATCCATTAGTAAAATTTTACGATGTATTTTATAATATAAGCGAAAAACTAACTATTTTAACTTATCAAAATTAATATAACTATAGCGATGCAATTTCTCTATACACGAGTACAGGAAAAGTGTTGAGTTTTATAAAATAATGTGCTCTGAATAGATAATGTGCATGTTGGTAAACAAATGAGCTTGTGTCTAGACAACTCAACTTGTGGTTGGCAGAAACGAGGCATTTAAACGCGTGTTTATATGTGAAACTCCATAGCAATCTATCATATGTATTGAAAAACAAATGAATTTTTATCTGTATATGCACAGAACTTACGTTCTGTTGCGAAACAAGATTATTTAGAGATACTGGGGTTTATTAGGGATAATAATAGACAATATACTAGATGATCATATGTTATTTCCAACTGGAAAGCAGATATGGCTCTTTGGCCATAGGTTTCATTTTATTTAACGAATAACTATTTTTTTAAATTCCATGAGAAGAATACAAGAACTCAAGAAATATTTCTGCTTGTTGTAGCGGGTAAGAAAAATGTTTTAGGTTTTATAATCATACCAGAAAGCCACCGTTTTATTTATATATCTTATTTTTTTCAACCTGTACGTCTAGTAAGATGCTTGAACTAATCTGAAAATGTTTACGAATTTCGTTATATTGAGATTAAAATGACATTTATGACTGCTTATTTCCTGATACACTTTTAAAATCATTCTAATGCATGAAATTGGCAAGTTTCCTTACAAATATATACTAATGAAACCTCAATTTTTAATAAAACAGGCGATTTTTCAGAAAGCATCTTCAAAGTTGGCGTTTTTTCTTTTTGCGAACTTGCACTTTGTTAAATAAACATTCGCCTAACTAAGTCCCTTTTCATTCTTTTAATAATTTATTTACTTCCTTATACAATTATGTTTCTTCATGTTTGTTGAATATAGATAAGATATTTAACTTTAATTTTTCTATAATTTTTAATCAATACATTACTTTACATTATTTATTTAATAACTCATATATTAGCATGTTTTTTTTTAACCCCCGGTACGATATGCTATTTCTTTCTCCCAGCTTATTTTGTGTCCAAAAAATAACGTTACCTTACAGAACCCAGCAATAAACAAAGCAGATGTATCATTGTACAATTAAATACTCTATAGCATTTTTTTTTTTTTTAATTTCTAAGCATCGCACATTTTCAATTTTTATACCGTCGTATTGGAAAAAACAGTACTTTTAAATGCAATTTGTTTGAAAAATTGATTTTTGAAATATTATTATTATTTTTTTTTTGTAGTTTTTAGCACCATTTGTTTAATTTTGGCAACTCAAGTACTCCATTTATGTAGAAAGTAAAGGGAAAATAGTTGAAAAATAGCAATTAGGTATCTTTTTGTTGCCATTTTCTCATAACAAGCGAAAGAAAATGTAATTAAAATACGTGCTATTTTGAAAAAATATAAACAAATAGTTTCTATTAAAACATGGAGCTATTATAAACTATATTTAATTTTAAGTTATCTATATTAATTTTACAAACAAATGAAGGCCTGTGAATCATTAGATAGCCGTTTTTTGTCAAGTTTCTTTAATGACGGCATCTTTTTGCTGCATTTGTGTATTATTTTGTGATAGTGACATCCTATACATACTTTACTGTAGATGTTTAACCCTAGATCTACCGGGAATTTTATTCAAGTTTTAATAAAACGTTCTACACCAGAATTTTTATTTAAAACTATTTAACTTATTTATTTACCTTATTTTTGTTTGGTTTATATACTTAGTTTATTTTAAAGAAATTTCTGGTTTGAATGAATATTTTGTATGTACCTGTCGGGTCCAATGGACCCGTCTGGTAGACGGAGGGTTAAGAGTGGATCGTACATGTGGAATTCTTAAGCGGATGCAAATGACATCATTTTACATAAAATAAAAGTGTTGTGCTTTAAGTCTTAAAATTGAAATATGTTTTGTAACTATTTATATATACATATATTTTCTTTTCATCGGGGGTGACACTAAATTCTGAAAAAGCAGAATTCCTGTTTTTTTTTTTTTTTTCGCTTCTCTCATTGGTTAACTTAAAGAATGTAGTACAGAGATTAAAAGTAAATATATTCTCAGAATGAATGACATATTTTCTTTGTAATTTGTTATTAATCTCACCCATTTTTAAATACTAAATGGTACTTTTCGGTTAGCCGGGCACCAGTGTTATACAGTAGAAGATCTTTATAACACAATTCTCCATATAATGCACAACTTCTCAGATGTAAACAATGACTTTTGCAGTTAAAAAGCACCTGCATTTTCACATTGTAAAATATTGCTACTCTCTAGAGGACTAAATTTGATACATTAGTTCAACTTTATCTTCTAATTTAAGACCTTTTTACTGAAAAAAAATGCTATTACAATACACATTTTTGAAAATGTCTAATATAAGAGATTGTTGTGTCAGTTATATTTGGATCATGTTTATAAAGTAAATTTTTCAATGCCTGACCTATATTATGCAAAAATTTATAATTTGGATAACTCTTGGTAACAAGGAATGCAGTATAAAGATATTCTAATGTATTTTGATATGTTTCAGACATATTTGGCCATGTTTACAAGGTGAATTTAATGATGTGATCCATATAACGCAAAATTCTATATAACGCACAACCTTGCGTTTTTAGGTTTGCGTTATAAAGATCTTCTACTGTATATACATATATATGTCTATATACATGTGCCATAAATTATGGTATATACAATTTTGTATCGAGCAACAATCTTCATTTGGCACTTTCTTCGCCTTTCATTCTGGCAGCCGGGTCCCTCTCCCAGTTATGGCACTGAAGATGAAGAATCTACCATGTATCCATTCATTAAAAATTGTGCTCTATAAGAGCTGTAATATCTTACTTATGTTTTTGGATTAACATTTTTTTTTTCTTTGGTTCCATTTTTTTTTTGGTGGACTATGGCTACTGGCGATACCACATTAAAAAAAACGCGCCTGTGTGCCCTACCTCAAACATTTAAGACCGAGCCTTAATAAACATTATTGAATAGTTTTCTGGTCTTAATGTAAGGTGGTGTGGAAAAGGGCACTTAGATTTTCTTTATTAATTTCAGTTGTAGGCACCTATGTACTACATATTTCTTGTTTTGATTTTGTTCTATAAATTTGCACTTTGATAATTTTTATTTCTTTCTCTTCTGTAATTGTATCTAACAAAAGAAAAACTTGGAATATTCAATTCAAAAAGTAGAGAATGTGTACGCCCCAGACAAGAAGCTTTCATTACTACAGGGGAGTTGTCACTGGAGGAAGGCGTGACAGACAAATCTATTTCAGGACATAATAACTGAAGATGAAAGACAGTATGTGCTTAATACTATTTCTACCAGTATCAAATGACACCTTATAAAAGTTTTCGATTTACAATTTTCCATTTGTAATTTTTAGTTTGAAACAATTACAAATCATTTTTAATATTGAAGACTTTTTTATGCTTATTACAGTAAAAAACTGCAAGCAAAATAATCATGAATCCAAATTTTAAAAAGGTGTTACTTGACACTGGTAGAAATAGTGTTAAGCATCAATAAAGGCAATAACTCAGTGGGGCAGTCTTGTGCACGGTGCCATTTCAGCCGTGCATTAGATTGTGCTTCTAAGAAAGTATTGCCTATGTAAGTAAAACTTTTTTAATAATCTGTCAAGTGTGAGTATTACTTGTGCACGGAAGGTTCTGTAAATATATTAATTGATCTTGTTCAAAGTTTAAACTTGGCACTGTGCTAAGTGCACTTCAAAAGAAAGTTGCTATGCTGCCTTGGTCTGTGCTGCTTTTTTTCCAGATAGGTGTTTAATTAACCTTTAAAGACCCAGGTGGCATATTGAGAGTGGCACTCAATACAAACTGGTCATGAATCCCAAAGTAATTATGCTATTAATTCTAATTAAATTAGGATACTTTTTGGTTAGGCGGGTGCCAGTGTTTTATACACACACATACATATATAGGGGAGATGGGGGCACATGTGAACAGTTCGCATAATTATAGCTTTTTCTCATAATTGGATTAATTCTTATAAATAAAAACTAGTCAGTATAGTAAACAGAACTTTCTTTTACACATCGTAATTTTTTAGAAATCACCTGTATAGTTTTTCTTGCATTTTTTAATAGTTTTATAAATTCAAATAATTGTTCACATGTGCCCCATGAGCGGGGTAGTTGTGAACACTCGTGGGGCACATGTGAACACAAGGAAAAAATATCCTTTGACATGGTTTTTCTCTTGTTATTAATTTGTTATCATAACCATTACTTATATTATCAGTTGAATTCACCATAAAGAAAAAAAATATTTTTTTTTGTCTAGTTTGTGAGTGATATAACAAAAGATTTTAAAATGAAAATAAATATATATAACGCTGTTCTGACACCATACCCAAGAATTATATTAGTTATCAATTTAAAAATTTTACATTTTAAAAATGTTACTGATATCCATCCCAATTCAAATTATCCTATTCATAGCTGTTGTTTGAAAGATGGAAATAAGCCATCACTGCAAGTTTGAGACAAATGAAAAGAATAAAAAAATTACAAAATTATTTGTGATAATACTCTTTGTATTAACAATGCATAAAAAATATTGTTTTAAACCGTTTACTAAAATAGTACATAACACTTATTGCATTTTAGGAAACATTGAATTTATTTAAATTTTAATTGAACTCAAATGAGCTTTTTGCTCTTTTTGTACTTCCTGACAAATGTGGAAGTGGAAGTTTCAATACAATATCACTTTTTTGTATGACAGAAATGTCTACTATTTCAGGGAAATTATATGAATTGGATGTGAGATTCTTTTTCAGGTATTTAACATGCATTTTATCATTATCAATTCTTTCTATTCGCCCAACAGAGAAAGTTTTTGATTTTTGTGAACTGTTCATATCTGCCCCAACTAGTCTGTTCACAAGTGCCCCGCATGGCTGCTAGAGTTAAATTGATAAATAATTAACATTTATCAATTTTAGGGAACAAAACAACTTTATCCAAAATATTCAATAGTAGTCATAGTATATGTTAAAACATTAAAATTCGAATAACTAACTAAATAAATAAGCTTTATCACTTACCAAAGTTGAAACCGACATTTTACATTTGACATCTACAAACAGTGTTTTGGCTACTGAAGACAAACAAAATGGCAAAAAGCTTCAAAAATTTTTTATCATATGTCTACAGGTGCTGCCATATTTGGTAATTTTTTTCAAATAAAAAAACTTATAATAACTATTCAAAAACTGCGATGTTCACATCTGCCCCCTGTTCACATGTGCCCCAATCTCCCCTATATATTTGTATAGATAACACTGGTGCCCGGCTAACCAAAAAGTACCTACATTAGTTTATTTTTAACAATTTGACGTTTATTACTCTTATATTGCTACTGGGCATTGCATTATACAAATATATCATTTTAAAATGTTATCTAGGTTTTAAAAGCTGATGTCGCATAGAGTACGCCATCCGTGTTTTTATAACCCAGGGTTCGTAAATATCGTGATATTTTCGAAAATATCAAAAATATCCGATATTTTCAAAATTGTCAGCTTACTGCTTATTCTAAAGATTTTTAGACTTAATATAAATTTGAATCTAAAACATATTACATTTAGCATGAAAACATAATAAAACAATATTCTAACTATCTTTTTTTATTTTTTCTTGCAAAATTTATGATCAAATAATTGAAAACATAAACAATCTTCTGTAAAAGTTGCTTTTTCACTCATCAAAACACAGAATGCAGGATTCAGTTTAAAAAATAAATAAAAATACACAACAAATTCGGAAATACAAAATAAAGTTTCTTTTATTTTTTCTATTGAAGAATTTGAACATGAATGTAAGTTTGTCTGCTTTTTCATTCCCTAACCTACTGTACAATTTAGACTGAAGTAAATAAAAACTTTTCGATTAGGCGGGTGCCAGTGTTATATTTCCATATTTATAAAAATACATATATGTAAATATGCATATATATATATATATATACATATATTTTTTATATATATACACACATACATATATAACACTGGCACCCAGGTAACCGAAAAGTACCCAAAAAGAATTAAGACAGGGTAGGGAGGTATTTTTCAAAGACAGTTGTGGTAAGGAGAAAGCTGCAGGTACAGTCCAAAACTAGTTTTTGGAGTGCAGAGAATATTTTGTAAGCTATTCTTTTTAGTTATTATTTACGGATGGGCTAATTTTTAATAACAGTTGAATTCATTTGCACTTCTTTTGACTGAAAATAAATATCAGATGTATGAAAATATCAAGAAATACGACATTTAAAAAATAAATATTAAATGTATGAAAATAAAAATATCAAAAACCTTGATATTTTGAAAATAAATATGATACAGTAGACTCCCTCAAATCCGCACAGCTTGGGACCAGAGGTTGTGCGGATTTTAGAATTTTGTGGATTTCTGGTCATTGATTTGTTTACATTTTTGAAACATTAATTTGATTGGTAGTTAAGCAAGGGAAATTATAATGAATGCTTTCAATAAAGTTAAACATTAAAATAAGTAAAATATTAAAATAATTTATTAGTTTAAAAGTAAGTAATTGTTAAAATAATTATGTAAAATAAAAATTTAGAAAAATATTAAATTATTACCGATGAAATCGATTCAATTCGATTCCAAAAGCCCTATGCTGCCATCTGGTGGTAAAGCGATCGTAAGATCGATACGTCATTATTTTTTCACATTTTAGTAACTTTTTTCATTGTTATTTAGAGTCTTGAATGCTTTTCTTATACTGTTTTGTATGTTTAGAAATAAATTTGTGTATAATTAAAAAAAAAAAAATTCTGCGCCAATTTTAAAATGGTGTTCCGGTTCGTGGATTTTTCCATTTTGAACCCTGGAATTTTTGATATAGATATGCTTATTTATATCAAAATCAAAAGTAATGTAAATTTATTTAGTAATAAATCAGCTGTAATAGCCAAAAGAGAATGATTAGCAAAAAATTTAGTAAAAAAAACATTGCAGTAGTCACTGATTTTGACCCCATCTTGAATTTAGTTCCTGCAATTTAACTGTAGATTTTATTGTTTACATCTGAAAAAATATGCGGATTTTACGGAGTCTACTGTATATATCCATTGCCTATTTGCATGCTTTTTGTCTCAACATGTAACAGAGACGCCTTCACTAACAGGTGTTTCTGTTACATGTTGAGACAAAAAGCGTGCAAATAGATGTTCGTCTGACATTAGTCTTAAAGCTTAATATCTTGGCTAATTACTAACAATTTTTTTCGAAACTCATTATCAGCAATCCTTTTATACTTCTATGATGATAGGTACCTCAAGTGCCCCTCAACTCCCTTGTTGAGCAAAGTGAAATTTGTGTGTAATGGTAAAATGAGATTTTCTCAAAAACTATGTGAGCTAAGGTAATTGCTACAGTTCTCCTGCTAGTTTAAATAAATTTCTACTACCACTAATTTTTTCATAATTTTAGTTTCAGTAGATTCGGAAATAGAGGAGAAGGGGACATATTTTTGCATTACATTTTCAATCTATAACTATGACTAAAGGGTCAATAGCCTTTATTACTTCAGCCAAATTTGAACTTTCCATGTTACATAGTTGACAAGACAAAGAGCTTTGAGAGACAGAAACACAAGTGAACACACTTAACATATTCTTGTGTATTTCTTTTTTAGACTTTTGAAGAGTAAAATTCATATTTCTTGTCTAAAACCCCAATTCTAAAAAATTGCTAATGCATTTATTTAGACATTAGCATGAAATAAAAATTTTACTTGGTGCAGGTTTATTTAAGTTCATTCAAATCTGTGTAATAAATTATACATATATATTTTTTCTATTTGCAAATTAAGTTAAACACATTGTTACTATCTAAATTATAAAGCATGTCTGTGAGTAATGCTGATACATATCAACAGTGGTAACAATTTAAGCAATTCATTTCTCCTTTTCTTTTAACAAATGGTACTTTTCGATTAGCCAGGTGCCAGTGTTATACATACATATGTGTGTAAATATACAATATATGTATATATAACACTGGTGCCCGGCTAACCAAAAGTACCAAGATAATCATGACATATTTTCACTTTCACATCATCAAATAAGGTAAAAAATGAAATAAGTTATTTGAAAATTGTATTTCAATTTACTGATTTTTAAAGCACAATTCTTTTAAAAATCAATCTCCGTCATATGCAGCTAGATTAACTCATTTGGACTTTTCCATACCAATAGAAGAAAATTTCAGTTATCAAGATTTTGTATATTACATCTAAAAAATCTTAAATTTGTGAATTAAACTTTCACAACTAATTCTGAAGCACAAACAACTGATGTTTTAAATAATTTTTTACAAATTATTAAACCCAAAATATTTATTTCATGGTTAGTAATTGCTTGATATCTCTATATTTAATAATGAGTTATTTTTTATATGCTAAACATTTTGTAAATACGGTAGTACCTCTTTTAACCGAAATCCATTTTTAAAACTTTTTTTTTTTACTAATCACATTCCTTGTGTGCAAAATCCATTTTGAAAACTTTTTTTTTTAACTATCATATTCTTTGTGTGCAAGCGGTCCTTTCTGAACTACGAGCAGACTTAGATAAAATGTAAAACTGTCTGTGAACTCTAATAATTTCTTAAAAGTTTTCTGCAAAAAAACGCTGTGCCCCTCCCGAGTCCTATATCGCCGCTAACAGCAAAAATGAACAGTTATATGAGAGTGGAGTGCCACTAAGTGACACCACTAAAAGAAAAATATTATCCCCCCCCCCCCCCATTTACAAGCATTATTAAAACCCAGTCAAGAAATGTACTATTGAATGGTATGCTTAATACAGACAACTAATGAATGAAAGAAAAGCTAATGAAAATGAAAAATATATATATATTTATTAAAATGTGAAATATTTTAATCATTAACTGATATAAAGATATCAATTTATGATTGCTCAACAAAACTGTTATTTTATTAATCTATAAAATAACTGAAATACGAATAAATGAATGTTAAAATAAAAAAGTTATTAGTCCATGAATGGAAGAGATGAACTCTTACTCATCAGTTTATCTACTGTTTTTGAGACAAACCATTCCTTAATATTGTGACTCTTTTTTAAAAATTTTAAAAACTTTTTTTTCTCCAGTTGAAAAATAATCTACAGATCTTCTCAAGAGTCTGTGACATGCATCTTACCAATTCTCCGCCCGCGGTCTTAATAATTTTTTTAGAAAGAAATTTATAAAATAAACAGACCTGCCAACCTTTGAAAATGAGAAATCGTAGCACATAAAATTAAAACTAATCTGTTGGTTGGTTGGTTTTTTTGTGTTTCACAGCCATCTTTTGACATTCGTAAAATGAATAAGGTTTCAGTCTTTCAACTCAATATAGTAAATTTTTTCCTCTGAAAATTTTTATACAATATTTAAAGTTTCTTCTCGTTTTGCAGCATTTTTTTTTTTTTTTTTTTTTTTTTTTTTTTACATTTGTAAAAGGAGCCTGGTTCCAATTTTTTTATCCCAGTGCAGTAAATTTTGACGAAATTCTCGATTTTTTTTCCCGCGATCATTTCAGAATATTCACAATTCTTTTCTCACAATCGTAATTCACATTTTTCTATCTCGATTCTTTGTTGAAATCTGCACTTTTTACCATGAACTTTTGACGAAATTCACATATTTCACCGCATTCCTTTGACAAATTTGCGTTTTTTTACCACGCAAAAATGGAATGCTTAATAATAATTCGTAAAGTGAAATGTTTAATAATAAATTGTACAATGGAGGTACAATGTTTAAGGATGATAAATATTTAATAAATTAAAATACTTACTCTCTTAGACTTATTTAAAAATAACAGGGCTGCCACAGTCAACTATTTTTTTTCTAAATTTTGCTTAGGTTCTTTTAATTATTATTTCTAAACAATAATAATATACAATTATTTTTAAATAATAGTAGAAGGAAAAAAAAACAGTTGCCAATGGCAGCCCAGTATTAGCTGAAATAAAAATGGTCACATACACAATAAGAAAGCAACACAATTCAGTTGGTTTGCGGTTTGCCGCTCCATTTATTGAAAAGTACAAATTATGTACATTAAAAATGTGCAAGACTATTATTTAATAACATAATCACATTTTGCATACAAAGTTTTCCTCAGACAGTGTTGGGAGGCTGATGAACACTGTCTGCTCTTTGGTTTAAAACATAGTCACATTACTCATCAAATTAGAATCTTTAATGCATCAAAATTATATGCAGGATTTGCAAGCTCGGTATAACTTCATCAAGAATCCAAGTCGACAAAATGGAATTGCTCCAAGCATCTTGCTTAATTTTTCCACCAGTTTTGATAATCAAAGGATGAAATTTTTAAGATACAAAAATTGATGCTTATGCAAACATAGTAAACAAATTAAATAAAATGTACCATTTTGCGTTACTTCTGGTTTCACAGTTTAAGGGGAAAAAATGTAATTTTTCTATTTTGGCATAAGTTTGGGGTTTCATGAGCATGAAAATTTACAATTTTCCAATTAGCATGTGTTCTGAAACTCCAAAAAGCTGAGAGAAATTTTAAGAAAAACAAAAGCCAAAATGTTGCTATTACAAGGTACTTTTTAGTGCCATATTATTAAATATATATAATTAATTAAATAGTACATGTTATTAAATATACAGAATTATTAGTGTGTGGCCCAAGTTCGTTATGTCTTAGATAAAAACTTTCTCTTTTTATAATAAAAAACATAATTTATCCATGACACAGAAAGATTTTCTAATTATATAAATTTCATTCATTTAATTAGTTTTAGGTATACACACCTCGATTTATCTTTCATAACGATTTTTGTAAATGATCCTCTGTTATGCTAGAACTTTCTCAAAGAGTATTCAAAACACTTCTGCGGTTTCAAAGTAAAAATATTCTATCACTGTTAAGTCTGAAGCTGTTAATGACTACGTGAAAAAGTTTAATTATATATGCATTGATTGCTTTATAATTTGCTTAATAACACTCGCGTCTTGAGTCAGTCATAACTGATTAATTATAAACAATGAAGTTCATAGCAATAAATAGTCTAATTTGAGTCGATACAGCTCAAATCGATGAGTAATGTTGAGAATTTCTGAAAGAAGAAACAAGATTTTTGGAATACAGATAGTTATGGTCCAGCCGAATTTTCGACAAAACTCAGACTTTGGGCCAAAAACTAAAATGAATTTTCAGTCGATCACTAATAATTTTACTATGTTAAATAGCTTAATTTATTTTTTTAAATATTATTTATTTATTAATATTATATTTTATTATAATTATTATTTATATTATTAATATTATTATTATATTTTTAACTTGTTCTCATAAATCAAGTTAAAACAGCAAAAACGAAAATACACCCGCTACACATATGTCTATGGCAAAATATACCCGCATGCAATGTGTTAATTTTAAATTGGAAACAATGCCACATTTACACATACATTCTACAAATCTGATCATATGGATATTGTTTATTGCTCAACCAATTATCTGGTATACATACGACCATAACCATTCTAATTAAATGTTTCTGTACTGTATATAATTATTGAACTACAATAAATAAAAGTTGTGTAAATTTATGGAACAAAATCAAAACAAGAAATAATATGCCTACTAAAATGAGTAAAGAAAATCTTCTAAGTGCCCTTTTCCACACCACCTTACATTAAGACCAGAAAACTATTCATTGATGTTTATTAAAGGTCTTAAATGTTTGAGGTAGGGCCCACAGGTGCGTTTTTTTTACGTGGTATCGCCGGTAGCCATAATCCACAAATGAAAAAATAAATAAACTTCTGGAACCTTGAAAAAGAAAAAAAAGTTTACACAACAACATCAAAACTTGGTTTTAATATTAAAAGACATCTTTGAATTTAAAACTTTGTTTTCTGTCTTTCATTTTTGTTCATTGGCAATACCGAAAATTGCTTTGTCTGCTAAATTGCCACAGTATTTTTCTTTCACCTGCCTTAGGGTTTGATGATCTCTTCAAATATTTTTTAATAACTCTGATTCTTGGCCTCTCATTGAACTTTTTTTTTTTGACAAAGCATAATTGAAAGATATTCATCATTCTTCTTCATCAAATTTACTCTAGTTAGTTCGGTATTTCCAAGGTCATTGGATGTCTCCATTACTAATATATTGGAGCAGAGATGTTCACAGGCATTTTGCAACCATTCTATTCTTTATAGTTCCAATGATTACCAGTACAGATTTCATATATTACATTGGTTTGTTTCAAATAACAAATTTTTTCTGACGCCAATCTGGCAAAAACTTCGTTTCCAAATATCAGTTACATATATATTTTTTAATTCTTTTAAAAAGGAAATAACAATAAATAAATAAAAGTTTATTTAATAACTATAGAACAAAACAATTTATATAATTAAAGTAAATAAACAACGGTACTTCTTAGTTATCCCGTCGACCAAATTACTGTCGTCAAACTGTAAGATTAAATGCCAATAATGGCCAATAAAACCATTAATTCGACGTTTTATTTGTATTTTTATTAATGTTTTACTAATTTATTTGTTCTTTCGTATTTAAAATAAAAATTATGTCAATGGGTATAATTTGGCGAAATTGGTCGACAGGATAACTAAGTACCTAAACAACAATAGCCGGGTTACCATATCAGGCAAAATACATCAGGCAATTATGACGAGATTTAAGTACCCTAGTGAGTATAGGACATCCATGCCAGATTACCACCCTATATAATTCATTATGGTTACATATTGTTCATTACTTCTTTACAATATGAGAGGCAGGAGTTTGATTGGAAATTTTCAAGAAAATCTTACTAGCCTGATTTTTTTTTTTTTTTAATAAAAATCTGCAAAATGCAACATACAGTTGAAAATTGTTACAAAAAAACATGCAATTGGAAAAATAGTTAATTATTATGTCTGAAATGCATATTCTTATTTTTTTCTTTAAAATTAAGAATGTAGTATATACAAAAGAGGAAAATTTGGTTATAGGATAGAACTTAATAGTACCATGTTTAATTTCAATAATCTGGAAAGTTGCAAAAATAGAAAACTGGCAAAAAAAAAAAAAATAATAAAGTTTCTGAATATCTTCTATAGTTTTTCAGATTGTCTAAAAATTCAACTTGTCCCGTCAGAAAAAACATTCTCTAGAGGCGAGTAAAATAATGAATCCCCCAACTCTAGAGTAGAAATTAAGGGTTTAACACAAAAACAATTAAAAATTTATATACACAGTCTAACATGTTGTATGACAAGGAAATTTGTGAAAATGTAGCTTGTGTTTTCCAGAAAATTACTTTAAAACTAAATAAACACTCCTTGAGTATTTTAAATTCTTTTAATATTCTAATAATGTGCATAGAAACAAGACGATCTAGTTAAATAAAATATTTGTAGATGCCATGTTTAAAATAAAAATCTCACAAGGAGAAAAGCATTTAATATCCTAAGGGGAATATATATATATATATATATATATATATACGATCTGTTATATTACAGGAAAATGAAGAATTCTTACCAGTTTGAAAACATTTATTATAAATTCTTGAGGCATGAATTGATATCTTTTCGTTTAAAAGCTTATCCACCACCTTCACGCAGTTCATGATTTCGAAGCAATTTAAACTCTTTATTACCTCCTATTTCATGTCTATAAGTGCAACCATATGCGCTACAACTCATCATCATTTTGTAAAATAGTAGGATAAGCCAAAAAAATAATTATATAAATAATAAAGCCGAAAAATAATAATAAACAGACGCAAAATACATAGAAAACAATGGTGAAGCCAGCAAATGTTTTGCCAACCGTAAGTTGAGTTGTACTTTTTTATGTCTTCGTGACGTCACATGCACATTATCTATTCCTTTAGATTTTACGGTGGTTTTTTCTTTAATAGAATCTTTATCAAGCTTTTTTCGACAGAAAGAGACATGTCTGCTATTCTTTGCTCAAAAACTTTGTAGAAATAACAGCAAAAGCGATGTTTGGCATCTTTATAGCGTATAATATCGATATTCTCGTCAGTAAATTTTATCATCCAAAACTTATTTATTTTGTTAATATTATTACAAAAACATACAACGGCATATTTTCCAATATAAGAAAAAATAAAATAAAATGTACTAAAATAAAAATTATTATTCAGGGGCTTAAAAGTCCAAATTATGTGAGAATGCCTCAAATACGCCTAGGTGTGGCAGAATATTTCTAAAATCCATGATTGTCTAAAGAAATTTCAAGAAAAAAAAGCATTTTTTTCCTCTTTTCTTTCATTCTATTTATTTCTTTTGTTTTATCATTAATTTTAGAAAAAAATGATTATATCCATACACTATAATGTTTATCACAGCATATTTTTTGTCTATATTTAAAAGTCTCTTTTAAATTAACACAGTAAAAAACATTCTTTTTTAACTTATATATATATATATTTACAGTTTACCTTTTCTTAACCCATTAACCGCCAAAACTATAAGTTCAAATTTTGAAATTTCTTATTGAAAGTCGTTTCCCACCACAAATTCAGTAAGGTAAACTTCGCTTTACTAAAATAGCAAAATTTCTGCCAATAAATAAGACATTTTTTTAAATTCTAAAATAGTGGTGCAATGTAATTAATTCATTGCATGAGCAACTATTTTGACTGTTGCGTCAACGCAACGTCAGCGGTTAATGGGTTAATTTCAATTTATTGATATATATGTATCCACATATATATAAACTTTTTTAAACAAATGATTTTACATATTAAATTTTCAATTGTATTTTCTTTCCATAGAGAATCGTGAAATTTATTTACTTTATTTAGAAAAAGGCAAAACTTGTAAATTAGTTAAACTTAACTAAAAACTGTCAAACGGAACCTAAGATAAGTTACTTTTAATATGTAAATTATGACCTTCTTTTAAGATCATAAAAACATCGTTATAAAATTACGTTAGTTTAAAATACAAAACATTAGATATATAGTTTACAACCGTAGCAAAAATCTGATGTTTTTAACAAAAAGGAAAATACAAACATCAAATGCATATTTTTTCTCAAAAAATCTACAACTAAACAAATAAAATTTAGAAATATGAAACAAAATCATGAAAAGTGTATACTTTGAAATACGAATCATTAAGGTAATTGAATCAGGCAGCTCAAAAACATGTAATAAGCTAATATCTTAAAAAAGCCTTTGAGTGAAAACACAAAGCAGTAAAATCATTTTTATATATGAAATTACCTAAAAATAAATTTATCTCATTTCCGTAAGATAAATTTGATCTCATAAATTCATCCTAAATTAAATTATTGTAGCTGTTGTTTTCAGTTGTCTTTATAAAAAAAATTTGAGGCATTTCCTGTGTTTTAAAATTACTTAAAAAGGAATAGTGTACTGCATTAGATTTACTGCTAAAAGGGCATAGCTGAAGTAATAAAATAGTATAACTAAAGTCAAATCAGTATGTTGAATTTTCCCAGATTATTTTATTTTATTTTTAAATAAATATTTTCTTAACAGTGTAAATAAATGTCAGCATAATACAAATTTTTAATCAATTTGATTCATGGGATGGTTTATCTATTGTTTGCCCTACACAATAATGAAGTGTTTCAAACATGCACACTGTGTTTCTATGAATAAAAATGTTAAAATTGAAAATTAATTGAAAATATTTAATTTTTTTATTCAGGTACATTGCCTACAATAACTGAAATTTTAGTACTTCACATTTTCTTACTGTACACTACTCCTTACTAATATTATTAGAAACACTTTTCTCTCGAGGATCATAAGATAAGATAGGCCTAAAAGTCTCAGCATAAAACGGATTTACGAAACGTTTCACCAAAAAAAAAAAAAAAAATTTGGAATCACTGGCGTAGAATAACATTTAATTAAAAATCTAACAGTTATATGGTATTAGTATAGGTTACACACGGGAAAATTTTCTTTTATAATAAACATTGCTCTTAGTTATTTATAAAGTGCAATAGATTCTGCCTTGATAAATTAAAAAACTGGCAAAATAATCCGTATTATTAAATCAGGGATGAGAGTTCCGAATATTTGCATTAAAGGGAATCTTCTGTAGAAATGCAAAAATGTTCCGATTAAATGAAATAACAATTTCTCTAAGATTATACTGGTGTGCAAAGAGTAAGAACTCTCATCTCTGTTAAAATAATTGCTAAATATGAAATATTTTCCTTCAAATATAATAGAATACATAGAAAATAGAGGATAAATGTGAACTTCTGTGCATATTATAAATTACGTAACCCAACGATGCTAGATTATGAATGAATATATTTCTATAGAAGAAAAAGGTTTGCTGCGAAAACTGGATATAAGTTATTGACCCCTTAATTCTCGCTCCCGTGATATTCACGGGATGTGTCTTTTATTCAGATTGTTTGATTCCCACCAGTTTTATAAAATAGTGTAAATGGCTTTATTAAAGTATCATTTTACATGTGATAAAATAAGATGAATATTTATTTTTCAAAAAAGTGGTGCCAATAAGAAATTTGAATTTTTAAACTGTAATTTAATACGTAATTTAATTAAGTGGTTAAAGCGGTTTTATGATATGTTATCAAAGAAATTCCTTGAAAATACAATATCAATTAATAACAAAAGAATAAGAAATAGAAATAAAAAGACTTTAAAACAAAATAACATACAGTAGGACCTCTTTTATCCTAAACTCTTTTAACCGAAACTCTCGATTAACCGAAACCCATTTTTGAAGCTTTTTTTTTTTTTTACTATAACATTCTTAGTATGCAAAATCGATTTTGAAAGCTTTTTTTTTTTTCCTTAAACCTACCTTGTGTGCAAGCGACCCTTTCAGAACAACGAGTACATATAAATATTTTACATCCCCTTTCTTAGAATTCCTTTGAATTTAACTTGAGCTCCCGTAAGCTGGAACAAAAAAAAATTGAACAAATTGGGAATTCTGAAGCCTTTGAATGTTTTGCAAAAGGTTTGACATGGCTGGAACAGCAGAAAGACTATGGACTAATTGCTAATATAAATAACGACTAAATACTGGTGAACTAATAATATTAAAAAACTCCGTAATAGAGCTTCAAAGCAAAGACAATCGAAACTGCGATAAATAAAACATTTTTTCAAACTCTTGTGACATATGTAAAAGGTACTTAATTTCAAAATTAAAATTCTGGTAATTTATTCGTGTTTCTATTTTGCTATTGCTTTATTTTTATTAAGCACTTGTTACCATAATATGAAATATTGCATGAATTTCTCCTTAAACTTAAAATTAAAGCCTTCTCGATTATCTGAAAATTTCGATTTTCCGAAAGATGGTCGGTCCCAATTACTTCGGATAATCGAGATTCTACTGTACTTAAAATGTAATGTTCAACCAGTATAAAATTATACATCTTTTACAAGATTTAAGTCTTTCAAAAGACTTAAGCAGTTTTAAAATCCTCTTTTCTATAATACTATAAATAAATTATTAATAACTTTTGATTTGAAATAAACTACATGCTTACAAATATCGTTTATAAGGGAAAAAGTTGTAATATAATACGTGAAATATTGATAAAATATAGTTCCATTAAATAATAATACATTAATAAAATTTTATTTTTGTTTAGGAGAAGATTTCTTAATCCTTACAAGATTGAGTCAGAAGAACGTCTTATTAATTTACTCAATTTTATTAATTTTTATTTTGTGTAATATATAAGAGTCGTTCAGAAAATCTGTAAATAAAAACATACAAAAAAAAGTTGTGTAGATACAAGGTATAGTTGAAGGGCCCAGAATAAAATTATGACACTCGCATACAATTTGTTACGTACTTCTCTTTTAGCTTGTGGAATTTTGCCGTTATTCTCCTTTTAGATCTCTTTTCAACAGTGTTTATGAAAGGCTAACCTTCATTTTTCTTTGATTAAAACTTACCAAAGAACACTAAACCTCTGCAGTTACCAGATGACACTGATATCTAAAAGTGGGTTGTCATAGTTTTTCCATGTTACCATTCAAATATATTTTTCAATGCGTTTTAATATGCTATAGTCTTATCGTTTAATGTACTTTTCAAAGTATATGACGAAGCATTTTTTAGTAGCTAGTTAACTGACACTACACGTTTGAATTAACATGAAAAATGATGCTGATCTTTTTAGATTTGAGCTTCCCTTCACTACAACATCTAAAAATCATTAAATTTCTGAAATATTTTTATTTACTAGCAAAAGCCATGCTTTGTTTCGTTTCGCGAAGCATTATTTAATAAGATAAATATTTGAAAGTAACAATATTTTTTTATATTATTCTCACATCTTTATAAAGCAAAAACGCTATTTTATGTTGTGGTGCATTTTAATTTTAAAAATGTAAATTCAGTCAAATACCTAAGAATTTCCTCGGAATTGTTTATTTACGATATAAGACTTGTATAAATAAAAATATTTTTGAAACACAATTTTACAAAATATTTATATAACGATCTAACAATTAATTTTATTTGTTTACAATTCTTTTGTTGCCATTTTACAAAAAGAAAAAAAAAGAAAGAAAGAAAAAAAGCATGATAGAATTCTCTTAAAATGCGTATGTATCGTCTGCGTAAATGATTACATATAATAAGAGTAAATTGTGTATTTGAATTCTTAACACTCTTTTGAATTCTTATTATTGAATGTAAATATTTTAATTTTCATGAATTTTAATTCATTAGAATTATGGTATAATTTTCATAAAAAAGGTATTTTAAAAATTCATAAAAGAAATCGTAACTCCATGATTTATTTTTTCTTCTGAAAATATACGTGTTTCATTTTTTATTTGCAAAAATGCGTCCGCAATGGAAAGTCATGTAAAATAAATTAATTAAAATAATAAATTTTTTAACATAATTCTGCAATAAAGTAATGTTGTGCACATCTACAAATCATAAATTTTTTTTTATGTTTAATTTCAAGTCAAAATACTGAATAGTTTTTTATAAAGTGTACGACAAAATGTAATTTGTGAAGCCTAGTAGAGGATTCGCTTCGCTCATCCTAATAAGCTTCGTTGTTTAAGATATCTGTTTCTTGAAATGTTTTCCGGATCCCGGGAGAACGCGCGCATACCTAGAGTGTGAATGGTTTTTACTTTGCCACCAATAAATACAAATAATAATCGTCACCTTATTTAGTCGGTGATAACTGTTACAAAATCTGCGAAAAAATAAGTTGGAGATTACTTTAAAAAAAAAAAAAAAAGAGTGGGGACAATTGTAAAAAACCATACGCCATCTGGGTCTATCAAGCCCGGCGCGAGTCCTCCAGGGTTAAACCTTTATCAGGCATTGGTAATATATTTACCACTTAATTTTCATTGAAAATTGATCGATTCGCACCGGAATTTTTATTACAATATTTTGTTTTTATAATGCACATTATGGTTAACTGCCTTTTTTTTTTTTTTTTTTTTTTTTTCTTCAAATTAATTTGTTTTCAGATTCTGGTGCCAGTGAATCTTTTCAACATTTCAGCTACAGAATTAACCTACCTGATAAAAGGTTAAGCAATATTATCCATGAATAAAAGAGCCAAGTGTGACATTAACAGGGCTGCCAAAGGCGACTATTTTTATAATCTGTTCGCGCCATTATTTTTCTAATATAAATTTTGAATTAAATCCAACATAGCACCTTCTCTTTACTGACTGTTGAGTAATCATAAGCCGTTATAAATGTAGTATTTTGGGGTGCATCAGGTCAAACGACCCTTTGTTCCCCTCAGCGCCTTCCACAGGACCTTGGCTATAGGAAAACAAATTGTTTTAACACTGGTAATTTTTTTTATCAATATTAATTATTTTTTATTAAATTTCAATATTATTTTTTATGTTAAAATTTAAAAATTGAGAGCAAACTTAGTAGTATCTTATATCAACGTTATAGCTAAAATGTTTCTCTAATTTTGATTTTAATTGATATTTTAATATACTAAATGTCATTTTAAGAGTTTTAGAAATATACATACATTTCAGTTTGGTAAAATTAACATATTTTTCAATTTTCCCTGAGGATCACATGTAAAGCGTAACGCACTTAATAGAGTAACTTAAACAGGGTATTATTTTAAATTACAGTAGAACCTCATTATCCGAAGTAATTGGGACCGACCCTCATTCGCCGGATAATCGAGAATGCTTCAATTTTAAGATTAAGGCGAAATACATGCAATATTTCGTATTATGGTAACAAGTGCTTAATAAAAATAAAGCAACAGCAAAATAGAAACAAAAATAAATTACTTGAATTTTAATTTTGAAATTAAGTACCGTTTACATATATCACAAGGATTTGAAAAAAAAAATTGTTTATCGCAGTTTCGATTGCCTTTGCTTTGAAGCTCTATCACGAAATTTTTAATATTATTAGTTCACCAGTATCACAGTCTTTTTACTGTTCCAACCATGCAAAACCTTTTGCAAAACATTCAAAAGCTTCAGAATTTCTAATTTGTTCGTTTTCTTCGTTCCATTCCGCAGCTTACGGGAGCTCAAGTTAAATTCAAAGGAACTATAAGAAAGGGGATCGAAAATATTTATGTGTACTCGTAATTCAAAAAAGAGTGCTTGCACACAAGTAATATGTAGTTAAAAAAAGCTTTCAAAATAGATTTTGCACAAGGAATGTGATAGCAAAAAAAAAAAAAAAAAAAAAAAAAAAGCTCTAAAAATGGATTTCGGTTAATCGATAGTTTCAGATAAAAGAGTTTCGGATGAAAGAGGTTCTACTGTAGTTATTTTATATTAAAAGTGGAATAGAGATCTTTCTTACTGTAACAAACAGCGCTTTTTATATCTAGCAATTGCCTTTTTTATATTCATACACACAACAAAATACTCTCCAACACACACATTACACTGCTTTTTGCTAATGGTCTCTGAAGAGGTTTTGTTTATTTGTTCAAATTATATATGAGGGGCTCACAACCATAGAAGACCAAGTTCATTTTAACCCCTTAATTCTCGCTCCCGTCATATTCACGGCCTGTATCTTTTACTCAGATTGTTTGATTCTCACCAGTTTTATAAACTGGTGTAATTGGCCTTAATTTAGTATCGTTTTACCTGTCATTAAATAAGGTGAATATTTCTTTTTCAAAAAAGTGGTCCCAATAAGCAATTTGAATTTTTAAACCGTAATTTAATTCGAGCGTTAAGGGGTTAAAAACTTGCGGCATCACAAAACTTTCTTTTATATAAATCACGTTAATTACATCATTTGAATAGTACAAGAAATTACATCATTTTAGCTCCAATTTATGTCAAAATATATCAGAATTTGAAGTTTGATGAAAATTCGTGCATTAGATATTGAGATAGAGCTATAGTGAAAATTCTGAAAAATGCGGCATAGCAGTGTCACCTGTTGAGCGATTTGCACCAAAACATAAGGAGCACTAATTCATATCAAGGTATACCTGAATCTGAAGTTTGTTGAAAATCCAAGCTTTAGTTCTTGAGATAGAGGTATCGCGGAAATCACAAAAAATGTAGCGTAGCAGCGCCACCTTTTGAGTGATTTACACCAAATGTATAAAACATCAATTCATGTCAAGGACTAAATGAATCTGAAGTTTGATGAAAATCCGTGCATTACTTCTGAAGATTGAGTATTGTGGAAATCGTGAAAAATACTGCATACAGGGACTCGCTAAGGGAGGGGGAAGGGGGGGGGCTCCCCCCCCCAAAAGCTTTCGCGAATGCTGTTACACTTGGCAAATTTACAATCTTAGTTGGTGAATTTGCGTAAAACATTAATAAAAACTATAATACACTTTCTATTTCTGATAGACTTGGCAAAAATTACAAATCTAATTAGGAATATTATTAAACTTTTTACAAATAAGAACTATATTACGTTTTCTAATTGTGGTAACTTGGCAAAGTTTTAAAACTAGTTGGCAAACACTGATATTTGACTTGGCAATTTAAGGTCCTCTCCCGCACCAACAAAAAATCTTCGCGATGGCCCTGACTACATAGCAGCTCCACCTGTTGAGCGATTTACACCAACACATAAAAATCACTAATTAATATCAAGATATATCTGAATGTGAAGTTTGATGGATGTTCGTGCATTAGTTATTGAGGTAGCGCTATAGTGGAAATTCTGCAAAATGCTGCATAGCAGTGCCCCCTGTTGAGCGAAATACATTAACATAGACATCGCTAATTCATATCCAGGTACACCTGAATCTGAAGTATGTTGAAAATCCAAGCATTAGTTCTTGAAATAGAACTTTAAGATTATACGTATAGTAATCAATATAAAAATATCAAAATGATAGCTTAAATAATGTTTCCTTTTATCTTTCCTTTTCCATATTTTTAAAAAATAAAGCAAAATGTATTTGTTTTTTAAAAAAATTCCATTTGTGACGAATTTTTCAGAATCGAGTGCGTTGCCTACGCTAAATCCATGTATTGTAACAGGAGTATCTAGGAAAACCATGAACTGCAGTCAAGATTTTAGACGATATTTAAAAATTTGATCGATGGATGCTTATAAACGGGTGTTTTTTTTAATAAATTATTTTTACTTCTATTATTTTCAATAAGCACAGAAAAGTGAAGATAAGCCAAACATCAATAAATAATGGAAAATTCTCAGGAAGGGGGGTGGGGGTTCATGTGGAATTTAGATTTTGAATTCTGAAGCGATGATTCGAGTATGCAAAACCCCCCTTACATAGAGAGATCAGGAAATGTGAATTATCATTTATTTAAAAAAAAAGGAGTTTTATATAAATGCCGTTATCTATTCAGAGATCTATTTTGTATGTTCTAACATTGGTACATTTTAAACGAACATTTGGTAAAATCAATAAATTTTATCCGTTCTAGACAGTTAAATGGAACTTTACGTATTTTGGACCGACATAGGCAGTAATCTAGTGCTCGATTTTATATAGAACGCAAACTATTAGTACCGACTACGAGATCATCCTTTATCGTGTTGATAGTAAATTGAAATTAGCATTGGTGAGAATGCCGATTGTGGAAGATTAAAATATATTGCTTAAACCTGCCAAATTTTTCATACGGTGTCAAGAATTAGTTGGATGGTTTTCTCATAACCGAATAAAGCATATTTCGCAAAAAACATTGGAATCGTTTTCAATTGGTATCACCATTTTGACCGCTGGGTTTATTTTAACCAACTAAAACGCACTTTTCCGAATTTGGGACATTGCTATTTGGCTTTCTTGTGTGTCCGAATTAGTATAGGAGGCATGTTTCTTGGGAAACGCAGGAGCAATTTTCGATATATAGCAAGGAAGAACTTCAGCCCTGAGTTTATTTTCCTTTGTTAAAACAGATCTTCTTCATATCTGGACCTAGCTAGACTTTCCCTTGGGTTCGATTTAGAATAAGAGGCACTTTTCTTGAAAATCGGTCCAGCTATGTACTATATCATCCATAATCGGGAAAATTGCAGGCAGACCTCCAGCATGTAACTGTACTTTTACCGAAATGTGTATAAATGAGTCTTTAAAAAAAAAAAAAAAAAAAAAAAAAAAAAAAACATTGTCACAAATTTCATACAGTATGTATATTATTTTATGACGCATTTTTTTTCCATTTTTTTATGCTGTCTAATTTTTATTTTCTATTTTCAGTTGTTTAATAATAAATGCTCTAGTAATTGCACAAACTGTTCCAAAGCAGTTCCCTGAGCAGTACTTGCCACTAGTATCAAAGATCGAAGACCAATGCATGAACTTGAACTGCAAGGTAAGGTTATGATTAAACGACGTCAATTTAAAGATATGTTTGTTTAGTTTTATTAGTGCAGTAAATAAATCAAGACAAGTATTTTTTTTTTTTTTTAAGATTACTTAGTTTCTAATAGTATATAAATTGTTTTCCTTTTCCCTTTAGTTAGTGATTTTTTACTCAACTATTTGGTTATAAATATGTTTTTCATGTTGACATTGTCTTGGCGCAGCATGTCCCTAAAGGGACTTTGCGCTATAAAATTCCAATCAACCAATCAACCAACCTTTTCCCTTTAGCAGTATATGATACCCATTAGTTTTCTCCCGAATGAAATGATACGTTTAATAATAATACTGCATGGATATTTTTAAAGGTATAGCGATATAGGAAAATAAAATGCTTCAGTTTTGACAACAAATTTCTTGGTGTAAAATGGTAGATTTGATGTAGGACAACAATCCTAAACTGTGTCACTCTTTCATCACTTTATTTATTCATATTCAGGTTTATTTGTTCATAACATAGAATCTTTGGAACAGATGTTATATATTCCCGCAGTCGCCATCTTGGATTTTTTTTGGCAACCCATTTTTCGACAATTAATTGTGGCCAAGCAGATCTATGCGCATGTTAGGCTTAACGGGGTTGCCAGAACATGTTACTCGTCGGGGTTGTCTTATCGATAAATGCCAACAAAATATCGCCGAGAAATCCAAGATGGCGGCCGAGGGAATATATAACATCTAAGCCGAATTTTTTATTTTTTATTTCAATGTGCTCATACAAGCATAAATAAACTATTAAATTTCCATTATTTTTTAAGAACAGAAGACAATTGAGGTCAATCCAGATTATGCAATAAATTACACAAATGATAGGTTAAATATATTGCAATTAGACTTTTGATGAAAAGGTCTATTTTGTAAAAAAAATTCTTTTCTTTTTCGATGAGATATTTTTGACGCCAAAATTAGAAGGTGGATACAAATATGAATGCGTGTATGTATAGGTAAGTATACGTCGAGTATAGCTAAAAATATACACAAAAATATGGGAAAGTTCCTAAATGGAATCCACAGTGTATTGGCACATTTTAGTGCGTGTTTTACGACTTTGTAACCAATATAGTCATGATTTCATCATTAACGACGTGCATATTTCTGATTCATAAGGCTAAAATTTCAAAAATTTTTGCACTTAAATAATTTAATTTTACATCATCGTAACAAACGAGCAACATCTAAAATATTTTTTTTTTATTGTTGGTAATAACGAATCACTGTTCTTCTTGATACATTGTTGTAGTTATTAATACAGTGAAACTTTGCTTTGTTTAATTGTTTATTCGAAACTGCTAATGTTCGTTGCGTTTCTGCTATCTTAATTTTTAAAACTTTAATTTTGTTATTTGAATTTGAATTTTATTATTTGTACCGTCTTTTTTTATTAAGTCATTGAATTTTAATTTTGATAATGTGTAATTTGAATTACAATTGCTTAGACGACGAATTTCCTACTCAAGAGTGTGTATTTTAATCAATATCAGTAATAGATTCGATCTTTTTTATTTTATGTTCTTCTAATTACATGAATATTAATTATTCATGATATTTTCCGACTTTCAGTGATATCTTCATATATATCTCGTAACTATGAATTGCATATATTTTTATGTCTGTAGTTGTAAATTACGGTAATAAAGTTTAATTCCCTTATCATTTAAATGTAAAAGTTCTTAATTTGAACAAATAGCTGTATGCCTTTCAATTTAATAGATTTCACATTATATCCAGTATTTTTTTGCCTATTCGTTTATGATCAGTGCGAAGGAGTTGCCACATTTTATAAATTAGTAGAGTTCTCATTTTATAAATTAGCAGAGTTCTCAGTCAGCCCTCTGACAATCTAACAAAAAGGCAAAATTGTAAAATTTTTCTGTCTGTATTTTATTTTAAATACCAAAAAAAAAAAAAAAAAAAAGATGAATCTTTCAACATTATATAAAAAAAAATTTAATTACGAATATGAATGTAATCATTCAGATTTTTTATCTTTGTTCAATGTTTAAAGAATGCATTAAATAAATAGGATTATATTACTTTAAACAATGCCTATATTACAGTGAAACCTAGGTCTTAGTAAACGCATTAACATGCGCTTGTCGGTATGAAAATCTGTAAAAGATGAGAAAAAATATTTAACTTTATAGAATGATTATTTATAGGAGTAATTTTCTGATTTAGCGTTTTCTCCCTATATTTTGATTTGATATGTACCAGCATATAAAACTTTTCATATATAACTTTAATCATTTTATAATATACAGATTTCATGTTTTTTAATAATGAAAGATTGTTTATAAAATCAATTATTTACTAAATTAGTTTTAAAAAAGTTGAAAATGAACAATGGGATTTTATAACAATTACATTAGAATTAACTAATAATCAGTGTTTCAAATTTCTTGTTTATTGTTGTTAATAATGAATCATTATTGTTCTTACGGATACAGATAACATTTGGTACTTTAATTATTTATTCGAAACTCAGCTGCTAAAGCTTGTTGTGTTTCTGCGAATCTTAGTTTTAAAACTATTTAAAACTTTCATTCTATCTTTTGAATTTGAATTTTGTTATTTTTAACATCTTTTTTGATTAAGTCATCGAATTTTAAGTTCAGATATGGCTAATTTCAACTCTAATTACTTTTACGACGGTCCTCCAACCCAGACGGGTCCTCCAAGAGTAATTTGATTAATGTCAGACATACATATGATTTTTTTTTAATTTATGCTAGCAAATAACATAAATTTTAATGCGGTAAACATGATATTTTTCTGAATTTCAGTGCTTTTATTGATATATAAATTATAATAGTGTAAATATGTATATACATAATGTGTCCATGTATATATCTGTAGTTATACAGTAGTGTAATTAAGTTCAATACTGATTACAATTAAAATTAAATCTATAGCTTGAACAAACGTTTATAAAGATATCGAAGTTGCCGTTATATTTGAAGGCCATGACCGAGTTACCGCAAGAAACAAATTTAAAAATTTACGTTTAGGTGTAAATGTTCAATTAAATTATTCAAATATGAAGTTTTAGACTTCGAATTTAGTGGAACTACATTAAATTAGATTAAATTAGAAATTGTATTTGGAATTTAGTAATTAATTATTCTAAATTTATGAATAAACTAATAGGATGGGCCAATTCCAAAACTTTGTTCTATCTCATACGTATTGATACTGGTAATACACCATCACAGTACCAAAATCAACTGAAAATTTATGCCCATCATGAGGATTTAAAATCTATAGGTTCCTTGAAATGTGTGCAATTAAAAAGAGAATACAATCATCGCATCTTTCAAACAAATCATTGAATTTCGGAACCTACCTTCTTAGATATCTGCAACCAAAATTCCAAACACAAAGAGCATAAAAGCAACAGCTGTTGCTTTATATATACGAAAGCCTAATAAGGATCTATTTATGTGAAAGTGTAACATAATATGAAATTAGATTAAATTCCGTTCATTTGTTATTGAAATCCAGCTTTCCAAAAAATCGTGCAAAATGCAGCATAGTCGTGCCACCTGATCGGCGATTAACAACAAAACTTAATAAGTAACATCTTATGCCAATGCGTCTAAGTGAATCTTAAGTTTGATAAAATACGTGCATTAGTTTTTGAGATAGAGCTATTGCAATAATCATGGAAAACGCAGCATAGCAGCTCCACCTGCACGGCGATTTATACCAAAACTAAATCAGCACCTACTCATATCAAAGTATATCTGAATCTGAAGTTTGAGGAAAATCCGTGCAGAAGTTCTTGAGATATAGGGCAATTCCACATAACATGGGAACTGTAGTGTAGACCCTTGAAGAGCGGGGTAATATACTTTATCCCACCTAATTTTAATCAAGATTTGCACCAGAAACATTTAATTAAAATTTATGTTTCTAACTTTGGTGCAAATAAATAGAAAAAAATTGCTTTTCCATATTTTGAAACAAAATTTTTCGAATATTCCAGTGTGAGTTCAACGTTACAGAAACGCAATTGCTTGCGCCTGAAAGAATTAATGGCCAGTGTTGTCAGTGGGCTACTTTTTTTTAATTCACATTTCTTGATTGGCACTACTTTTTTGAAATCGTAAAATTTGCCTTGTTTAATGACAGATTAATCAAGGCTAAAACAAGGGGAATTTTACGATTTCAAAAAAGTGGTGTCAATAAAAAAAAAAACTGAATTTAAAAAAAGTAGCCCACTGGCAACACTGTTAATGGCTAAAGAGGGAAATGTAATGTGAGTCACAATACCATGTAACGTGAGTCACACTCAAAATATCGATTGATATAATTAATTACTATTTAAACAATATTATTATTGTGTATATCATAAGTTGAAATTGTGTTGTACTCTATGAAATACTTCTTTTTTAATGTGTTGTGATAAATGAGGAGAAATTCTAGGTCTTCATTAATAAATAAAACTTGACTTCCTTTTTTTTTGTAATGTGAGTCACAGTACCAAATTAGGGTCTGCATACCGCCTATTAATTAAACAATTTATTACATTGTTATTCTAAGTTTCTTATTGTGCCTCATATATCTATGAAGAACTTTTTTAAAAGCAAATGTGATATTTTTTCGATGTACATAAAATTTACTTTTGGAAAATTGTGTCAAATGGTAACGTGAGTCACATGGAATCGCCCTATAGCTTTTGCGGAAATCGTGAAAAATGAAGCATAGCAGCACCACCTGCGGGGAGATTTGCACCAAAAAGTAATCAGCGCCAGTTTATATCAAGGTCTAACATAATCTAAAGTTTTATGAAATTCCGTACATTAGTTCTTGAGATAGAGCACCCACACAATTTTGTCACATACAAACAAAGAGACATTTCCTAAAAAACATCAAATCGTGTTCAAGACTTTCTAAAATGTATAACTACATAGAAAACCGGAAGTCGATATTTTTCACGAATATATATATTTTTTCTTGTTAAGATAGAAGAAAATAAAAACTTGTTAATGTATTTTAATTTAAAATGATGTCTTTGAATTGAACTTAAAAGGACATTGAATTTTAGAAAATTATTATATTTACGAAATTTTGAAAATATTTACAACTTAAAAACTTAGCATAGCATAAATATAACAGATTTTAAAATCTGAGAAGTTTAAATAGTTTCCTTTTTCATATTTGGTCATCTTAATCATAGGTGAAAATTAAATGCCGAATTGAATATAAAAATTGGCGAATTTATACAAAAAAATGGAAATAAAAATAACATTCTGAAGTGTGCTGTCTATTGAACCGTTTATACAATAAGTACAAACTTGTATTCTCGTCTTCATATCCCTCGTACTGTAGTCGCATCGTTGTTGAATTTGTGCATTTCAAAATTCGATCCCCTGTATTATCATCGAAGCTACATAAAGACTGCACAGAGATGTAGGGGAGACTTTCCATAGGGGCAAGTTTTCCAACTCGCTTTAGTTTTTAAATGAGCCGCTAGGTGACGCTAGCGAGTGAACTGGCTGAAGTAGCAGCATCTTACACACCATCTACAAAAGTTATAGTTTAGTATCTGCTGTCACTTCGTCAGGAGAGCAGTTTTTTTCATTTTTTCAACGGCGAGTAAAATTTCAGGTCTTTATTAAAACGTAAAATAAACATACTAGCGTTAAATTTACTGTATTGACATTGCATGCACTGAAAAAGAGTTTCTTTCTACAGGTAACTATGCGTTTGTTTCGCATATAACTTACACCGCCTTTCGTCCAGGTAGTGTAAAAGTTCAAATATGGCAACGGGGCAGGTTTTCCAACAGCATACGGGGCAAGTTTTCCAACACGTTTCGCGTTGGAACACATCCCCCCTCCTAAATCAGCTAGTCTTATTGTATCAAAAATGTATTTATTGTGTTGTAAAATTGGACAAATAACTATATATACTACGAACCCGTTTGATCATTTAGTCATTTCAGTAAAACTATCAATATAAAAAACAGGGTAAATTAAAAAATATAAGATGCCATTTTTTTCTAAAATGGGTTTATTTAATGAATCCATTTTATGTTAATTATGCCTTTATAGTCATAAGCTACAACACTGAGATCGCAGTGTGTATGGACACGTCAAAAAGCAAATTAACCGTGCTTAGAACTGCTCCACTGCGTTAATCCACAGTCAATATTATGGCGGTTTTAAAAGTTCGAGAATTTTCCCACTGAATCCTAAAATATTTACAGACTCTGATTTTATGCCACCCTTCTTTTCTGACAGGTCAGCTCCTGCCGCACCAAATCTTGAAAGCACCAACAATCCTGAAAAGATTTCAAACTTTCCTCAATAATCGATTGTCATCCCCCCCCCCAAAAAAAAAAAAAAAATCCGAAAGCATCAAATTCTTATCCTTCTACATCAACGCACGCTAGCACTTCGAAAGAAGCTGTTCCTTAAGTTCTACTCAAACTTTCCCTATTGCTTATGAAAAAGGAATTCATTCTACATCCAAACAGACTAGTTAGGACTTTTGCGAAGGCTACACTAAGGAAGCAAACCCGGCGTGGAAAGAAAAATAGGAAGTATTGTATTGACTGATTCCCCTGTTAAACATCAACTGAAAATAGAAAAAAAATTCATCTAAAAAAAGGGAAACTGCAAAAGGAACCAGATAAAAGGAGCGAGAAAAAACAAAATCCAATCCCGGCCAGGTAGCTGTTTGGACCTTCTCCTTAAAATGTGAAATGGGTTAAAACTATTTTTTATGTTACTGTACATTTAGTTCACAATAAAAATTACTTATTAACTAACAAGCAAAATTTATTACCTGTGTTTTACCATTTAAAGTATAGTTGCAAAACTTGCCCCTGACCATTTTTAGTAGGCTGGAAAACTTGACCCGCATACGGGGCACATTTTCCAACGTAACATCATTAGACTTAAACATTTTTGGTGAAAAAGTATATTTAGTTTTTTGAATAATAAGTGTGTCAGTTTGTACAGAAAGGTCTAGGGAATACAATGATATCCTGCAGATATCAAAATAGATAAAAATAAAAAATACAAAAATAAAATTATAAAAAGTTGGAAAACTTGCCCCGGTCTCCCCCATCTCATTTAAGTTTCGTAAATATGACTTTAAATTGACTCCTACACCAGCTGAAATGTATACAAAAATCAGTATCATAGCAATGCCTGAAAACATTCTTTTTAATTATTATTTTTTAATAACTGAATATTGTGCAAAATATAACAATAACTGTAAACCATGAATAGATGCATTTTATAAGTGATACAGTATATTTTATGTGGCTTGTTTATATATCGTGCCTCAATTGCAATAAACATGGAATGGGAAGGTTGTAAGTGATATGCTGAGAAAAAAAAAAAAAAAAAAAAAAAAAACAGGATTAAAGTTTCATTCTACCACAGCCAAATTTGTAATCAACAGATTCTGAAGTTCGCATATTTGCAAAATAAAATGCGTTACTAGAAGCGCTATGTATCTTATCATACTGTGGATTTGTATAATTTAATAGATGTCTTCATATCATTTTAGTCGAGCTTCTGAATTACAGCCTTGTCATTATAAGGCAAGGAAATGCGCATTTAACCTTTCGTTTTCATGGTACCTACCACTTCTGTAATCATGTCCCTGTTATATTGCATTTTATTAACTTAATAACCTATGTGCAGGGGCTTTAGTGAGCACCCTCACATGTAAATATAATATTATTAAATTAAAAATACAAAAGTAATGCTCCCCGACATATTTAAAATAATACTAAACTATTTATAAATACTATTTAGAGTTAGATTGATATATAAATGGACTTTAATTATTGTTACTTAGATTAAGTTTATAATATTTATTTTGTTTCATGTTTGAGTTACGATCCAAATTTCAGCTAAATATGAAATTATCAAATCAATCAAAACTTTTTCCTATAGATTTGAAGAGTATGGAGTTTATGCTGACAGTGACACATCGGAAACAACTTTAACATATGCCCAACCCATCTATACTATTCTGTATTCCGGAGTTACCTCGTTTGAATTTAACGGAACAACTTATTTCAATTATGATGTTTATGAGGCTCCAGTTTTAAGGTAAGTCGAATTTTTCAAGCACTTAAAATTTTTTATGTTGAAACTTTTTGATTATAAACATTTTTTAAATTATATTCTATTACTCCTTAGCGTTAAATAATATAAAACTTTCTTTATTTAAATACATGATACAAAATTTATATAGTTTAACATTTTCAGTGTGTTTTTCTTAATGGTATCAAGCAATCTCCTAACGCTCAGAATATTTTTTTATCTTCGGAATTTGTAACTCAATTTTTTTATTGTCACACAAAGAGCGACAAAACCCTCCTAATATCAGCGCTATTACTGCATTCCACTATTGAATGCATATATTCGCGTACAAGTCGACTTATTTCTACTTTTACTTCGTGAAGAAAAAATTGGAAATAATCAAAAACTCGTGTACAATCCGTACCCCATCGCTTTCCACGTCGAGCAGTAAGATCAAAAGCTGGTACACAGAATTGTAGTCGTAAAAATAACAGAGGGTATACGCTAGAATCATGAAGTTTGTGGCTACGGTATACGTTATAGCTTTATTTCTGAAACAGACTGTATACGGAGCTTCTTAAAAAAATCCAGAAGGTATACTGCGTTACCTCCGTACACCCTCCACTACACCTCTGCTGGTATATAAATAGACCCTCTTTGCTTTTCTTAATACTGTCAGAAGTAAGTACTTATTCATTGATTTTCACAAGTGTTTCAAAAAAGTTTCCAAATAACTATAATTATATAAACATACCTATATAAGTTCAATCAACATAAAAATGTAGTCGAGGAATTTTTTAAAATCCAATACTGTGTTAAAATGTTTAGTAAAATGCTTGTATGTCATCGAGACCATATCATGTATAACACAGGTTTAAATAATGTGCATTTTCTGTAACTATATTTCGTTGGAAGTTAAATGCATCGACACCCTCTATGCCATCATGTTGTTGTTCAGAATGATTTCTAAATTAAATTATGGCGAATTGGTATAGCGATTACGTATATTTTTCACACCTAATTCAACCAAAGTAAACGCTCGCTTTTTCAGACTTCTGCCAGGTGACTCAGATTATAAACTTGAACCGATGCAGTTAGCCATGTGTTTTAGAACGCTTTAACATTTGAAGAGGCAGATATATAAAGATTAAACCAATGATAAATTTTTGCTGTATCACTCTCGTTAGCAGCGTATGAATTCCAAAACAAAAGTAAAGAAGTTTTAAAAATTTCATATGGATTTTTGCTCCAGATAATTTTTCGCCCTTCTTAGCAGAATTTTCATTAATCCAAAATATTTCGTCGGCACGAACGCTAGCACAATGCTGGAAGGATATTTTCTCCCAAAATGTATCACTATAGACGAAGGTCTTATTTAGGAAAGACAAAAGTTAACACACTTAGACTGCGATATTACACTTAGCTTGCACGGCTGCGCTTTATCTCAGTGTATTTGCTTCATTGTAGTTTAATGTTCTAAAACATGGGATCTTAAAACTATGTTTTGTATTTCGATTGGTTGTGTTTTAGAAAATAAGCATTATAAATTTTGAATTTTTTGCTCTGACATATAAGTCAACCCTTCACACCTCCACTGCTTGTGTTTTGGCCCAAATTTCTAGGCCTATATGCGAGTATATCGTCGGTACCGCGTCAAACTAT
Source organism: Maratus speciosus (assembly GCA_963932465.1). Classification (NCBI taxonomy): domain Eukaryota; kingdom Metazoa; phylum Arthropoda; class Arachnida; order Araneae; family Salticidae; genus Maratus; species Maratus speciosus. The sequence goes on from OZ010788.1 coordinate 661,950,763, forward strand.
CCTATATGAAATTTCATGTTGGATAGTTTGACATGATACCACCGATATCATGATTTAGATTACTGAATAGTTTTCGTTACACTCTCAGAGCAATAATTTCCCGCTTATAAGCCAAGGCTTAGGTAAGTATTTTTCAAAACGGAAATTTTATTTTAAAAATTAAGTCAAATAAATGCTAAGCACTGTTACTGAAGACGATGATTGTTTTCTGCAAAACAAAAGTTGAAATACTTAGATCGAGATAATAAAAGTCGTTCGAGTAATATGTAAAGTTTGTAATAATATGCATGCACAATAGCCATGCGAAATTACGAAGGTTATCAGTTATTACTGCGATTTCTCGGCTGTCATTTTTGCCTTATATTTAAAGGATTGTTTCAGAAACACCGAATATAATTATTAGATTAAATTTTAGTTTTATGATGTAAATTGAAAAATAATGTGAAATAATAATTTAAAAAAAAAACGGGACCATATGAAACATTCCATGAGTCCAAAACATGAACTTGCACATCTGCGGGACATCTTTTTTTACATTTTCCAGTCTTAACAATCTTTATATTCCTATTTTAAAAAAAAGTCCCTCCCGGCTCGGTCTACAGTCGCAGGTAGATTTCGAAGTTAAGTACTAATTTCACTAACAAAAACTAAATCAAGATTAGAGATAAACTCAGTATAACAACTTTATCTGGCCACCTTACACGAGTTTTTAATTTCATTTTTTTCTTTATCAGAATCATGTTAATACGATAATTATTTCTTCAACCGTTATTTTTTAGCCCTTTCAGGCAATTTTTTATTTTATCAAATATCTGTCATACATAAATTTTTAGCCCTTTACCTAGAAGTAATAATAACTTTAAACTGATTTGATATGCATTATAATTAGGAAATTATGGTGTGTTTTCTGTCTTCACAAAAACCCTCGCTATTAACACTTCCTTGGTCTGATTTTGCCCATTAACTAAATTGACCAAGATTTTCCCCTTGACTTTAAGAATCAGTTTGGCAGAGATTTGTGTAGAATTATGGAAGTTATCTTGTCCATAAAAATGTGATATGGTTCTAGTGGGTGGGTTCTAGGGGTCATGATTGGCGTGGGAGAATGTAATAGTTAGTATTTCTCCGGAAATTTACCTAAAGAGTCATCATGTAATGTAATAAATTATTTCGTAAACTGCCATCTTGCAGTCCGAAGTACAGTAGTCAATATTGTTTTCGTTTCATGTCAACTTTTTTTCAAAACCTAATTGTAGATTTATCTATCTTTTGTTGTGTAAACTTCCTTTCTCATCTTTGTAATTCTACTAAAGTAAAAAGTGTAAGATGAGATCTATTGCTGTTCATCAATGCTCAAAACGTTCTTCCGCATGTTGGAATTGTGATCCACCTTCCAATGTCTTTCCACGTGCCTCTGTAATGGAATCTCATTATTGCCTACATTATTGATTGTAATTTGTTGCTGATTTTAGAACATTTTTGACAGCTGAGGATTCCTTCATTTTTATATTAGTTTTGTAAATCGGGGACATATTGTTTTTTCAAAAAATGCTTGAATTTATACCGTACTATCTCACACTATAATATTGCTAATGTAGTCAGTACTCGATCAAACAAAGTTCCTTCAAGTTCAATATCTCCATATTTCAAACATTACCTAAAACATTTTCAAACATGAACGGAAACTTGCAGAAATAAGCATTATCAAATAGTAACCTGGAACAAATGCATGTTTGACAATTAGTGAATTTTTAAAATTGTGCAACACAGTTACGTTCAAACCTATTGTTTCTTATTATTTGTAAAATTAAGTCGTTAATTTGATGTAATTACGCAACAAATTATTTTTATAAATAGCGTTACAGATATGTTTTTAAAATTAAATTTGAGGGAAAGTCTGTAAAAATTCTATCAGGTTAAAATCAAACAAAAAATAAGAAATTTTGACTGATTGGTTCGTAGAAACTTTTGTCATAAAAACGTCAGATTTTCTAATAGGTAAATTATAAATTTACTACTAGTAATCATCAAAGAATGCTAAGAGTGCTACATAAGGAGATTGATTCCATATAAGGTTTTAAGACCAAAAGCTCTATAAAAGGGAATGTAACATTTTCTAAAGTGATTTAAACTGATTTCTATGCTTTTCAAGTTTATAACAGGTAAATATTATTCAAATGTAAGATGCCACTTATTTGTAAGGGTATTGTGAGTGAAGTTTTCTTACTCTACTAAACCTTCTGTGTCACTTTTCTGAAATCCGACTTTGTGGAAATACATTATGTAATAATAGGAAACGTTCTGTACTTTTGAAAATATTGAATCAATTAGAAGGTGCAGAAAAAAGGATAAATTATCATTTTGTAGACCTGTGTCATTCTCCAAATTTTAATTATCTGTTTTTATTATATTTCTGTTTTTAGTTACTATAATTATTCTTCCTGTGATTACTCAACCGAAAGTGGTGCTGTTAATTACATTTCGAACATCGATCCTGAAGATGAAAGTGTTAGTCAAGAGAGTTATGCACAAATGTTAGTACATTTTGAAAATATATGCATATATGCTTTGCTTTAACACTTTACAGTAACCAAATGTATTCAAATATCTAATTAACCCCTTCAGGGGTAAGGTAATTGTATTTGTAATCTGTTGAAATAATTGAATAACACCAGTGTTTATAAGAAAATTTATTTGTAAACAAGTAAAGGTATATTTTCGCTTATTTAATAAAAGTGAAGTTTTCATTCAAAAACTATAGTGTGAATGTGGCAATTAGGGATTAAAATTATGTGATGCCGTGACGGCCTCACCGCCTCTCAAAGGGTTAAATAAACTTAATGTTTATAAATCAATTCAATCAATTCAATTTATATATAAAATAACATTTAGAATTAAAACATTTTGTAAACATTTTTCAAACAAATTATAAAAGTTATTTTCTACAGGGTTTCTTGAGTTTTTTTCAGTGTAAAATACGGTAATAAGCATTATAAACAACTGTTAAATACAAAAGTGATGACTGTCTGAAATTAAAAATACGTATATTTCTGTTTTTAGTTTCTATAATTATTCTTCCTGTGATTACTCAACCAAAAGTGGTGCTATTAATTACATTTCAAACATCGATCCTGAAGATGAAAGTGTTAGTCAAGAGAATTATGCACAAAGATTAGCACATTTTGAAAATATATACATATGCTTTGCTTTAACACTTTACAGTAACCACATGTATTCAAATATCTAATTAAATAAAATTAATGTTCATAATTCAATTCAAAAAATTCAATTTATATATAAAATAACATTTAGAAATGAATCTTTTTGTAAATATTTTCAAACGATTTATAACAGTTATTTTTCAAAGAGTTTCTTGAGTTTTTCAAAGTAAAATGTAGTAATATACATTAAAAATAACTATTAAATACGTAAGTAATGAGTCTGAAATTAAAACCATGTGTATTTATTTTCATATTTTCTATAATTATTTTCCCTATGATTACTCAACCGAAAGTCGTGCTGATGATTACATATTGAACATCGATGCTGATGATGAAAGACTAAGTCAGTAATATTATACACAAAGGTCAGTACATTTTGTAAAAAAAATGTATATGTTTGTTTGTTTTAACGCTTTAAAGTAAGCAAACGCATTCAAATTCCTAATTATATAACCTTCATGTTCATAATTCAGTTTAGCAAATTCAATTTATATATAAAATAACATTTACAAATAAACCTTTTTGTAAACATTTTTCAAACGAATTATAACAGTTATTTTCTACAGGGTTTGTTGAGTTTTTTCAGAGTAAAATACAGTAATATGCATTAAAAATAACTGTTAAATATAAAAGTGATAACTGTCTGAAATTAAAAATACGTATATTTCTGTTTTTAGTTTCTATAATTATTCTTCCTGTGATTACTTAACCGAAAGTAGTGCTGTTAATTACATTTCAATCATCGATCCTGAAGATGAAAGTGTTAGTCAAGAGAGTTATGCACAAAGGTTAGTACATTTTGAAAATATAAACATATATTTATATGCTTTGCTTTAACACTTTACAGTAACCAAATGTATTCAAATATCAAATTAACACTAGAAAGACGGCGAGCGGTCATTTTGACCGCTACCAAATGAATATTTTTCAGTTCGAAACGGAGATTTCTTTATAAAACTAGTTTAAAAGATACAAGAAAAACTAGTTAAATAAATAAGTTAATAATTTAAAATAAAATTCTGGTGTCAAATTTTTTCATAAAATTTGAGTAAAATTCCTCTTCTTTCTAGTGTTAAATAAACTTAAAGTTCATACTTGAATTAAATAAATTCAATTTATATATAAATTAACATTTAGAAATAAAACTTTTTGTAAACTTTTTTCAAACGAATTATAACAGTTATTTTCCACAGGATTTCTTGAATTTTTTCAGATTAAAATATAGTAATATGCATTAAAAATAACTGTTAAATACAATAGTGATGATTGTCTGAAATTAAAAATACGTATATTTCTGATTTCAGTTACTATAATTGTTCTTCCTGTGATTACTCAATCGAAAGTGGTGCTGTTAATTACATTTCGAACATCGATCCTGAAGATGAAAGTGTTAGTCAAGAGAATCATGCACAAAGGTTAGTACATTTTGAAAATATAGACATATATGCTTTGATTTAACACTTTACAGTAACCAAATGTATTCAAATATCAAATTAAATTAACTCAATGTTCATAATTCAATTCAATAAATTCAATATACCTACCCTATATAATAAAATCCTAATTAAACGAGTTTATGAAACGAATTCATGAAACGACTGATTAAACAACTGATTACGTTTCACGGCAGTTTCTCCTAAAATATGGAATAATTTGCGATATTATTAACACCAAAAATTCGTATTGATCCGCAGCTAAAAACTGATTATAGAATTTTTAAATTCGAATTAGTTTTTGAAATATTTTTTTTTTTCTAGTTTTAAATACTTTTTTCTAATGATGGCAACTCAAATTTTAATCATAACAGATTTTTTTCTTCATATTTTAGAAAAGGTTATTATTTTAAACTAATCTGGCGACAAGTTTGGCCTTCCTTAAATATATGCTAAGAAATGTATCATGTTAATTTTATTCATAATTCAAGTTACTTGAACAATCTTTCGCCATATCAGAAGATACTGATAGAAAAATCAAGAACTCGGTATTTTTATGTTAGAGCGACGTAGGTGATAAATCGCCAAACATTTCTCACGTATTTTTTTATGCATTTCATTGTCATTTTATTTAATACAAAACTTTCATTTGAAACTAAAACATTAAAATTTAATGGCTTTCACTTTTCGTTTTTTTAAACGAAACGAAAAGAAAAATATTAGGCATAGATGTCATATACGCACCGGGGTACCTAGTTGGCGCCAAAATGGCGTTATTTTGCCTCACATGGTAACCCGGCTATTGTTGCTTATTTATTAATAAATATTTATTTGCATTTATTTTCTTTTTATTTAAAAAAAAGTTATAAATTGTTTTGTTCTATAGTTATTAATTAAACTTTTTATTTATTTATTGTTATTTCATTTAAAAAATAATAGAGAATAATTTAAAAATACAAATGTAACTGATATTCGAAAACGAGGTTTTCGCCAAATTGTCGTAAAAAAAAAAATCACGCCAAACTCGGTGCATATATGACACATCTGCCAAATATTAAATAATGCAGCAAATCATGGCATTTAATTTCAAATTCAAAGCCATGTTTTAATGGTACTACTTAGTTATACCGTCGACCAATTTCGACAAATTATATAAATCGTCAAACCACTAGCCAAATTATACAAAATGACGTAATTTTTATTTTAAATAACGAAAGAACAAAAACATTAGTATAACATTAATAAAAATACAAATAAAACGTCGAAATAAAAATCACTTGATTGCGTAAACACGTGTAACTTCCTTTCAATCAAGTGAATGTGACATTTACGATCAACCATTATTGGCATTTAATCTTATAGTTTGGCAATAGATTTTTGGTCCTTGGGATATTCAAGTAGTACCGTTTTAATTTACCACTCGAAAAATAAAAAATGCTATCTAGCGATTTCAAAGAAAAAGCTATTGGCGAGATTTGCACTCGGCTAACATAAAAGTACCAAGAATTCTTTGCGATCATGGAAACTTGTTTTATTCGAAAAAAATAATTTTGATTCTTTAATCAAAATGGAAACCTCTCATATGAAAAGCGAAGGGATCAGCACGTAATTGTTTATGGCAGTTATATGACTTGGATTACTATAATATAAGTGAAATGTTAGCGATAGAATAGCATTTGGCGGCCTATCGTATGCATTATAAAAATAATTATTTAATTTAAACAAGAGTGTTTTTTAATTAGTGAAACTATCGTGCCAGTAAGTTACTAAATATTGAAGAATTATTTTAAACAGTTCTTTAAAATTAACAACTGTATACACTTGAAGTTAGTGTCTAAATATGAAAATTATCTTTTTTATCTTCACCCCTACTTGTAAAATTATGTAGATTTTTTCGATATAAAATATGTCTGTTGTGATGAAAATGATGAAGAGCGTGTTCAAATAATATATAGTTTACTGCTACCACTATGTAGCAGTTGAAATAAATGATTATATCTGTGGGGAACACTTGAATAATCGAGACAAAACAACGTTTTCCGAGTTTTTTAAGGAAATGGAAAGAAATGTTTCATTTTTTAAATGCCGTACTGCTATTGAGTGTATAAAAAAGTTGGAAATATGAAAGTTGTAGATAATTTTGTCTTCTTTAAGATTGTATGTAACATCTAACACGCTACGGCAACGGGTCTCGAGAAAATTTTAAAAAAGCACAAAAAGTTCCAATATCTTGTTTTTTTTTTTTTTTTTTTTTTTTTTTTTACCACAGAAAATTGTCAATTGTTAAATTTTATTGGAAAATTCAGTTTCTTCGCGCTGGCCACAGTATATACAAGTCGGAATAAAAATCTTCTACCCGACCTTTTGTAATATAATATGTACATTTCCCCTGGAATGTAACAGAAGAAAAAGAAGTTAAGTCTTCCTGCTTAAAAAAAAATTATAAAAATGATTTTCCTCCAAATGACAAAGGGCATAGCCGAATAAGCATTGGAAACATGCCTTTTAATTAAATTTCCTGCTTTTTTCCCCAGACGTAGCTACATATCTGACAATATATTTCCCCTATTATCACCGTATAAATATTGATATTTAATGAGATAAAAATGTTTTTTCGATTTTTTAAAAAACGGATTTTCTTAAAAACTGCTGCATGGAATTTCATGCCATTAATTGAGGATATGTAGATACCAAAGATGCATAACTGGTAATTTTTGTATAATTTTCTGTTTATAAAAACTGTGTGAAATAGCGAAATAAAAAATTTAAAAAATAAAAATAATATCTTATGATTATCCGAAAATTACCATTTTCTTGTAAAAAATTCTCCATATGTGCCCGTATATTCGATAAAAATGCCGAAAGTTTGCGTTGGGTACTACACATAAATATTTGCAAAAATGTATATTAAAATTATTGAAATTCATTTTAAGGCGTTATTTTGGGCGGAGCTACTCAATTTCCACACCCGAAGAATTTTTGAATAAACAGTTACAGAATTGCTGTATTTTAAATTTTAATGAACACATGAACAACATTCTCAACACTGGCGATATCAAAATGAACATGATCTTGAAAAACATGGCCTATATGCTTAATGGAATCTAAAATACATCAGTTGACATATTATCTGGTGACTTTGTTCCAAATATTCCTCGGATATTGAAGTTAAGTAGCTCCACCCCAAATAACGCCTTAAAATGAATTTCAATAATTTTAATACACATTTTTGTAAATATTTATATGTAGTACCCAATGCAAACTTTCGGCATTTATATAGAATATACCGGCACATATGGAGAAATTTTTACAAGAAAATGGTAATTTTCGGATAACCATAAGATATGATTTTTATTTTTTTTATTTTTATTTCACTATTTCAAACGATTTTTATAAACAGAAAATTATACAAAAATTACCAGTAATGCATCTTTGGTATCTATATATCCTCAGTTAATGGCATGAAATTCCGCGCAGCAGTTTTTGAGAAAATCCGTTTTTTTAAAAAATCGAAAAAAACATTTTTATCTCATTAAATATCAATATTTATAGGGTGATAATAGGGGAAATATATTGTCAGATATGTAGCCACATCTGGGAAAAAAATCAGGAAATTTGATTGAAAGGCATGTTTCCATTGCTTATCAGGCTATGCCCTTTGATATACTGCCTACTCCAGTGATGAAGAATCCGTTTTAAAATCACTTTTTGCTTCAGATATACCCGTGCTAAGATTTATGCAAATGCATATATTTCTTTTTATATCATTTTACAGTTCCTATGATTATGATTCTGTATGCAGTGATGTGTCTCCTGATTCTAGTACAGAAGATGCTGTTAATGTCAACACTGAATCAAATGGACAGTCTGTTAATGTTAGCGAGAATTACTTAAATGAATATTGTGAGGAACAACCATTTTTATATGAAGGAAATCGCGTACTAGATTGGAGCGTAGACGTAGAAGATGATGACATAAAAGAAGACGAGGAAGAGGAGAAAGACGAAGAAAACCAACTGTCGAATTGGCGTTTAGATGTAGAAAAAGATGATATAGACGAAGAAGATGTTCACTTTCTTAAGGTAATTTCAAATTATTCCTACTTTATAAGTTTTTCATTATTCCATGAATATGCAACCGAATATGAGTTGTGCGTTATCAGCTTAGCTTGAAAGCTAAAATTTCATAAGTAGATTAAATTAGATATGTTTTTGAATAATTATTTTATGCTGAAATATAATTTTGTACTTCTCCGATTATCCGAATATGGTAGTTAATTATAATACATATACAGCCTCCAAGTCAAAAAATTAGAATGATAGAAAAAAAGTAATTGTGAAAAAAAGTTTTTTTATGTATCGCTTATACAAAAAGTAATACATGATCAAATTTAATATTGTAAGAATCTACATAGTTAGTAGAAAATTTCAGCATAAAAATTAAAGAAAATAATACAAAAATTAAAATGATTATTCACACTTGGAAAAATTCAAAATATTAGAATAACCATTTACCTGGTTCAAAACATTAGAATAATGCATTGTAAATAATACGTTTTCTTTTATTAAAAAAAAAGAAAAAATAGTTATTCTTTAATATTTTGAAGAATCATCTAAATACGTACGTGACTTTCAAATCTCGCCTTATCCAAAAATTAAAAAATCCAGTATTTACTATCAATCTATAGTATCAGTGCACCTGCATCGAAAAACATTACAATATGCAAAAAAGCTAGATTTATCCTGTATTTCAGGCTTTGTAAAATCTTGGTTTACAATGAAAACCAATGGATGCAGTCAGAGATTTCTCCCGTATTCCCAAAATTTGATTTCTTGGATAAAGCGAGTTTTGAAACTCACGTCTTCAAAAATGTTTGAACAGAATGTGCAATTAAGTTATAATTTAATTCACCATATGATTGTTCTTAAAGTAGTTAGGTAAATTTCTTACTAAGATCTTTTGTTATAAAATTTTGAAATTTTCATGAAATTTTCCGCATTTTGCAATGACGAAAAATTACCATGTACATGTAAATTGTTTATAAGGTAAGGTTTTAAAATTGTTTATATAATAAAGATTGTCGTGCTATATTTTACACGTCTCAATTAATATTTATCTATTATGTGTTATAAAGTAAAATACGTAGTAAAAACTATTTATGGTTAAATGCAGCATAATAGAGACCAAACATAATGAGAAAAAAATAATTTTGCCATTCAGAAAATTTTACACAGATTTTTTTTTAAATCAGAAGAATAATTTTATAGTTTGTTTATTTCTTTTAAATGGTGTATGGCAGAGTTTCAAAAATATTTCTATCTAAACATTTTCCTCATTATAAATTTTTAATGAACATCTTTTAACACTAGAACGCCCGGAAAGAGTCGATTCGACTCCGACCATGTGATTAAATGTAAATTGGACCAGAATTTTTTTCATAAAATAAGTTAAATTTAAACCACGCATATCTAGGTTAAATAAATGAATTAAATAATTTTAAATAAAAATTCTGATCTCAAATATTTTTATGAAAATTGAGCAAAATTTCCGGTCGTTTTAGCATTAAAATTAGAACTGTGCAGAAAATCGATTCAAAATGTTTCTATAAACATACAAATACATATATATATATATATATATTGAACGGTTCCAATAATATTTACTGGTGCTAATTTTAAAAAAAATTAGCGCCTAAAATTTTAAGCATTTTATAACACCACGAACTCGCTTTGCTAAGCTAGCTACATGTGATTCACAATGTTTTCTTCCCAGACAAGACCATTTTGTCTTTATGCTGGAAAGAACCTTAACTTTGTTTTTTGGAGCAATATCTGGCACTTTGTTCTTCATTATTAACCACAAATTCTCTATTGGATTTAAATCCGGCGAACTAGCCGGCCAAGGAAGTACGTTAATTTGGTGTTGGCTAAGCCAGTTCGTGGTGGACACTGACCTGTGTGAAGGTGCTAAATCATGTTGGAAAATAAAATCGTCACCACACAGATTTTCCGACGATGGTATCAAGAAATGCTCAAGGATTTCTTGATATATCTAAGAATTAATCCTTTCCTTAACGGTGCATAGGCTTCCACGACCATCTGCACTCATGCAATCCTATACCATTACATTGGCTGCAAATTTTACTGATCGTTTCATGCAGTCCTTGACATATGCTTCTTGCTTCATTCGCCATACACGAACACCTTTATTACCATATATGAAATGCAAAAATTTTCTGCTTAAAGAACCGGTTATAAAAGATTAAAAGTCCTGCAAAAGACGCTCATCACGAAGAATTACTTATGCAGCGAAAGGGTTACTAGTTATGAGGAGCTTTATATGTGGTGCACGAGACTGAAATCCAAGTTTATGGAGACGTCTTAGTACTGTAGATTTACTCATTGTTGAACATTGAACATTGCGTTCATTCCACATTCGATGCAAATACCTTAGATTCCTAAATCGTTTTTTTTATCAATACTCTGTTGCTTTCTGTCATCTCTCTGAGTAGTTTTTGGCTTTGGCCTCTATTCAGATGCTTGCTTTCAAAATATCTGTCATTAACATACTTCTTTATGGTTCTATTAACACGTGGTTGAGAGCATTTTAAGTAACTGGTGATATATTGCTGTTTACGACCTTTTTTATGCAAATCAATAATACGATTCTTTGTAAACAACACTTTGTCGGATAAACGACCTTGTTTGACACAAAATGACAACAATGATGATGCAAAGATGATGATGCAACTTTAGAAGAAGTCTCGCAAAAGCTAATTTTATGCTTAATTTACGCAACCTTCTGAACCAATGAGGAAAATTCATAAGTATTCTAATTGTTTGATCCACCTATTTTAGTATTCTAATATTTTGAATAATGAAAATAATTTTACAAATATACGATATTCACTCAAAATTTAATCTTTTACAGTTTCATTTTCTTTAATTACACGCAAATTTATTAAAACATCAACCGTTGTTCTTTTTTAATTAAACTACACTGATAAAGCTAAATGTAATTCCACTTATTCTAATTTTTTGACTTGGAGCTGTACATGAACATAAGTAATATTCGAATAATACGCCATTATAAAAGCTTATTTAAATCAATATCTTTCAATTTTTCCCCTCCTGTTCGACTACAAATAATTCATCATAAAAGAGACAACTTTTAATCAGATTAATTTCTTTTAATTCGGGTTATTTCCATATGTAGCTAATAGATAAATAATACACAAGGCCTGTTAAGAGAGCACTAGCTAAGAACACTGTTATATGAATGCTGTCGCATTATTATTGTACTGTGTATGTAGTATAGAAAACATAATTGGCAGATTTATAAACAAATGCATACAGTAAAAAAAAAATGGATTCCAATTTCATTGTACAAAATGTACCCTATAGAAACACAAAAAAAGCTATGTAAGTTACGGTAAAATGAGCGAAATCCTTATAACATGTGATTTGGAATTCAATGATAAGTTAAAGTTATACTAATTTTAGCAAGCTTATAAGCTATTTTTCTCAATATAAATTTAAAAGTGCAAGTAGTATGTAGTAATTAATTAATTAATTGAAATTAAAATAACAGAACGTTTTTGTATTATGCATATTAATTAAGCTGCAGAGAAGATTATTTTTCGTTTGTTTATAAAAGCCTGCGCTTTATTTGTATTTTTCGAATGAAATATGACATTATTTATTTTAAAATGATACGCCATTCTATTGTATTTCCGTATATTTTTCGAATTAAAGTTTCAAAAAAATATAATTAAAGTTTTATGAATATGTAAATATGCTTCTCTATATCCTGTGGCCTAGCAAATTGGTGGTTATGGTGGTGGTGAGAAGAAAAGGGAAAAATGATACTTGGTTTAGGCTAACTAAACAAAATGATATTTTTAACAGCTTATAACTAGCTAAAAAATATTAAATTAAATATTAGATTAAATTTTAAAATTAAACATTAAATTAAATATTAAAATTAAATATTAAATATTTAAAAATTTAATATTAGATAAAATATTTGTATTTGTCTCCGACCTAAAATCCCCATTTCCTAAAGCTTATTTCTACATGTAAATAAATTTGCTTATTTTCTTTTTAGGCGAATTCCTCGACAATCCATGAACGAGACATGTACCAATCAAAAGAAGTAATTAAATATCTAAAGGCAAACTTATATTTGTATGCATTATCTGGCCATATGCATTTGAAAGAAAGTGTTCCAGTAGCCGATATATTACCCATAATAGAGGAAGAGTCCGAATCGGAAGAAGAATATGATACATTAGAAGGAACTGTAGATGACTTGGAAGTGAAAAAAGAAATTATTTTTTGTGTGAAGGAAAAAAATATTGCATATGATATAACCTTTGACACATCTGATCATAATTATGCTTTAGAATCAGCTGTTGAAGACTTGGAACCAGCAAAAGAGAGTGTTCCAAATCTTTTAGAAAACGATGTAATATCTGACTTAACATTGGACACAGCTGAGCCATTTATAGAAGAGCGTAATTTAGAGTCAGCAATGGAACACTTGGAACAAGTAAAAGAAGATATTACGAATAAAAAAGATTTTACCTCACAAGCATCTGTTGAAGAAACTGATTTATTTGGAGGAAATGTTTCCAGACCAGCTGTGACTGATCATGTTTTTGATGCTGCACTTCAAAAGTCTGAAATTCCTCAACTTGAAAAAGAAAATTTCTCAAAACTACCGGACGATGGGATTAAGATCAAGGAAGATTTTATTGCAACAGATATCGAACCATCGTGTTTTAATGATGATTTCCTTCTAAATCTTACTGAAGAGGGTGATAACAGAGAAGAAATAACTTTGAATCCGATTCACAGTAAACATAGCACTAATATTTCATGCTATGATCTTCCAGAAACTGCTTCTCAAGGTGAATGTTTTTCAGAGGCAATGGTAGAAAAAACAATGGAAAATAATGGAAAAGTTTCAAGTAAAAGAAAGAAGAAAAAATTCCAGAGCTTTAGAAAGTGGCTCAGTAATCTATTTTGCTGTGCTAAGAAAGAGACTTAGAAGTATAACATCTTCTTATTGGCTGCTTCATTTTTAATAGTAATATTAGTCCTCTAAAGCAGCCAGAAAAGCCAAATCCTATTTAAAGTTAATGTTTTAAACCACCAATTTTGTATATAAAAAAAACTGAGTATGTAAAATGAATCATATTATACAATAGGAAACATGGCCCTCAATCAATAAATATAGCAAAAACATTTCTTGTGTCTTTTTTTAATATTTTGGTTTACTTAAATTTTGGAAAATTATACTTATTTTACTATACTTATATTAAATATTTTTGTATTATTATCTGTCACGAATGTATAAAACAAATAACTCACAAATATTAAAGAAACTATGTTTGCTTGTGGCTGTAAATAATAGATAGTATTTTTCTTATAATAAAATTCAAGGAAATTTCATAAAGTAGAACGAAAACTTTCGATGATTAATTTAAAAACTGCTTATATGAAAGAGGTTATCATAGACTCTGTAAACTTTTCTGATATACAGATGGAATTTGAAAATTTTCCTAACCCAGTTAATAGAAGGTGTATACAACATTCTATATGTCTAACGTAGAGCAAATGAGAACATTTGTACACATCCAATTCATGCAAGAACTAATAGGTTTTCTCAGTAGAATAATGCTAAATCAAAACATTCTTTTACACCGATTTTTTATGTTACAAATTACTTGATAAAGATATATTCCATTTATTGCATTTTTATATCAATGATAAGGTCTACATTATAGTTGTAGCTTGTTACATTGAACCTAAAGCCACCCTTTTTGAAAAGTGTAAGTATATCTGCATATTTTAAATTTCATATAAGGTTTTTTTTAAGAGCTGTAACATGCAATATAATCACACATTAGTTGAAATCAATAACATATTTTGGGAGATCTGAACAAACATTTCGATACCGACCTGTAGGACGCGAACCATAATTTGGGAGCAGCTGTACCAGTCATTAAGAGCTTTTAAAATTGGTGCACGGGTATACCTAGAGAGAGGATATATGCAGGAGTTGGAGAATATAGGACAAATTTTATTGTTCTTGCCAGCATCTTTTAACATTTAATTTCAAGAGACTTTTTTATAACATATGAAATACGAATATATCACGATCGTTATGGATAAAGAATACAATAAAATTCGTCCTATATGCTCCGACCCTTGAATGTGGAGCAGTTCTCTGTATAAGCTTTCATAGAATACTTTCAGTATATTATCAAATACTATTAGAATATTAGAATCCACTCTCAATGAGTTATAATTTTAGGAACGAAATGTAATATCGTTCAATAACATCAACAGCACATTATGTAATGTTTAATAGCAGAAACCGAGAAACGCAGGAAATTACGGTAGATATTTGTCATGAAAAATAATTAGGGTATCGAACCCAACCTACACCGGCTACAAACCGACAGAGTATAAGTGAAAACTGTTATATGTTTTTTTTTTCTTATGTGAAAATCCTTTTCTTTTCTCTACACATACTAAAGACACAGCGATGAGAGGAGTTCGATAAGATGGTAATCGAAAACGATCTTTGAATCATGTCGTTAAAACGATCGTATAGTTTAACCCCTTGAGGGGCAAGCAATTACGTTTGTGAAATGCTGAATTCCCACCGGAATCTTTCAAAAATTGTATTTCAAAATAAGTAAAAGCAATTTTACGGCTTTTTTCCACCAAAGTTAGAAAAGTAAATTTTAATAAAATTTTTCTGGTGTAAAACTTCATTAATCGTAGGTGGTATATAATATATACCGGTGCCCCTCAAGGGGTTACAGATCATATCGTAAAACACATTGTTTTCTAAAACAATGCACTTAATTAAAAATTGATGAAAAAACGTATCATTAAATAATTTCAAAAATTTCGGTGGGAAAGACTTGTATGGCTTTACTGTTTTTAAAGATAATTGTAAGAGAAGTTTCACATTACATGTAATGCTCATTAACAATACTAAAAATCATATTTCTGTAAAAAAAAAAAAAAAAAAAAAAAAAAAAATAGTAATAATGCGTTCAAATAAAACTTTTGAATTTTTGAAAAGCAATACTGTCATATATTCCTCGCGTAAAGAGTTAAAAGCTGAAGAAACCGTATGGAAAATCAGTCTTTTTGATTCTGTTCCTTTCAACGGTGTAAATGAACGATCCATGGTCTTCGATAAAAGAAACAAATTGGAAATTGCACGCCAAACATGTCAAATGAGGTGCGTTCGTACTATAACTAATTTTATAAATATTTTTTTCATCGCATATTGTACTGATAATTTTAATGCACTTCATAATTGCATATCAATTTCACTCTGTTTGAATGACCGTAACATCATTAAAATGCCCTAGAGATAAATTTTCCCATTGGCCATAATGTAACGAAAAACTTTTGACTATCCCTGTTATTAAACTATAGATCCGATTTTCATTATATATTTAAAATTTCAAACCATTCGGTTGGGTAGTTTTTGCTCTGTTATATGCGGACGGACACACAGACAGACGGACCAAACGACGACTATAGGTGCTACGTTTTTATATAATTACGAACGCACCTAAAAACAAGCTAAATAAGTTATGAATTATGTATAGTTCTGCTTTAGGTAACTGCATTTTACTTTCATTCATTTTATATACTCATAATGCCTTTATATTTTAGTTATAAACCATTTATATAATTTTCCTTCTGGGAGATTCGTGGAATAGACTTCAAAAATTCGAAAATACACTCATTGCCATAAAAATTTGCGCACCAAGAAAAAGATGTCCAAATGAAACGAAATTTTACTCGCATAAGTACTACATTGATTTAAGTAAGTGAGTAGAAAACTAAACAAAAAGGATCATTTATTGCAGGAAAAAGTACAAATGAACGGAAATTTTAGTACTCTGTTGGACCCCCTCTAGCGCGAATGCACGATGCGATACGAGCGGGCATTGAGGCATACAAGTCCCGTATGATGTCCTGATACATCTCGTTTCACAATTGCTGTAAACGCGCCTCGAGTTCAACCAAACTCGTAGGGTGTCCAACTTGCCGTCCTAAATGATGCCAGGTATGCTCGATTGGTGACGAATCTGGGGATCGAGCAGGCCAGGGAAGGGTGGTAATGTGGCGGAAGCAGGCTTGTGACATCCTTGCTGTGTGTGTCCTAGCATTGTCTTTCTGAAAAATGACTCCTGAAAGCCCTGCCACGAGTGGCAACACATTTGGCTGAAGGATGTCCTGGACGTACCGCTGGGCTGTCATTGCTCCACGGATCAATATTAGGGGTGACCGTGTATCGTAAACAATGGCACCCCATACCATCACACCAGCTGTGGGAGCGGTGTGTCGCTGTAAAGCGAAGGCAAAATTGTGGCGTTCACCATGGGGCCTCCACACACAGACACGATTGTCATTGCTGCTCAAATTGAATCTAGACTCGTCGCTGAAGACGACCTGGTTCCATTCCGTTGCACTCCAATCCCGTCGTGCGCGACACCACTCCAAACGGAGGCACCGGTGGGTGGGTGTCATTGGCAGGAGAAGTAATGGGCGCCGCGATACCAGATGTCCTTCAGCCAGGCTCCTTGTGATGGTTCGGGAAGACACAGGGGTCCGTTGTGAAGGTGCTGCTTGTGTCTGAATAGCGGACAATGATTCAGTTGACTCTACGCGTGCGTTTCGTATGACGTGACGGTCTTCTCGACGACTTGTCGGTCGAGGTCGTCCCGAGCCTGGTCGCCGTGTAAATGACACCTCTTCAATCCACTGGTCCCAACACCTCCTCACAGTAAAATCAGAACGGCCTACTTGAAGACCTACTGGCCGAGCTGACCACCCAGCTTCCATCATCCTGATGATTCTTCCCCTCTAGAACTCTGACAGCTGCTCATATTGTCTTCGATGGCTGGTTAACGGCATTCCTACCTCAGCGTTTCCTTTGCAAAAGAAAAGGTACACTCAGACAAGTTCTGCTTACGAGTTTTATACTCCAAGGAGGACGAAGTTCAACGCCCTCTAGTGGCATTACGCAATGCGCAATCATGCTGCATTTCTAATCATTTGCATATCTGCCTGATATGTACCTTCATGCCAAGTTTCGTTACGATCCCACAATTATTTCTTGGTGCGCAATTTTTTATGGCAATGAGTGTATATAGTATTTCTTACATATATCTTGGGAAAAACCAAACTCTATCTCTATTCACCGCCCCATGAATACTAGGCCTGAGCGCTGACACAAAAAGGGCGGCAGTCGAAGTCGGATTTTTTTTTAACGTAGATAGAGACCCTTAAATATAGACCCCAGTATTTTCTAAAAGATTAACTTGACTTGTTTAATCTCAGATAAAAATAAAAGCTAAAACAAACTTAAAAAAATTATTGGTACGATAATTTAAGGAACCGTACACAAGCTGAAATAAATCCGCCTTCGGCAGCCGCCATTTTTGTGTCAGCGCTCAGGCCTAGAATTCAGGGGGCGGTGCTCTATTAATGAAATAATGTTTAGTGTGTCTCTCTGTGTGTGTCTGTAGACGATGACTAGCGAAATTTACTGCATATAGAAGAAGTCTGGAAGAGGATAGTCCAAGGCAACTCCTGATACAACTTAGACAAAGATTTGACATTTTTTGATAATTTGCCGAGATATTAATTTCAAACTCATCGAAAGAGCATTCTCTTTTTCGCAAATCGTCAAACACGCCGGCCCATTCTCGGTTCCGAATTTCAAAGCCGAAATGTTTAAGATAAAAAAAATGAGAGATTTGATTTATTTTTTTATTGGTTTTTCTAAACAGTCATTGGGCAAACCTATGCTAAAAACAATCCATGCTAAAAACAGCTAAACATCGTTATTTCGAAACAATCTTTTTACACTTTCTTAACATATCGAAATTAGAAGAAATGTGAAAATACTGAAACGTTCGGATGAGCAAAAGTACATAAAAAGACATACAATCTGCGAAAATTTCGATAACGGCGCAAAAATGCGGGCGATTTTAGCTGAGCTTCGCACGACTTTTTCTCATGTTTGGGCAACTAAATACGCATACTTTTTCATGAAATTTTCACAAGGACTTTCAAACCATCCTTTTATAAACGATAAAAATTTCGAAATAAGTTCGATTTTATGCTAAAGTATCTGACGCGAAAACAGCGAAACCAAAAAAAAGCGACAAAACATTTATTTTACATCTAGATTTAAATATTTAAAAAAAATAGACTTTGCTATATAAAACGTTACTTTTTAAACCGATAAAAATTTCAAAGGGTTCTGACAATAAGGACTGTTTCGTTCTTTTATAAAACGAGCCGAAATGAAAAAAAAATGTTTTTACATGCGCTTTTACATCTAAATATCAACATTTTTTCACGCATTTTTTTCATAGGCTACGAAAAAAATTACATTTTTAACTCATACAAATTTCGAAGAGTTTGGACCATAACGACTTTTTCTTATCATTGAAAACCTCCCCCCCCCCTCCACGTTTTCGGGATACTTCAAAATTATTCATAGACACTGAAAATCAAAATACACAAAACAGAAAATACCAAAACACATGTACATTCATTTTTTTCATTGCTGCAATCTGTTAAAAAATATAAACATTACCCTTTTGAAAAAAAGTCATTCCAGAAAGTCATTTTTTCCAATCTCGTTAATTTTCCTCGCAATTAACATTACGAATATTTTGTTTTAAAAATTACTCTTAATTGTACACAATCACTCTGAAATTTTATTACGATATTCTAACTCTTTAGATAATAATCGAGTATAATGTAGGCTCAGAAATTTTGCGATTTACGGGGAAAGTTAGCAGATAAATAAATAAATATTTTTATATTCAGTAAACGTTATTTATTCTTGTTCATACTTATAGCAACGTAAACTTATTTGCACTAATCTCTAAAAATTTGAATACCTTAAACAAACCTTTTAGCTACTGCCCATGTGAAATTGTGGTTTATAAATAATGGGATTTCTGTGTATAATAATCAGTTTGAAAAGAAAACAATTCCGAAGGATTCCTATGAGCATACAACAACAACAACCAAAATGTTAGACAAAAATGAAAAAAGCTGCTTTTTTAAACTAATTATCAGTATATTGACTGAAAATTATACACTGGCTTCGGGAAAATTACATTTATAAGTCATAAAGATTTCAGAATAGGACAACAACAAATAATTATTTGTGTCACTTGCTTAGATCGCGAACTATAACAGGCTTTTTTCGGATTCAAAATCACTTTTCCCATCGTGGAAGGCGAGGTTTTGGATGTAGCAACCCAATTCTGATTTTTTTTTTCAAGAAATATATACCTTAGGTTTCCACAGAAATTACTGGTGAAAATTGAAACTTTTTTTAATCTAAATGTCAGATATTATAACGGCATTTTTCAAATTCAAAAAATATGTAAATATATATTTTATAATTTCAAATTTTATGAAAAAAATTTCAAATAGTTTGTACAATACGAAGAAAAATTCCAAATATTAAATGTATTGAGTGTGAATAAATAGATGGTTTCCGCTGAAATTTAAATGTCCTTTTTTGAAAGAAACGGGAGGGAGAAGCTGCAAAACATTCTGTGGGCTACACCCGCCAGGTAATAATCTTGTTAATGTTAAGGACAAGAGCTTAACATTGCCGGAGGACGTGGGCGAAATTCCGGCCGGCTAGACTCCCAAATTAATGATGACGTTAATATAAGAGGAATTGCTTAATGTATTGAAATATAATGTATTCAATTTTCTGGAACACTACGCCCACTGATTATCTCGGCTTCTGGAAAATATATTTTTAACTCATAAAAATTTCAAACAGTTTCATGAAAAATAAATATATTTTTTAATGTTAAACGCATTTGATGGTAGTCGATGAAAAAAATATAAAAAAATTGAAGAACGCGTCTTGCAAGCACTTTCACTACAAAATATCATTATTTTAACTCCGATTTTTTACATACTTCTCAGACACATAATTTTTATAACACGGATGTTTTGGGTGTGCCAGACTAGCAAATAGTGAGTAGTTGAAAATGATGTACCTAAACATCAAGGCTTGAGTTATTATGCCGGCCTTACCCGCTAACAAGGGACTTTGTGATCTTTAAGAAGTGTTTCATTAAAAAAACAGAAAAACAAAAAAAGACAAAAATAAAATCTAGGGTGTACACTATCGAAGTCAGTAGTGTCCAAGCATCATGATCGTTAAAAAGATTTTTCTTTAACTATAAAAAATCATTCTTCATTGATTTCATGCATATTTAAGATTACTATCATGGGTCCGGTCAACGCGGAACGTGTCAGCTAGTATTACATATAGCGACTGTATAAGGGAATTAGAACAAAAATCGGTCTTTTATCGCCATGAAACATTATAAATATATTTTTAATTTGACACCGGAAAAATTATTTAAGAAAATGTATACATTAAAAGTATTTTTGATTCCTAGCAAGGTTTCATTGCACACTGTGTACGTTTCATGTAATCGTGCTCCTTTTTATAGCGGCATGAAAATTAATGATGGAAAATTTGTTGCCATAGAAATGCGTTGTTCGAAGTGAATCTATATAAATGCGCGCAAGAAAAACAAAAACCGGAAAAAAAATCAAAAATTTTAGATGGGATTTATCGAAAGAGTTTGGTGTTTTATCATTTCGCGAGCGAGTGTGTAAGCTCCTGCACGATGTCGCTCGATGGAAGGATATTCACGTCGGGTGCCAATGGTGAGACTTTTCCTACGGCATTGAGTTGTACTTCTATGAGCTCTGTCTCTTCATCCGCTACTAATCATTTAACTCCTAACGAAATTTTGGATAGGTACGAAAATGAGATTTTCTGTCCCAGGCAAATTTTAATTGATGGATCTACTTATGAGATTCCCGATGAAGAAAAAATTAAAATTTATCGCTTTTTAAGCGCTAATAGCAAATTGACTATGTTTGAAGTCATTAAAGGTGTAGTTAATCTTTATCGAATGATTAAAAGTAACAATATATCTATCCCATATGTTGCTGAGAATAAATTTAAGATAGTGTCTAAAAAAAGAAGGAGGACTAACTCCAAAAATTCTACGTTATCGAAAACTGATGAAAATTCAAATTCCGCGGATTCAGATATGGAATCAGTTAAAGATGAGACTGAACAACCAGAAAATGTAAGTAAAAAACCCAAACCAATAATGGTCACTGGGATCGTAAATATTATTAACTTCACTAAAAAACTCGGTGAGAAGTTTAACTTCGAAGCCAAAATTTCCAGTAACTTTATCAAAATTACCCCAGCTAACCTTACTACTAAATTAAAACTTATAGAGCACCTTAAGCGAAACAAAACTCAGTTTTATATTGTCCCAGATAGGGAAATCCCAATCAAAGTTGTTCTTAGAGGTTTGCCAACCTTCACTAACATAGATGATATTAAAGAAGATTTAACCCACCATCATTAAAATTACCCAACTTAAAAGTCGCAGAGAGGATAAAAAACCTCTTCCGTTATTTCTAATTGAACTCCCCAAAACTAAAACTTTTTATGAAATTTATAACTTAAAATCTATATTCCAATTACGGGTCAACTTTGAGAAATTTAGAGTAGCCAAAAAGGCCACCCAGTGCCATCGTTGCCAGAAATTTAACCATATATCAATTAACTGTAACATAGATCCCACCTGCGTAGGTTACGGTGGTAACCACCTCTCTACTGCCTGTACTTATAATAATGCTGAGCTACCCAGACCACCCCCAAAGTGTACTAATTGTGAATTACAACATCCAGCAAATTATAAGGGTTGTGAAAACTTCCCAGTTAAGCCCCAATTCAAAAAATCCTTTGCTGAAGTTATCTCAAAATCTAAACCTCCCATGGAAAAAACGATGAAAGTCCCAAAAATGCAAAAAACCGCTGATAAACCTAACGGAAATATTAAACCCACCCCTCCTACTGAACATCTCTATGAATTAAGTGAATTTACAAATGAAATTCCGAAAATAGTTGAAATTGTGCAAAAAGTAAAAAATGAACTTAAAATAACCCACTTATCTGAAATCACAGATAAACTCAGCAACATCTTGGAGTCGATTTCTGTCAAAAATGACTATCTTTCTAAAATCTTAACTTTTGCTGAATTGCTCTCAAAACCGAAAGAAACCGTTCAAAAAACTTAAAAAAAAAAATAATTGTAATTCTTATTTTTTTTTTATCTTAAACTATTTATAATGTGTTTTACTGCTTCTTTAGCATTTACTTAAGTTAAACTTTGCATGGTCTCTGTAAAGAGTCTTTTTTTATGCTGGGGCTAGTCCCGGTAGCTCATTTCGTTCGGCTTTTGGATCTAATGGAATCTCTTACTTCTTATCCTTATTTTTTTAGTCAATTTACTTCTCTATCTTACTTAGATTCTTTTTATCTATCGTGGTACGCCACAAACCTACTCTCTTTCTCTCACGGCACTAGTTGTCGGCACTAGTCCCTTTCTAGTCGAACCAAATTGTTAGACGGGACGTGCAGATGGTTCTCATCTAGGTAGTCCATTCATCCTCTATATTGTTCCATTGTTGTTCGTGTCTTATACGTTTCCTTCTTGTTATCATAGTCTTGAGACCAACGATTCCGTTTAGCGATTTGGTTGTATAAGAAGTCGTGGAGCAATTTTACTTCAGTTGTATTTACAGTTACAGACCATTTTAATCAAATTTATAGTTCCGAGTGGAATATTTTTGAGCATGTATGTTTTTTTTTAAATTATGTGTATTCCAAACTATGTTAAAATTTTTTCATGAATAACATTATTTTCTGATATCAACATTCCTTTTTCTATACTTATACAAAAAGAACAACGATGAATGAGTTATCGTACGAAAGGTGTAACTTGCATGATTTTGACGTAGTAATACAATCATTTTTTGTTAATGTATAAATAGTTTATCAAAATTTGAAGTTAATGAAAAACAAAAGTAAAAACGTATCAGCGAACACCATCAAATATTGCAGTTAAAAAGCCATACACAGATTAAGTGGAATCTGTTATTATTTAAAAACTAGCATATGGCCCCGTCAAAAATGACGGGAAAGTGTTATTGTAAGTTCACAACATTAAGTCAGACTCAATTAAACAGGTGATTGATATGCATGATTATTCAGATAGTGGCAAGTCCTCAAAACATTAAAAAACTAGTGTTTGTAAAAGTCAACCTTCAAATGAAGAAAATATGAACCACCTAATGCGAGGGAAAAAAAGAGCTTTTTCCAACAACCCTATGGCAAAATTCTCATTTTTTCTGCACATCTTTGATGAAATTCGTGTTTTTTTCGCAGCCTTTTGACGAAATGAGTGTTTTTATCGGGATTTGTTGAAAAATTAGCTTTTTTTCTGCGCCCTTTTGACGTATTACACCTCTCGCGATTCTTTGACAAAATTCAGGGAAGAGTGCCACTTGGCAAAAAAAAATTGTTCAAAATCTTGCCAAAAATCTTTTCAAAATGGCGGAAAAACATCATTTTTAAATCTTTGTTATTTATAAATCAATGATTTTGCCCAAAAAATAGAAAATGATGTAAAAACGTGGTAAGGTACATATCAGGCAGATATGCAAATGATTAGAAATGCAGCATGATTGCGCATTGCGTAATGCCACTAGAGGGCGTTGAACTTCGTCCTCCTTGGAGTATAAAACTCGTAAGCAGAACTTGTCTGAGTGTACCTTTTCTTTTGCAAAGGAAACGCTGAGGTAGGAATGCCGTTAACCAGCCATCGAAGACAATATGAGCAGCTGTCAGAGTTCTAGAGGGGAAGAATCATCAGGATGATGGAAGCTGGGTGGTCAGCTCGGCCAGTAGGTCTTCAAGTAGGCCGTTCTGATTTTACTGTGAGGAGGTGTTGGGACCAGTGGATTGAAGAGGTGTCATTTACACGGCGACCAGGCTCGGGACGACCTCGACCGACAAGTCGTCGAGAAGACCGTCACGTCATACGAAACGCACAATAAATACGTTATAAATAACAAAGATTTAAAACCGAATTTTTCCGCCATCTTGAAAAATTTGCTACGAATGCCGGTAAAATCTTGCGCACAACTACCAAAAAACTTACTAATATAAAATAAAAAGATAAATATAAATAAATACCAATAAATGAGACGGTGATTCAGAAAAAAGGGGAGTTTCATACAGAAAAAAATATATAAAAAAAACTAAAAATACTTACACAAAAAACAAACAATCAGTTAAAATTTACAAATAAAAAAAAAAAATCAATAATTTAATGTTTATGGTGAAATTCTCGTTTTTTCTGCACATCTCTGATGAAATTCACGTTTTTTTCGCAGCCTTTTGACAAAATGACTGCTTTTACCACAATCCTTTCACGAAATGAGTGTTTTTATCGGGATTTGTTGCAAAATTCACGTTTTTCCTGTGCCCTTTTGACGAATTACACCTCTCACGTTTCTTTGACAAAATTCAGGGAAGAGTTCCGCATCCTGTGCCGCTTGGCGAAAACAATTGTGCCAAAAATCTTTTCAAGGTGACGGAAAAACTCAATTTTTAAATCTTTATGTTATTTATAAAGCAATGATTTGCACAAAAAAAATAGAAAATGATGTAAAAACATGGATTTATAAGTAACATAAAGATTTAAAAACGAAGTTTTACTGCCATCTTGAAAAATTTGTTACGAATGCAGGTAAAATCTCGCTCACAACTGCCAAAAAATTTATTAAACATAAAATAAAAGTAAAAGGATAAATATAAAGAAATACCAATAAATGAGACGGCGATTCATAAAAAAAGGGGAGTTTCATGCAAAAAAAATTTCAAATATTTACATAAAAAACAAACAATCAGTTAAAAAAAAAAAAAATCAATAATTTAATGTTTAGAAAAAGGGATCCTAGTCAGGGTCTGAAACATCGTCAAGGTATGGTACTTCTCTTCTAACTGAATTAAATTAAAATTTTGATGGATGTTTGGTAATACACCCTCGATGTTTTCAGACTCTGAATTTTTCCGGCAGCCGTTGGCTGAATCGTCTGTCTCTAAAACAGTAAACCATGTAAAAATCAATATATTCACCAATAAAGGGTGCATTTTAAACAGCTAATGCAAAAATCCTAAAAAAAAAAAAAAAAAAAAAAAAAAAAAAAAAAAAAAAAAGAAAAGAAAGAAAGAAAGAAACAGCAGAGCAAGCGAGACTTACCTTACAATCAAAATACGTTGACAGAAGCACAGGTGCATCCGAATGTATGCAGCAAATTAGTTACGTAACAGAAAATTTAGCTGACTAACGGTTCACCTGATACTGATGAACCAATAAGCTTCAAGATCCCCCGATTTCAAAATTTACATTTTTTTTAGGATCTTATGTTGAAACTTGCACTTTTGCAACCTTTCGATGAAAATCTCGTTTTCTCTGTGATCCTCTAATCAAAAAACATATTTTTTCTGTGATTATTTGACGAAATTCACGTTTTTCGCGATACTTTGATCAAATAATGCATTTTTTCTGCAGTCATCTGATGAAATTCATGTTTTTTCCACGATTATTTGGCGACATTCACATATTCCATGATCCTTAGACGAAACATGCATTCTAAAGGACCCTTTGGGGAAAATTGTACTTTTTTTGCGATCCTTTGATGGAATTCATATTCGTTTGATGAAACCACCCTTTTTCTACGATATTTTGACGATTTTTGCAATCCTTCCGAGAAAGCAGACAGATGATAGTTGCAAGCTCCAGGCTATATGTTTTTTTCATGCTGTTTTTTTCTATACATGGACTAAATGACAGTAGGTCATGGGAAAGGATTAGAAATAAACTCAAATTGCAGCTGCTTGTACTCGCATTTTTATTTTATCAAATTCTGCTACCCCCCCCCCTTCTCGTCCTAAAAATGTCAACAAATTTTAATACTGATTTGCATCAATCCCAGGGATGATAAATTGTGCCGAAAAAATGGAATTCCCTGTTTTCGCTGGAAAGTGGCATGTCTGTAAATGCTTTTAAAAATATATGCATAGTTGAAAAAAAAATGCTGTTGCATTTTTCAAACAGCAAAAAATAATTCACAGAAATATATTAAATTCAGCTTAAAAATGCAGCATAGGTGAAATAAGAAACTTAAAAATAAAACAAAAAACATATGGCATTTCTTTAAAAAATCAGATGTTTATTTTTTAATTTTAGATGAAACTTTAAAATTTGATTCATATATTTGGCCAAAACTAAAACACCATTATGTGCATCATTGAAAGTAATAAACATACACAAAGCTATGTTTTTTAACGGTATAAAAATTTAGTAAAATTAAAAAAAAAATGTAATTTTGATTTTTAAATCTTTATTATAATGAAACGTTCCTGTAAGTGATAAACACTTTATGAACATGAACTTAAAATATGCATAGTTTAGATAAAAAAAATAAACAAAAAATTGTGCGTATGGGTGTTTGATTCTGTTCGGTGTAAACTCAGCTGAGTTTAACAGGCAAACTGAGAAATCCGTTGATTGCCGCGATCGCGCAATTCTTTTCCTGGTCAATTGGCGCCTTCTTCCCGAAAGTCCATAATAAAAATTAAAAAAACTTTTAAAACATTCAAAAATAACTATTGACAGATGAAAGCGAGTAGTGGCGAAAAATCAGCACGTTTATCCCTCTGTTTTTCCTAAAGAAACAGCGTTTCACTGTTGCCACTACAGAAGAGTGAAATACATGAATCATTGATATGAATCAATATTCATATGAATGATTCATATGAATAATGATGAATAATCATTAAGGCTCGGATTACGGTGCCTCACTTAAGATCAACTTAGAGACTTACGATATAAACAAAACTTAAAGGGCATTACGGTGCCTCGCGTTCTTAGGACAGCTTGGAAGCAGCCGTAAGTTAAGACAGAAGTGGATGCGCGCGCAACCACAACAAATGTAACTGCGGCCTGTGATTGGCTGACTGCAAGAGGACTTACGCCGAAGCACGAGGACTTGCGCCGAGGTACCGTAATACCAAGTTACGACTGATCGCAGGAACGCCTATCCTACGATCGAGCGTAAGATACGGTCGAGCGAGGTATCGTAATCCCAACCTAAATAATGTTTTTTAAAATATTTATTCAATAAATTACGTAATATTTCATATGTATGTCGTAAACTGACTGCTTGTAAATGTAAACAGTCGTAAATAAAATTGCTGCTTATTTCAAAAAACTTAAAGGCTTTAATATGCTTTAAAAAATATATTTAAAGCAGAATCAGATGTTAGCCGTATTTTTTTTTTATGAATCGTCAAAGAGTCATTCATTTGTTTCTTAATTTGTTGGAATTTGAATCTGAATGGCAACAGTATCGTTTGTTTAGATTTGATTTCTAATAGCTTAATTTTAATTTAGAACTTAATACATTATAAATGGATATGATACACATGTTTTATATGAAAATATGCTGAACAGACATGATTTTAAGTAGAAAAAATTATCATTTAGCTGTCATATGTTAAGATATGTTTTTCATTTAGCCTAACATGGCGTTTAGCTACGGTCGTTTCGCAGACCAGAGTGGTTCGCACCGGCATCGCTCCGCCGGTCACGTGCACTCAGCTTTTATTATAAGTAGATTTATCTTTCTTGCACTTTTATCGATAAACTATATAATTTTCGAAACGTCAGTGAAGGCTTACTGTGGAGACACGAAAAGTTTTTGGTTTCCGTCTGTTTGTCTGTCTGTTAGTCTGTTACGCAATAACTGCCATAAAAAGCATCCGATTAGCCTGAAAGTAATTGGGCATGTTGGTGAGGTACCCGGGTTTAGCTGTATAGTTTTTTGTTATATTTTGTTCATTCGTTCGGAAATTATAGAATATTTTATTTTGTGTAATAATGCATTTCTATGGCAATTCAGACGATTTTCAATTTTTTATTTGTTGAAAGGAAATGGCTCATATGATTAAAGGATTTAAATGGTAAATTATGCATGATAAAATTTCCCAATAAGAGTCTTAAATTATTCCTATTAGTTAGAAATTTTGTTAACACATTTGTCAGAGTTCTTAAATTCGGTGTAAAACTTATGGTAGGATTTAATATATGCAGAGTTGCCAAGTCTCCGGCTTTTTGTACACCACTATTATCTTAAGGAATATCTGGTTCTTTTAAATCGCCCAAGTTTCGTAATTAAATAAAACTACATTTTCTGTATTAAAATACTGGTATCCAAAAAGCCGGAGACTTGGCAGCTCTGTATATGTGTTCCAATGATATAAAACATTTTCTTGAATAAATGTATTTCTTTTAAATATACATATTTCATTTTTTTTCTTATTCTTTTGACTGTTACATAGCAACAGCACTTCACCTAAAAATATCGTAAATGGGAAAATATGTGTAGTTGTTTGAAGTCAAACTATCTTCAAAAGGGATGAATTAATGCCTTTTTGTCTTTACATATAGACGGATTTAACCCAGAAATGAAGATAGAGGGTGTTTTATTTATTTTATTCAAATAATGTGCTTATAACTTCAAAAATTCATTATTTTCCTAAAGAATAAATTGACATTTTTCTATCTTTCTTTACCGTTGCCAAGAAAATCTAAATCCAGAATAATAATTTCTTCTAAACAGTTAATTTTAATTTGAAAGATTTTCAAGTGAAAAAATAAAAAGAATAAAAAAATTAAGAATTTTAAAAAGATGAATAAGGCGTGATACTGGAAATAAAAAGGCAATTCATGTATTTCTTAATATATAAAGTGAAAGAATTTGTGTTGTGCAGAAAGCTGACGAATACGACGTCATTTATCGAAAATAAAGATATTGAAATAAAATGGTCTTGGGTTATTATATTAATTCTAATTATTTAAAGAAAATTGCTTTCAATACTTCAAGATTTACCGTCTGCGCACGGTTAACATAAAGATTTTTTTTTTTTTTTTAATTTACATTAATTTTTTTTTTGAAAAGCAAAGATATAGAAAATGTCAAAATTATGCACCGCAGATTTATCCATGACGAAAATGACGTCATTATATTGGGAAATAAATGTTTTCATTCTGAAAAATTAATAATGAACTAGATTGCCTGAAAGAATATTTTTTGACGAGTTTTAATTCTTAAAACTGCCACATTTCAGAAAATATGAATGAAAATTACTTTATTTTTTAAAAAGAAATTATATTTTCGTTTATAAAACGTTAGCTTTCAATGTGATTGCGTCAAAGTAAATTATTTTCTATCCACCAGTATCGAAGATAAGATTTTGAGATTCGGAAGCTCAAAGTATATGAGAGACACGTTTGTAAATCGTAGTTTGGTAACCGGATTTTCATCCGAGATTTCTTTTATCTTTAAATATGAAAAAATGTTTTATTATTTAAAACAAACAGCATTTTTAAATACTTTTGCTATGATGGATTTTTGTTAAAGTCATATAGGATGCAGTGAATTTGAATACATATATACACAATACATATTTCACAAACGCCACCTACAATATTTACAGTAGTGTTATTCTCTCAGCGTTGTTTTATTATTATTGTCATTATTTTACAAAGAAAGATTCGAAGTAAGTAGGAATATTAGGATAATGTAAAAGCATGTTCAAACTGTTGCTTATCCTTATAAATCACAATGTAAAAAAGAATCCATGATATAGGATAACTATTAGCACACTAAATAGAAAATTACAAATGTAAATTTAATGAGACGACGGGAGGTTCACAAAAAATGTGCTTTTTTTATCTAAAAATTACCGGAATAAGTAGCGCATGAGAATTCCAGGTTATCATTACGTAACAACGTGTTTAATTTACCTCTTCTAATGTCCAAAAATTCGAAGCATCTTTTATTCTTATTTATGTAATTATCTTATTTATCTTATTATAATCTTATTTATCGTATTTATGTAATTTGAAAACTTTAAATTGCGGTTTGTAGGAAGTTGAATATTACGCAAAATGTGTTAAAAAATGACTTGCAGAGCTAACGTTGAGGTTCCTGATCTGCAGATTTACTAGTGCTATTATATTGTGATTATATAATACTATACATAATTTTTTCAATGGCGGATTTTATTTTCAAATTGGTAAGATTTATGTAATGTTATTTGCTTTAAGGCGTAAGTGTGTGTATTTTGTTCTTAGTTTTAGTTACTCTGTTGCCAGTACTGCCAGGTGAAGTCAAAGAAGCGCTGTTTAATATTGTGGTTTCATGAAGAAGTATGATGATCACGGTTTACATCAGAATTCAATTATGATATTCGCGGTATACCGTTGTGTAGGGTATTTTGATATCGTTAGCACGCTTTATATTTTATATAGATCTTACCGGTTTTATCGATATATCGCTCAGCCCTAATTAAAACTAATGACTGTTTTCGTAAGCCAATAATAATACACATTCACTCGCTAAATTTTCGCTTCCAATATTCACGTTATTCTATGCAGATAATACACATTTTTGGTATAGAAAATTTCACTCGAAAAAATCACTCAAGAGAGAGGTAAGATCAAAAAAAAAAATTTTTGTCGATATCGTCGTTCGATATCTTATGTAAAATTATTTCCAAATTAAAAGTATCATTTTAATTTATTCGTCTATATTTGTCTTATTTAATTATCGTTAAAGTTTATTTTTGTTAATTATACATTATAAAAACAACGAAAAAAATATTTATTATTCTGTTGGACGTAATGTCATGTCACTCCTGAGTTAAATAACAAGAATTGCTCCAAAAATGATATTTTTTAAATATATACTTGATATATTTACTTGAAAGTATTTACACTGCAGAATATATATATAACAACTGCTCAAAGATATAATAATTTTTATAATGCTTTTAATAGTTTGCGGAATCAATAATGACTACCTTAGAAAGATAGAGAAGAAACGCCAGTCGAGCATATTACAAGCAGCATGAACAAGATATGTTGTAACCTCCCCGTGATAACAAATAAAAACAAGAACAGACTTTACGACCATAATTAACCTATTTTGACTTCTTGAACGTAACCAAATAATGTTTTTTAAGACAAATTTTGAATTTGTTTAAACTACTAAGATTACACATTTCTAAATGGCAGCCGCTTCGTGGCTTTTATCGTGTCGCTTTAATTGTGAATTTCTCAAAAAATTACGTTTTTTATTTTCTTGGGCTCTTTCCCCATTGGTTGGTAATATCTCGGAAACTAATTAACCGATTTTAATGTACTTTTATAAATTAAATTTATAATTTACTACAGGTACTTAACAATTAGTGGCCTATGGTTATCGAAATTTACTAATTTTTAAAGATGTAATAATATATTGCAAAAGAAAAGAAATAAAATTAAAATATAATATTAAATTTTAAAACATCAGAATTTTTTTTTCTTTTATCATTGCCTCAGCAATTAAATAGAGTTTTATTTTATTTATTTATTTTGTATTGAGTGGCTAGAAGTTAATATCCCTCCTTCGATCAGTACTTTTGTAGGCTGCTACAAAGTATACAAGGGTCGTATGCGTTCTGAGGTTTCAAGACCAGAAAATTCTTCGGTAACAGTACTTTCTTATATAAAATCTCTTCTCAAATAAGGCGAAATTTCGCACGTTTAACCTAGATTTATTTTTCTGTATATAAAAAAAATAATGATATTTGTCCTGAAAAATGCCTTGAAGCATACGACATCTGTGTATAGCTTCCATTACCCAATTATGTAATATATATATATATAATAATATGTAAAAACGCTAGATTTCGATCATCTGTAGTTTTTTATTTTAAAAAAACTGAAATTTTTTCAACTACAGTAAAACCTCCCAAAGCAACCACATTCCGTTCCAATAAAAATTGGACACTCCGAGAGGTGCTCTCTTAATGGAGGTCATGTTTAAATCTAGATTTTAATTGTTGAAAAAAGTTAACAATTAATGTTATTAAAATTTATTTTTCACATTAGGAAATAATAGGAAAATTTAAGTATCAAAACAAAAGTTAATTAAGTTAAATACTATAGAGTTTAAAAAATGAATACATTAACGTCTGCTTTGATTTTAGGGATTTATATTTTATAAATTTTATTTCCAAGTCCTTTCAAAGTTCAGTAAATAAAAGCGATTTTTTATTGAACGGAACAAATAATGACTATTTCATTAATTTATCTACTTTTTTCAGAATATCCTGGCAGAATAGGGCAGGGGAGTTTATTGACCGTCATCCTTAATGTGCCATCATTAAATTCATTGCCTAAAAAAGGTACAAAGTGGTTTAAACACTTAAAAGTTACTGGAATAAAAAAATATATATATATATAAACTTAGTTTAGAAGTTTGATGAATAATGCGCTTTCCGGAATTATTTTCCTAATAAAACCTTCTTCAAGCGACGAGGAAAAAACGGAATTTGTTTCATTTCTTTTAAAGAAATGTCCCTCATGGAGGGTGTTCAACTGAGATGGTCTCTAAATGGAGGTAAAATTAGTATTAAGTCCATGGGAATAAATTTCGTTCTATGAAAAAATGGTCGTTCAGGAAGGTGGTCGCTTAATAGAAGTGGTCGCACAGGGAGGTTTCACTGTACTTACCAATCTATAATATCTCTCCCCTTATGTCTTAAACGAAGATTCAGTAACCAAATTTGCCAGTTATTCTTCCTTTTCTATTTAGAAATCCTGAAGGCATACCAGGCATTCGGAAATGTAATTCTCGTTTCACTAGTTCTCATTTTCAATTCTTGATTTTCAATTTTTGTCAGATATTTAGTGATTGCATATTCTTCTTTCGGAATTTCCTGTATGAATTCCAATTTTTTTAAGACAACAGAAAGCCAAAATGGGTACCCTGGAGGCATTTACAGACATTACAGCATAAAGCATTATAACTTTGGATCAAATTCTATAGTTACGTGCTATTTGTGTCATTTCTTTCTTAAAACTAAAAATTTTCTTAAAGTTTGTATTAAGCTGAAAAGGCAAAAATGCGATTTTTGTGTCTCGGGCCGTCATCGTAACTCATAAAAAAAATTCCAATTAATGTATGTAGTAATTATTAATCTATTAGGTTATAAATCTACATTAAATGTTACATAAGCTGTATTTTCATATTATTTTATAAGTTACTGATAAAGGTTCCAAAATATTTTTTCAAACACCAATTCATCATGATAAGCAAGCTACTATTCCAAATAAAAATGAAATATCGGAGTTCACAAATTCGCATTTAAAAACAAAACAAGGCGAAAATTATTGTGTTATTAGTTTCTATATATATTGTTTTAACGAATCTAAAATTTTGGGAATTTTCTTTCAAAACACATTATCACTTATTACGCAAGTTTCCTAGGTTAATAGAAAGGTTAAAACGTAAAGCATTTGTAATCATATTACACCTATGGAATTTGTAAACGTTAGACATAATGAATGCCCAAACTAAAAAAAAAAAAAAAATAAATAAAAAATAACTGGAAAAGTAGTAAAAAGTAGTGCAGTATTTTCAAGTACTTTCCAGGGTGACTGTAAAATATACGTCACAGCATCATAATAGATAGTTATAGGCGTAGCTATATATTATAGCTATATCATACACCTTTATCAAAATGTTATTTAAAAAAATATTTGAATTTAGCAAAATAATACTAATACCAGAATAATTAAATGATAATATTGTTTAATCTTTTACCCGCCGCTCCATAAACTGTTTGCCAAGTAAATTTGAAAAAAATTTTGAGACGATTTAGAATAATTCTAAGGTTGCATGGCGAATTATGGGATGTTATGTAAAATAGAAGTGGAGTTACATGTATGTTCCACTTGTGGAACGTTGGCGGTACGAATAACATTTGTACATTTCGGCGAATTTTTCTTTCGAAATCATACCATCGCTGCACACATAACAAAACAAAGAAAACAAGGTAAAGTAAAAAATGTTTCTATTTTAGGAACATGTTAAGTAGTCACTAACAGCAAAATGTTTATGAAAGGAGTGAAAACATTTTTCATGCATACGCTTTTCATAATATTCACGCTATTTATTTATGTTTTTCAGTCGATTTGAGAATCTTCTTGAGTAGTAGACGAAAAACAATAGGTACTGAATGAGGTGATAATTTCTATACTTACTGAAGTAGTAGGACTTTCTATTCCCTTTCTCAAACATCAAATCCAATTTTTATGGCCACAGTCGCAATTTTACGACGAAACTCCAAATAGCTTAGGGTTTTTTTTTAACCTACTGCATGACAAGTAACAACAGCCATATTGAGATCATTTGCAAACAGATTTCATTTTTATCATCGGAATAGTGGATGATATGTTCCACGCAAATAATCCAAAAATTCTACACTACCTATATTCTAATTATATAATCTAATCAATCGAGGATATTTGATTGAAACTTCTCGCTTCAATTTTCGAGAATATCATGTTCTACTTTGAGTTAGCGATGTGTTAGCTTCCCAATTTGATATAACAGTAACGACACTGTTTTCACTCCATCGTACACAAACAACTTTGCCATCACTATAATAATCAAAATCTCCTCCTTCTTGTTTTTTGCAATTCTTTTGTCGATTTTATTTGCATTTATTGGTTCAAAACTTTTTCCCAGAAACTTTGAAAACAGGTGCAAGAGATATATATTATGAAATTTATTCTTTAATAATACTGGTACGAATATAATAATAAAAAAAATAATCTCCCAAGGGAGACCAGTAAAAATATCAAGATCCTAAAAAAAGTAACACTAAGATAATTTTGTACTCTGAACCGCCAACGTTCCACATGTGGAACATTGGCGCTCAAATGATCATAAAACAAAATCGAAATAAGATAAAACATTCATTTATGCATAAAACGTAATAAACAACTCCAAGCAATACAATAATAATCATCACAGCACTTACATTTGAATTCTAAAGTTATAGATAGAGTAAAAAGCACTGTCTACTACATTTAAGTTTTTTGTTACATTTCAACAAGCTCCAAAATAGAAACCACAAACAATTATAAAAAAAATAGTTTTTAATCCATTAAAACACATCTCTTAAAAATATATATTAAGAATTCCAAACCGATTAAACAAATACTTAAAAATATACAGCACCACATAGTCCATGTTCCACTTGTGGAACGTTGGCGGGTAAAAGGTTAAATAAATATATATATATTTTTTTTTACATAAATGTTCGTTACTTTAGATCAGTTCATGAAAAATCTGTCCAAACTGGACCGTTCATGTACGATAAAAGGAGTTTACAGCTCTTCATAGGAGGTCAAAGGAGTTTACAGCTCAAGAGAATATACAGCTCTTCAGCCTGCGACATGCTTGAATCGTAGACCTATCCTCAGTGGCAAGCAGACTCAATTTACCTTCTCTCTAAAAGTTTCATCAAAGTTCAAGCTTCCAACTTTTTTTTGCAGTTCATGCTACTCTTTTATCTCACTTTGTAATCAGCCATATTGTTTTTATTCTTTTAAACTATATTGCATTAGTCTCGTATATGTGTTCCAATAATCAACCTTTTCAATCTTGCTGGTTATTTCACATGATTAATGATAAATAAACATAGCTGCCAACTCTTCCGCTTTTTTTGTACCACAAAATTCTTATAGAAAATTTTGGCTTATTTAATCGGCAGATTACGGAGATTTAAGAAGGTAAAATTTACTATAAAATTTTTGTGGTACAAAAAAGCGTAATATGTTGGCAGCTATGTAAGTAAACATATTTTATAATTAAACATTTTTACTGTAACATTTGTGTAATCTTAAGAACTTTATGGAGGTGTTGCCAGATTGGGAACTTTTTTGTCCCATGATTGTTGATTGTCACCGCTTTTTGGAAATAGAAATATTCGGCCTATTTGAAAATAGATTAAAATTTCTGGGTTTAAATAATCTGGATTTAAAAAGTCCCCAATCGGGCAACACTGCTTTATGGTGAAAATAATGATATTAACCCTTTGCAGTCCGTTGTACCCGCTGAGGCGACGTCATCATTCTTAGCGAAATTTGTTCTTGGCGCCAGTACTAAAGGAAAATTAAATTTGCCTTATTTAATCAGAGCATTTTTGAAATTGTATGCTTAAAGGAAATTTCTTTTTAAAAAGTGGTGCCGGCCGAATAAATTTATGTAAGAGACGCCGGAGTCGAAAGGGTTATGTTAGAGTAAAATGTACTTAATAGGCATTCAAAAATTTCGATGTACTGGCTTGCCGCGCGCAGAGGAAGGAGAATACTACGGATGTAACTGTTTTTGTTAAGATATTTTTGCTTATTTAATTGCAGAATTCATTTATTAAACAAAATGGAGTTTCTGCACAAAAATAGTGGTAACTGGTTGCTGGCACTAAACAATCTGAGAGCGTTATCAATAATAAAACGCCACCTAGTGAAGAGCTGAAAAAAAAGTATGACCGCATACTTCAGGGTTGCCAGTTTGGTTTTTTACTTACTCAAAAATTCCGAACAGAATATCCGGATAATAATGACAGACATTTCAACATTACTTAACACCTTGAGGGGCGGTGGGATATATTTTATCCCACCTACGTTTAATGAAAATTTGCACCAGAAAAATTTTATGAAATTTTACTTTTGTAACTTTGGAGGTAGAAAGTCGTAAAATTGCTTCTCCATATTTTGAAATAAAAAAAAAATTTCTAAATTTCCGGTGGGAATTCAGCATTTCACACACGTAATTGCTTGCCCCTCAAGGGGTTAAACTATAAATTTTTCTTTCCGGAATGAATTCGGAAATTCTGAAAAAAATAAGGGTAAAATGGTAAGCCTGATGTAACTTGATAATCACCATTTCCTCTAAGAATAAACTTTAAGTAAGCAGATGTAATGATTAAAAGAAATGTTTAATGCCAGGCTAAAGTTCCAAAATATTAAAAATAGATTAATGAAATACACACAGATAATCATTGCTTTTGCTGTAAAAATTTCATTCTGTGGAAAATGAAGGTTTCATTTATTAAATTTAAATATGTGTCAAAGCCTTGATAAGAACATTTACAATTTTTCAATTTTTTAATTATTGAAATTTAAGTATATTTCATATTTAAATTCGTTTATAATGTTGTACTGGAAACTTAGCATTGACAAAAATTTAACACTAGAACGCCCAGCCGGTGTTAATTCGGCACTAATCAAACGACAAACTATCGATTCGAACCAGAATTTTTTTCGTAAAATTAATTAAATTGTAACTACGGAAAACTCGGTTGAATATAGAAGTCAAATTGTTCCGAATAAAAATTCTGGTGTTAAAATGTTTTTATTAAGATTGGGTAACATTTCCGGACGTTCTAGTGTTAAAGCACTCATGCTTCACATTTTTATATCGAAGGATTATAAAATTTACCATTACCTAAAAATGTCACATGTAAGCTTACGTAAGTATAAAGAAAATAAAGAATATATGTAATCCCTTCGTGTTGAAAAATCCCGTGAAAATAGTTTAATATCCAGAATTCATTTAGTTTTTAATAAGAGTTTACAGACTAAAGTATTTGAAAATGATGCAAGCTTTTACCCATTAACGACGAGTCTCTTTTATACTTCTTTTAACTCTTCCCCACCAGTTTTTTTCACATTGTAATTTTGAATGATTTAATCGCTCAAAATGAGAGATTAGATAAGGTAAAAATTTCCAAACTACAATACTGTATTCAAATTTAAAAGTTTTGTTCGCTTTACATGGCAAGTTTTTTTTTCAACCGGTTTTAATGAGTTAAACTTTTATATTTAACTAGCTGCCCAGTCCGTGTCGTTGCTCTGACCCGTGATAATAAATACCCTTATTCCTAAAATCAGTGTTGCATTATTTTATATATTTAAAGGAAATTTTTTTGAAACGAACCTAATACTGGTGTTCCGCTGCCTTCGGTAGCTTACACCATATATATATATATATATATATATATATACATATATACATATTTAATTATTTGATTTCAGACTTTATATACTCTTTTGAAAAAGTATTTTTTTAAATAGAATTTTTTGTTTCATATTTCACAGGTTTTGTCATCATATATCCAAATAGTAAACGATATCGACGGCATAATGATGTTATTACTTTTTATGTTTAATATTCCTTATTCAACAGGAAAAGCCAAACTTCTTCAACTATTCTACAAAACATTATTTCCATTATATCAATGTAAGGAATATTTTCTGTTGTAATGGCAGTATTTGGTAACACCTGTATTGAATTTGTCTCTTAAAGTATAATATTCAAATAAGACTTATTTCTGAATATCGTAAAAAAGGAAAATATTTTGTTGTTAAGGATACTTCCATTATGATACTATTTCTTTTCTTGGAAAATAAGGCTCCCATAAAAATCGGAATAGATGTTCTGTTTAATGTGTTTTATGATGTTTCTTTTTTGAATATTCTGTTTTTTCATAACATTCTAATGTTTCTTGCATTATTTAAAAATATTTCTTACTTTATCCAAAACTTTTTTTTTTAAATGCAATTATTTATATTATGCTACTCTCTCATAGCTTCATTCTGTATATTTTTTATTACAAAGAATTTATTCACTTTTTAATTTTCCATTCCAAGGTAAAATAATGTGATCATTCTTAAATTAATTAAATGTTCAATTAAAAACAGAATGAAAAATCTTTAGTTCGAATAGTAAAGAGTTTCCCTTGAATAATAACTTTCAATTTTTAAATAATAATAAAGAACAATGCTCTTAATTGAAATAATAATACAAAGCATGATATCTTAAATACAGGGAATACTTCCTTTCATAATAGGCATTTTTGGTAATATATACTGAAGAGCCCAAACATTATGACCACCTACATAATAACGCATTGTCTCAGTTTCGGCCCGCAAAAAAGCTACATCCGCCTTGGCATGGATGAAACAAGTATTTGGTACATGGCCGAATACAGATTGTACCAGATGTTCAAGTAGCGTTTACGCAAATCCGGGATATTACAGCATGGTTGTTTTTTAGCTCTGAGCTGCCGTTCCATGGCACACCAAATCTGCTCTATCGTATTAAGATCAGTTCAGTTAGGCTGACAGGACTTTAACTGGAATTCAGTATTATGTTCCTGGAACCACCCCAGCACAATTCGAGTCCTGTGTCATGGAGCGTTGTCTTGTTCGAATACTCCATTTCCAGTTGGGAGGAGAGATCACTGTAAGGGCGCAACAGTTCTGCACTGATGTTCCGAGTCTGCGGCCTTCATGATATGTTCCACAACAAATCACAGGTCCCAGAGATGTCCATGAGAACGTTTACCAAAGCTTAATATCGCCACCACCTGTCTTTTTATGGCCTGCTGAATAATGGGGAGCCACAGTTCCCCTGGAAGAAGGCGTACTTTGACACGGCCATCAACAAGTTGAAGAATGAATCATGATTCATCTGACCAGGCAGTTCTCTCCCAACGATCCAGGGTCCAGTCACAGTGTTTCTGGACCTAGTGTAGGAGTAGTTTGCGATGATACTTGGTCAATAGAGGCACATGAGTGAGGCGCTTGCTGCATAGCCTTATATCCAACAGTGTCAGCTGAACTGTGTGATCTAAAATAATTCTACTTAGACCTGTATTGTATTGGGCTGTCAGATGAGGGAGTGTATGTCACCGATTTTGTATTATCAAGTGGGGGAGTCTCCTACGTCCTTTTTCTTTGATAACTTGTCGACGTCCAACGCCATCGTGTCTGCTGATGGTTTCATCGTCATTCATGAACTTTCCATAAGTACTAACAACTATATACAGTGAAAAACCCACGAGTGGAAGAATTTTGGAAATATTTGTTCTGAGCCATCGAGCTACTGAATTCTGCCCTCTATCAAAATCACTTAGATCAGTAACCTTTCCCATCACTAGCAGAAATAAGCGCAAAAATGACTCCTCATACTCCCTAGCAGTAGTTAAATACCATTCCCACCTGATTACGTGCCCTCCACGTCAACCAAGAGAGTTAATTGAAAAATGTGGGGATGGTCATAATGTTTTGCCTTTTCGGTGTATGTTTTTAATTATAAATTTTGTCTTAAAGTACATTATTCAAATAAAACTACATTCTGAATATTGTGAAGAAAATAGTCTATTATTATGCGTTCTTTGAATACGATACTCAACTTTCTTTCAGTAAATAGCAGAGCATGCATAAAAATGGAAAAACAAAATACTATGTCTAAAATGCTGTATCATAAATAAGTTATTTTAGGCTTATTCCATTTCCACTTAACATTTTTAAAATTAAATTTTAAAAACTATTTTGTGCATTACAATAAAATTATTAAGTTAACCTATTTTTAAACTCAGTGATTGTGTTTTGATATCTTTGTTCGAACTTCCTTCACTCTATCAGGAAGATTACATTAGGTTACATTGAATGGCACCATTTCTGTATAATAATACTAATAATGATAATAATAATAATAATAATAAACAGTGATACTGTTTATTATTATTATTATTCTCTGTCATTCGATTATTTTCAACATGTGAACCAGGATTCGTACGGGTCCTTGAATTCCCAGACTAAGAAATTCTTCGGTGCCAGTATTTTCTTATAGCAAATTTCTCCTTAACTAAGGCGAAATTTCGCGCGTTTAAGCTAGATTTATCTTTATATTAAAAAAAAAGTGCAGATATATATTTTCTTGTAAATAACGGTATCCGTACGAACCCTGTTAAGCATTTAAGTTGCCGTTAAGAATTCCGTTCGTAAAATGATGAAAAAATTGACTGACGCGAGAATATTCAAACGAATTTCTTAGAAAATAAAAGCCCGCTATTTTGCACTTACTTTACAAAAGCAACATTTTACTAAAATATTATTGGTACAAATTGTCAGTTTGGAATTAAATTTAGGTGGCTAGCCCATCTAGCCACCGTCCTTAAAAGGGTTAAGTTATAAATCAACAGAAATTTTAAAATTAAAATAATTAGAATAAAATGAATTAAAAAAGCTAAAAATCTACCCATTATCGTAAAGAAAATAATATAACAGAAGTAAAACAGAAATAGTTGGAACAAAAAAATAAACAAAAGGTTTTGATGTCGAAAAAATAAATCTCTCTAGTCTCAAAAAGTAAAGCTGTCACCGCTGCCTCTGCCACAGTAATAGAATTTTTTGTGGCGTATGGTTTTTCTTTGCTTATACCAAAAGCGCTTCTGCATACAAAAATATGAAAATTGGTAGAATATTATACAGAAATGTTTGATAAGTACGCCAAAGCAAACAGTTTTTAAATCGAAAAATTATTTTAAGAGTTTTTCAATGTTAAAGTCGGCCAAAATCGTTCCATTAACACTTTCCGGCACAGTGTGCCTGGGTCGGGATATTTAATTGTAATTACAAACTTACGAAAGGCACCAAGAATATTTTAGTAAAACTTCGCTTTTACAGTGAACATTTGAAGTAAGATATTTTTAATTTCTAAAAAAGTCGTTTTAAAATTCCGGTGTCAATTAATCATTTCTTCATTTTACAACAAAAATTGCTTGTGTCGTAATGGGTTAAAAATGTTTTATTGGAAGAAAAACTATACATAGGAATTAATACTTTTTTCTGAGTACATGCATTATAAACTTGAAATGTGCAAACAGCATTTATCTTTTTTAATTTGACTAATTTTTAAAGGGTTTTATCAAATTTTTTATTCAAATGTTCATCATTTCAAGAGATAGTTACTTCATATTTTAGAAAAAGTTATTATTTTAAATTGTTGCCGATTGTAAGAAGAACGCAAAAAATATTATCTTCTTTAAATTAAAAATTTGTTTACACGTGACTATTAAAAACAGAAAAAAATAAATAACAATTAAATGAGTAAATGTTAAAAACAGCAACATATTGAAAATTACACAGTACTTACAAGTGAATATTAATGAATAAAGATAACTTTAAAATAATAAATTACTTAATATGCTGTTGCTAAAGCAGTAATTGGGGAAAAGTACGTCCTATTTAAAATGGTCAAAGTATATCGCTAAACTATTTAAATTTAAAAATATATTTACTGTAGACATTCATTTCACAGTTCGAGGTGATCTTTTCAACTATTGTTGCCAGTTCTAAGGCAGCGCAAACAACAATATATCTTTTCTAACAACAAGTATTTTCACGTGAATATTAAAAAGAGAAAGACAATTTTTGGAAAATACGTCAGATTTAAACGATACATTTAGAATGTCTTATTTAAAATCTTAAAAAATCTTAATGTAAATCGATACGTACTAGTGTAATACCTCTTTACAACAATTTTCGGATATTGTAATCAATGAAATAAATATTTTATTGAAATTAATTTAATGTATTAGGTCTACCGGACAGTTCTGACCGATAATGTTATTTCACGCCTACTTTTTTAAAATAAAGATTTCTTTATTGGCACCACTTTTTTAAAATGGTAAAATTCCGATTGTTTTCACCTTAAACCCTTGGGGACGAGCGGCACAGTCATTAAATGCACAGTCTGCGCAAGAAAATTGTTGTCCCAATATGGCGAAAACTTAGGGCCTGACTTATAATATAATATAAACTTATCTATGACTTATAGCCTAATATATGACATAAACTTCCACTAGTAAAAATGAAAATCTGTTTCAGCTATTATTTATGACTCAAATTTTGCATTTATCAGGCATTTAAATAAGGAGAAAATATCTATATAAAATTACTGGTGGCAGTTTCCACCGGCCGTAACCAACCCCTGCGAAATCGGTTACAGTTGAAGGTTCACTATTTTAAGGATATGTCAGTTCCTCTTTACTAATAGTTCCATGGCACTTCCCAACCTTTTTTCTATCACGTACCCCTTTCTTAGGCTTTTCATATCGGAGTACCCCCATTTCTGAACACAACCCTTACAAACACAAGCAGGTTTAAAACCTGCACTCAACTAGACGGCGCCAACATGCTTTCTTTTCATTTGTAATCTTCTTATTATAGTCTTGTAATAAATCGATAAAGATTACATTAACATTTTATTCTTTTTGATGTGCAATTTAATATTAATATTATTTATTATAATATTAGCCAAACATTGAGAAAAATTAGTAAAACATTAAGATCTCGGTTTTCAATCACTTATCCATTTTAAACACAAAACAAAATCACTCAAATAATAAATAAACTCTTCAAATTAAGTGCTCATTAAAATGGGAGAAGCTTTTCTATTAACGTATGTTAATGATATAACACCGCTTTTTCATAAACGAAATAAACGGCTAGCTTTTCAACACGTTTTAACAAAAAACATTAAAATCAGAAGATTCTGGCCTGCAATTACTGATACATAATGAATAATTAAAGTTTTAGGGGAAATGGGGAAAACATGTAAGTACTCGTGCAATATGCTTAGTAGTAGGCGGAACTATTGACATTCCATTATAAATGAATAATCAGGTATACCTTTTCCCTCATTTTGGATTTACGCATGAGACTAACTTTGTAATCTAAAACTATCAATAATAAAACATGATATTTTTTCAAGTTTATAAGTAAAACTATCA
Organism: Maratus speciosus; assembly: GCA_963932465.1. Taxonomy (NCBI): domain Eukaryota; kingdom Metazoa; phylum Arthropoda; class Arachnida; order Araneae; family Salticidae; genus Maratus; species Maratus speciosus. The sequence continues at coordinate 661,994,939 of OZ010788.1, forward strand.
ATTTTCTAATGTGTTTCTCTTTAAACCCATTTTGTGATTTCCGCCCATACCTATATTAAATTCACGTGCCTCCAGGACGCTTGCCACGTACTACCTGGGTTATGCGTACCCAAGGTTAGAAACCGCTGCTCTTAGCGATTGTTTTTTATTTAATTTATTTTTTTATTTATTTCGCTACCAAATGTGGTAATCGCCGATATGTGTTGTAAATTGATTGTATAGCGTCACTTATAAGTTACTTCTTCTTTCAGAAGTTTTCTTCTTAGATAAATATGGAATTTTCTTTAAAAATATTTGAATAAGTGTGCAGGATTTTGCAATTTTTAAAGCATGGATGTTGTACGGTTATAATCTTCCAAGTTAAAGTAATACTTTATTCTTAAAATTATTTAATATAATAACCAGGAATGAGAATTCTCCGTCCCAAATGGCTGGTTTCTACCATTAAATTTTAATGGTATTTCTTGCCTTATTTAATGACAGATTTTCTGAGCTTTAATAAAGCAAGGAAAAGTATTAACCCCTTCACTTAATTTTAATCATTATTAAAACCAGAAACTTTTAATTAAAATTTGATTTTAAAAAACAGATTGCAAAATTGCTTCCTTTTATTTTGAACTGATTTTTTTTTTCGAAAACCCCTGTGTGAAATCACCAATATATAAACGCAATTGCTTGAAACGGTTAAAATTTTGTAGTGAAAATCAACCATTTGAGACGGAGAATTCTCATCCCTGAATAACGCATTATTAACCCTTTGGACTCCGGCGTCTCTTACACAAATTTTATTGGGTCGGCACCTCTTTTTTTAAAAGAAGTTTCCTTCAAGTACGCAATTTCAAAAATGCTCTCATTACATAAAGCAAATTTTATTTTCCTTTATTACTGGGGCACAAAACAAATCTTGCAACGGAAGAGGATGTCGCCGCAGCGGCGAAAACGGAGTACAAAATGTTAAGAGAACACCAAAATTGATCTTTGACCAAAGAAAAATGTACACATGGAAAAATTATAGCATTCTTTTCTTGGCTAGTTTTCGAAATGTGCATTTCCGGCGTCCATCCATTGAATTCTGTGAATATTCTCTGAATCATATTTAATTGAATTTATAAATTGTAAACGGCAGGAAAGAATATACAGATTAGTCCTAGGATATTCTAAGTGAAATCCTCACAGTTATGCCAGGTGTGAAATGACATATTGATAATTTTCCACTGTAAGGATGTTTGCTTCTTTTTTAAAAAGCTCAATGCAGTTCGGGTTTTAAAAAGTGAGATTTGTTGTCAGATGGTATTTATACATACGTAAACACTTTACTGGTGTGTACGTTATTAATGTTTTTTACGTGCAATCCATATCTCTCTGCTTATAATAGATAAATGATTTCCTTAAATTAAGTAAATTATTATAATATTTAAAAATGAATTGTGTGTATGAAACAATGAATTATTTACCAGAAAATTTGTTGCCAAATTTCTTTCTGTCTTCCAGGCCATTTTTTGTATTTCGCCAAGGCTTATATTCTGGAAAAGTACGGAAATGTTATAATGGTCATAATGCTTATTATTTCGTCTATATCTTGTATTAAATAAGTTAAATATATTTTTCATTAAGCTATGCATAATTAAGATTCTTATTACTGTCTTGTAACTGAGTTACCTTTCGCGTTAATTTTTCGTAATAGTTATGCAAGTAGTTTCTTTGTTAGTTTTCGCGCCTTTATTTGGAATTCGCGCAAAACCGTGTTCGTACCTTTTTTTAATTTACATAATATAATAAATGTTAAAACATAGGTTAGCATTACTACATGCACATATAATAATAAAAGCAAGGGCAACCTAATGGTAAATATAAAGAGGCGTAATATTATTATTCGGACTCCAGACACAAAGGTTAAAAAACAAAAAACAAATTTGAAATTGTACGTCAAACACGGCGAATAAAGTGAGTTCATTTCTATAACTAGTTTTAGAAATATTCAGATCTTGATGCAATAGCTGTTGCAATTTTATGCAAAAATTCATGAATACAAAATTTATTACGATTTCATATATTAAAGTCAGTTATACTGAAATAATAATACTCCATCTGAAATAGGACCTCATCGCAATAGTAACCTAGAATTATTACCTATCATCGGTTATCATTTAATTGGTTACGTTTGATAGGATTTAATAGAATGAAGAAAACTTTTATCAATATCCTTTTAAGTTTTATTCGATTTTCATAAATCTTAAATGTCTCGACACAATTCTGCTGCGATTAAATTTTAAATATTAAATTTTAAACCACTCGGTGGGTAGATTTTGCGCTGTTATATGCGGACAGACAGTCAGACAGATAGACGGACAGACCAGACGGCGATTATAGGTGCTACGCATTTATCAGTGATTCGAAACAGTATTGCCATACTCCACGGAATTTCTAAGAGTGTCAAATGTCACTTGTGCTGCCGTTTCGGAGAGAAAATATTAATTTTATTTTATTATTAAAATTATTAATTAAAATAAAATTTTTTTTCGTTTTTAATTAGGATTTCAATTCCATTGCGCATAACAGATATAAACCCTACTAAATTATTACATAAAAATTCTTAAATAGTGAAACAAGTCTTTTATTATCACAATGTATTTCATTAATGTCGAGTAATCAGATATTTTTCAACACACAGCCTTCACTTGCAAAAATAGTTCATACAGCTTTATAGAACTCTGCAGAATTCCTTACAGGTTCTACAGAATAGCCTTTCTAAAGAATACTGTTTCTATAAAGTTTTGACGAGTTCTATAGAATAATTTTTCTAAAGTAAATGTTTCTATAGAATTCGTTAACACATTTTTTCCCTATAGAACAGAGCACTATAAAACTTATAGAAATTCTATAGACTAATGATTCTATAGATTTTTTTTTATAGAAAATTACATTTTTTGGTCTTTTAAAAATTATGGTTACTAATTTATCTATACATATATATTAAAATTTTAAAAAACAATTCATTTCGTAATACGTCAATTTAATATGTACTCCATGGATTATAATTTAATTAATAATTCTAATACATTGTGATTCAATTGTTAATGTAATAATATTCTAGTCGAACTACACTGATTTAAATTATGATTATGTAATATGTTTGTGTATGATTCATTAATTTGTCGTTTATTTTTATAATCATTTGTTGATTTGCTGCTAATTTTATAGAAACGTTAATTTAATTTAATAAACTTTATTCACTAATGATAATTCATCTAATTTAATAAACTTTATTCACTAATTGTAATTTTTATTCAAATTTTTTTAATCTGAAGTATAAAAATATCTAAACAATTACGTTTCAAGTTTAACAAACAATAATTTATTAGACTTTTAAATATTTTTTTCAAGTCTATATTAAAATAAGAATTATTTTTATCCTATCGCATCCGATGCCGTCAGATGAATGAATTTTAACAGAAATCTGAAATGAATATATTAACATGATTTAAGCTTTGAAGCTCATTTGAAGAAACTGTAAATAACATAGAACCACTACCACTAACAAAATAAATAAGCAAATGGATAAATAAATAAATTCTTTATTTTAACGGACTTTTTTTTTTCTCGATAAATCTGGTTTTCTAAATTACAAATGATTTCGGTTTTCATAATTAACACAGTTGAGATTGGATCAGTATGATGAACGTACAGCGTATAAAATGTTTATAATTTTTATATAATACAATAAGTTCTATATAATTTTAATGATTGAGAACACAAATCACAAAAGAAGCAAACTTGAAATAGTGCGATTGAGAGCTTAAAATTACAAGCAGTCTTAAGGGGTCTTTTAACCCTTTATGTACTGCATTATTAATTCATGAAAATTTTATCTTCTAAAGCATATTTCGTGAATTATTTAAATTGCATTAGAAGAATTACATAATCATTTAATAAATTTAAGAAGGTGTTTAGAAGAATTGGACGATTTAGAAGGATTAATTAAATTTTAATTTATAGGGATTTTGTGCAATATTTGTAACCCTACGCAAATATATATTTTTTAAATATTTTACTCAGTATTTTGTAGAATTAGGAAATGTACACATATAATGTTCTTACAAAAGAAATACAAAAAATATTTCCGAATTGAAAAACTCCCGCCCCCCTTGCCCCAACGCCAAGAAAGCTGAAAAGATGCAAAAGCAAAAGAAATCATCCTTTTAAAAATATCTTTGTTTTCTTTAACCAATAGTGCTTTTGGAACAAGTTAAAGCAAAGTATCTATAACTATTCTAAACTGTATTAGAACTGATCGATGTATTAAATGAATTTTATAACAAGTTATTTTAATGGTACTTATAAGTACCGTCAGTAGATAAAGGGTTAAACGCGTCGAAAATTAACAAAAAACTTTAAAGTTTCAATTAGTCTATATTCAAAACCTTTTTATGTATAAACATGAAATTTTGGATATTGATTAAACAGATTGTGCTTTGTAATACGCCACCATTAGAAATTTATTAGCCTTTTACAGAATTTGTGCTTGTTGAAATCAAAGTAGCATTTTTTTACTCCAGAAATTATTGCGCGCATGACATCTTGAGAAAGCCTAAATGGATTGTTCTCAAGTCAATGGATACTTTCTCAAGATATTATGCGCGCAATGACTTATGGAGTAAAAAAAAGAGCTATTTTGATTCCATCAATACAGAAATTCTGTAAAAGGTTAATAAATTTTTAATGACAGCATATTACAAAGCACAATCTATTTAATCAATATCCAAAATTTCATGTTCATACGCAAAAAGGTTTTGAAGATAGGCTAATTCAAACTCTGAATTGTGTCGTTAAATTTCGTCACGTTTAAAAGGTGCAAGACCCCTTAACACTAGAACCGCCGGAAATTTTACACAAGTTTTATTAAAAAGTTTTACACTAGAATTTTTATTTAAAACAATTTACCTTATTTATTTAACTTATTTCTTTGCAGTACTTATTTAACACGTTTTAAAAAGAAATTTCTGTTTCGAATCTAAATATTTGTATTTCTTAGCGGTCAAAATAACCGCTATGGCGGTCCTAGTGCTAAAGTACTCGTGAATGTACTGGTTCACCTCTCATCACAGAAGCCAAACATTATAAACTGCGGTTAGTACTTGGGAGGGTGACCACATGGAAACAGCCTATTCAAACATTTTTATAGAATACATTCGAATATTTTTATAGAATATTTTATGGAAAATATTCGAATATATTATAGAAGTTTTATAGACATTTCTATTGAACTTCTACAGACTGCACTACTATTTTACTACTATAGCTTTTGGTGAAAATAGCTTATAGAAAAACGGGCCACAATTCTATGGGATTTTTTTATAGAATTCTAAAAGAAATTTTTGTAAGGGTTTGTTACACTAAATTAGTAGGCATTGAGGTGCTTAGTGCTTTAGTATCATTATGTCTGTATAGACATATTTGCCTGACTTAATCACATATTTCTGCGATTAAATAAGAGGAAAACTCTGCTATTTGAAAATCATATAGGTTACAGCTGTTCCTTAAGTGACATTGAAAAAAAATTATTTTATGTTGGACACCGGAAAAAATATCTTTAAGACTTTGTAAATAAAAAATATTTTTGAAGTGCTTGTGCGCTGGAATTCCAAGCGGCAAATTTCCGTTATCATGCTGCTCCTTCAATGGCGACATGGCAAATAAAGAAGGAAAAAAAAACAAATTTAAAAAATCCAAAAACCCGACTGCGTAAAAAGCGAACTAATTAATTATTTCTCATCATTGTGAAACACTTTTTTATATTACTCATTTTTTTTTTACTTATATTGATGACTTTTAAGCTGTGTTTAACTGTCAGTTCCTACCTATAAACACTGTTTTTCTGAGGCCTATAGATGTCTATGAAGGTTAGAGTTGCAGTAAAGCTAGATATCTTACCTACACAACCTCCAGGTAGTATAGTATTTAAACGGATCTTCTGACTGTAAAATAGTCAATAAAACATCGTCTTCATTTTGAAAGGCCTATCCAACGATATGCCACTCAATAGGTTTCGTAAAAAAAAAAAAATTTCGTCTCTACCGCAATTTTGTATTTTACGGCCACCATTTTGAATTTATGAAAACCAAACCAAGACGATTGCGATAGACTAGAGCATTTATAACATTTGTTGATCATTTGTAGGGCCACACAAAAGAAATCAGTTACAGTACTGTCTTTGAGCAATAATTGCTGGAAGTGTGTTTACAATTTCGGTGTGGGCTTTTAAATTTACTAATTTTTTTGCATGTTACTCGTTTTATATAAATTATATACCTCGTATACAATGCTGCACAAAATAATTCACGTACAATTCTCCTTATTACAGCGTTCGTACGCTTCAAGCACCTTTACCAAAATATTTGTAAAGTAATATGTGCCTTATTTAATGAAAAAAATTCTATCTTCAGATACAGCGACCTGCACTTTCAGAAATTTCTGGTACTGAAACACTTAAAATCCCCTGTATAAATTGATGCGTACGAACCCTGTATTAGCGGAAATTGCCGAAGGGCAATTTTCAACTGAGGTACCTTTTTCCAACTGAACTGAATTTTTACAGTCATGTAGTTCATAGATGCAAATCTATATATCATATACAGGGTTGCTCAAAGAATTCCGACAATTATCCGATTGTAGATGGGAACAGCTGAAATTATATTTTCAAATGTGTTATGCGTCTCCATAGGGTTGAATTAGGCATAAAATTTTAACTTATTAAACGGTGCAGTTTTGTTACATTATTCCTAATGTGTTGGAAAGTGTTTTATAATATTGCTCGACTCATGATGTTTTCTTTCTTGTTTTAAATAGTATTTGTCAAGGATTTCATTGGCCTTTTTTATAATATACTTTGTGCTGTTTCTATTTGCTTTCATTACATTGCTTTAACCCTTTCTGGGGCAAGATATTGTTTTTCTGTAATGTTGACTTCACACGGGAATTATTGAACAAAAATATTTTAAATGAGGAAAAGCAATTGTAGAACCTTCTTCGACAAGGTTACAAAAGTAAAATTTTATTAAAAATTTCTGGTACAAATTTTGATTAAAATTAACTGGGCTATAACACATCCCACCGCCCTCAAGGGGTTAAAGGCTTTTTTTTTCTGGAAAACCTGTGCTTGACTCCTTTTCTTTTTGCATCTTGCGGCATCCCTTTTTCTTGCCAATAAAAAAACGCAGCTGCATTTTTCACTTGATTATGTTCTTTGCAAATTACTAGTGTGACAATATAAAAATATCTATATATACAGGGTGTTCCGTTAAAGGGGTCCAATATTAATAGGGGTAATAGAGGAGATCACATGGAGCATAAATCAGTATATAAAGCCTGGTCGGATCTCAATAGTTTTCAAGTTACAGCAAATAGAATGAAAATTCGGAAAATTGTAAAAGAACCCTCATTGCTAAACTATCGATGATGCTACATAAAAACGAAGCACATATTTAGAAAGAGCAGAAAAAAACCTACAAAATGACATCAATTGTATTAAAATAGCAATATTTATTGACGAGTTACAAGCCCTGAAACAGTGAAAAAAGTACGAAATCCAATATACATCAAAATAGTTAATCGTTAATTCCAAAAAGACAACTCTAGCTACAACAAGGAAAATGTAGTAAAATTTGGTCCATTCCGAAAACTTTCGAAAAAGCTTACAATGAACCATATCGGTTTAATTGTGTGAGAGAAATTAATCAGTTTCTTAGTTACAACTCCGCTTTCTTTGACACTAGCAAAGGTTAAACTCCGCCCATCACGATTGGAAACACCGCCTTTTTAATTACTCTCAACTATACATTTTCGATCATGCTTCTTCTGAGATGCAACATTTTTAATTATTCAAGAGTTGAATGAACCAAAATAACTTTACAATAATAGTCTACATTTTAAAGTGGTCTTTTATTGATATAAAGCTTAAGTTAAATTCTTTAAAATTAAACTGGGGGTGAAAATTCGGAAATAATTAAAAATATTGCGATTTGTAACTATGCAAGAAGTTTCAGTACATGTTTTACATGGACAATTATTGTATGTATATGTGCATCATAATTTATGATAGGAAATAATAATAACAAATAGCATAATAATTTTATTAATTATAAATTTAAAAAAGACACTAAATTTTAAATTAATTCATACAAACTTTGTAATTTACAATTTGAGTACACCACAGTCTGTGACTTACAAAATACTGTGCCAAAAAGTGTTGAAAATAAAAGAAAAATGACAAATAAAGAATTGCATTCCACGTACTTTATGACATATGTGAAGCATAGTCTTCTGGCCTGCGCTGCACAGTTCAATGTCGGAAGGCAGACGAACGGACATTATTATAATAGGTGTTCGAAGTTGCGCCCATTAACAGAATCGCACAGCCGACAGCGACGTCGTAAAGATTGGCGAACACCCCGAAAAACTCCGACGGAGTTGGGAATGTCTCCTGCAGCGACAACGATTCGCGCTAGTAAATCATCCGGTGTATCCACATGCGTTTCATACACCAGCGATTTAAGGTGTCCCCAAACAAAAAAGTCTAACGGATTGAGGTCTGGAGAGCGTGCAGGCCAAGCAACGGGTCCACTGCGTCCAATCCATTTCCCAGGATATGTTGAATTGAGGTGATTGCGAACACCTATGAAAAAATGTGCCGGTGCGCCATCGTGCATAAACCACATATTGTGGCGCAATGTTGCTGGCACATTTTGCAGTAACTGCGGTAAGATATCCCGTAGGAAAACCAAGTACGTACTGCCATTGAGTACATCTGGGAGTAAATATGGTCCTATGAGATAATCGCCGAGGACACCTGCCCATATGTTCACACTGAACTTTTGTTGTGCGTTCGACGGGAAAACAGTGTGCGGATTTGTATATGACCATGTGTGCATATTGTGCGTGTTTACCACGCCCTCTCTCGTAAATGTTGCTTCATCAGTAAATAAAATATTTTCCAGAAATTGTGGATTATTTTCTGTTACATTAAGCAACCAGCGTACGAATTCTGTCCGCTCAGCACAATCTGTTACTGATAACAGTTGTACCCGCTGCACATGAAAGGGGTGCACGTTTTCTGCACGCAGAACACGCCACACACTTTGGTGAGAAACACCGACTTCAGACGCAGCAGCTCGTGTACTCGTGGAGGGGTTATCTTTAAAAATATTCAGTACATCTTCTTCCATTGCAGGTGTTCGTACATGTCGAGGTTTCCCTGCATCAATGCTTGCTGTATTAAACGATCCAGTCTCCCGTAATCGTCTATCGATTTTTATGAAGAGTTTCGAACTTGGGCAACGTCTCCTTGGAAATTGCTCACGGTACATGCGCTGTGCTAGACATGCATTTCCATGAGCTTGCCCGTACATCAGATGCATGTCCGCATATTCTTCGTTAGAGTATTCCGGCATAATTATTATACATCAACTTACTACAATCCCACTTACAACAGCCTCCCTTTAACATAACGCCCACTGATGACTGCTGTTTTATTACACTTTTCTTCCTATAGACATAGAAAATTTGCATAAAAAGTACTTCTTCTTCATCATCCTGAAAGTTCATGGAGGAAACGCAGCAGTCACGGAGTTTGCTTTAAGACAAGGCGAGAGCTGCACAATATGTCATTCACTTGACCAGACTGAATAATGAAAGGGTATTGATAGAGGTTGATCAGAAATGTATAATTGAAAGATATTAAAACGGGGTGTTTACAATCGTCATGGGCGGAGTTTCGCCCTTTCCGAGCGTGCAACACTACAGAGTTGTAACTAGGGAACTGCTTGATTTCTCCCATACAATTAAACTGATATGGTTTATTGTCAGCTTCTTCGAAAGCTTTCGGAATGGACCAAATTTTATAACATTTTCCTTGA